>VWZD01002029.1:0-59670 GCA_013396695.1 Sakesphorus luctuosus | reverse complement strand
GTGGGGACAGGGGTAGAGTGGGGACAAAGATGTGGGTGGGTTTAGGGACAAGGATGGGAAGGGGAATGGGAAATGGGAGCGAAGATGGAGACAGAAGAGGGGATGGGGATGGAATGGGGTAGGGACAAGGATGGGAAGATCGATGAGATCAGGAGTGCAGTGGGAGTGAGGGTGAGGATAAGGCTGAGTTGGGGACAGAGATGGAGACAGGGTGGGGACATGGAAACAGGAACATGGACACAAGGATGGGGTGAAGGCCTGGAGAACACTCCAGGGATGGGGACAGCCATGGGGACACTGAGACCTTGTCCCTCCCCACCCTCTCTGCACAGGGAGAACCCGGCATAGCAGGCTTCAAAGGCGAACAGGGACCCAAGGGGGAGACGGTGAGTCTGGAAGGGGGATCCACATCCAGGACCCCCATCCCAACTGGAGGGTCCCTCCCACTCGGGGCCGCAGAGTCTCCTCGGTGTCTAATGAACTTCTCCCCCTAACGAGGCCCCTCGAGGGGCAGCGTCCCCCTCCCGCCAGGGGGACAATGGCTCCTGTGTTCGTGCCCCATCCCTCCCCCGTGGGGACATTCTCCCCTCGCTTCATTAACCACCCTCAATGCCGGCCCAGGGCCCCACCACGGCCGCTGGCGCCAGCAGGACACGTGGCACGGCGAGGGGCTCCTGCCCAGCACCCCCGGAGGCTGGGGTGGATTGCTGGGGGGGAACAAGGCTCCTTGTGACCCCTTTTCCTCCTCTTCCTCCCTCAGGGACCCGCAGGACCCCAAGGTGCCCCCGGGCCAGCTGGTGAGGAAGGCAAGAGAGGAGCCCGTGGTGAACCCGGTGCTGCCGGTCCCTTGGGACCCCCTGGAGAGAGGGTACGTGGCCCCTCCCACAGCGAGGTGCTGTCCCCCTAAACTTCACCCCCCATCCCCTGACTTCACTCCTCCTCTTCCTCCTCTTCCACCACAGGGTGCTCCTGGCAATCGTGGCTTCCCCGGACAGGATGGGCTGGCTGGACCCAAGGTGGGATATCGTGGTCATGGGTGGGAAGGGGAGGTGACCAGGGGAGGGGGTGCAGGGAGGTGACCACCCCTGAGCCCCCAAACTGACCCCCTCCCTCCACCCCACACAGGGCGCTCCTGGTGAACGTGGCCCCGCCGGCCTCGCGGGTCCCAAGGGAGCCACCGGTGACCCCGGACGCCCCGGAGAGCCTGGGCTGCCTGGAGCCAGGGTGAGAGAGAGCTGGGGGTCCCACCCTGCGCCCCCACAGAGGCAGAGTGGGCTGGGGGGCTCCCCACTGCACTGGAGGGGCAGGGGGGCAGCTGGGGCAGGATGATGTGGGGACAATTGTGACGCTGGTGGGACCTGCTGGGTCAGCCAGGAGGCACTTTGGGGTCACTGAGATGCTTCTGGGGTCGATAAGGTCCTTTTGGGGTTGATAAGGTGCATTTAGGGTTGTCTGAGGTGCTTCTGGAGTCTGTGAGGTGCTTTTGGACTCAGCCAAGGTGCTCTTTGGCATTAAGATGTTCTCTGGGGTTGGGTCAGTTGCTCTTTGTTTGGGGTTAAGATGCTCTTTGCTAATTAAGACATCTGAGTTTATCATGGTGCATTTGGGGTTAGTTAAGATGTATTTGGGATTTTCAAAGATGCTTCTTGGGGCTGATGCTTTTTGGGATGAGTGAAGATGCTCTCTGGGGTTACCCCTCTGGTCATGGGGGTTGGGCAGACCCTTGTGCCCCCCCACCATGGGAGGTGTCCAGCATCCCCCACAGCTCCCCCATCACTTCTGTCTTCTGCAGGGTCTCACTGGCCGCCCAGGAGATGCTGGTCCTCAAGGCAAAGTTGGCCCCACTGTAAGTGAGGCTGCACAAGGGGTGGGCACGTGCTGGGCACTGGGCTCTGGGCTCTGGCACAGCTCCCCCTGACATCCCCTCCCCACAGGGTGCTCCTGGTGAGGATGGGCGCCCTGGACCCCCTGGCCCACAGGGTGCTCGTGGCCAGCCTGGCGTGATGGGTTTCCCTGGTCCCAAAGGTGCAAATGTGAGTATTAACCTATTCCTCCCCAAAATGGGGCTGCAGGGCACAGAGCCCACCCCTGTCTCCTCTGTCCTCTCTAGGGGGAGCCTGGAAAAGCTGGTGAGAAGGGACTCCCCGGTGCCCCAGGGCTGCGGGTGAGTTGCTTTCCCTCCCTCCCCACCCTCAAAAGTCACATCTTGGTGTTTCTCTGACATTTCAGCCCACTGAGGCCTCTGCAGTGCCCAAGTGGGGAAGCTGAGCCAGCAGCTTCTTGCCTGGAGCTCAGGGCAGTTTTCTCTCCTCTACAGGGGCTTCCTGGCAAGGATGGTGAGACAGGAGCTGCTGGTCCCCCAGGACCTGCTGTGAGTGTCCCAGCCTTGTCCACATGTGAAATGGGGGGAGGTCTGGGGTTGAACCCCCCCAGATCTGGGCAAGAGACCACCCTGGGACTGCTGGAGGTGGAGCCTCTACACCCCTTGGTCCTTGTGGTGCTGGTGGATTTTGGGACCCATCATGATATCACCTCTGCCCAAAATCTTGTGGTGGGTGAAGTCCAGACTCCAAAAGGTTTCGGAGTTCTTCACCACCGTACTTCCCACAGGGTCCTGCAGGTGAGAGGGGAGAGCAAGGAGCTCCTGGTCCCTCTGGCTTCCAGGTGAGCACATGGGAGGGAAGGTTTGGGGGGCTGTACTTGGGGTGATGCTCAGGGGTGACCCCAAGTGCCTGTCCCTGGTGGTCCCACTGTGCTCACCTCTCTGCTCTCCCCTCCCAGGGGCTGCCGGGACCACCAGGTGCCCCTGGAGAGAGCGGCAAACCCGGAGATCAGGTGAGACCCTCTTTTCTCTCTCCTCTCACATGACAAGGGTGGGTCAGGGCCTGCAGCATCCCCCAGGCCTGACCCCCAACTCTTTCCCCCCCCCATCACAGGGTGTTCCTGGAGAAGCTGGAGCTCCTGGTCTTGTTGGTCCCAGAGTAAGTATGACCCACCCTCCCAGCTGAAGGGGCTGGATGCCTCTCTCCATGCCATGGGGGGCTCAAGGGGGCTGGATGCCTCTTTCCATGCCATGGAGGGGCTCAAGGGGGCTGGACGCCTCTCTCCATGCCTTGGGGGGGCTTGAGGGGAAGAGCCTGGTTGCTCCTATGCAGGTCTAGCAGCTCCCCCACTCCAGGAGGCTCCACTGCAGCCCGACCCTCTCATCCAGCACACCCCAGTTCCCCCCGGGGCAGGGAGGGATGATGTCCTGCCCACTCTCCCAGGGAGCAGAATGTTGTGACCTTCCCCATGGCCTCTCCCTAACACTGTCCCACCCCATGGCAGGGCGAGCGTGGCTTCCCCGGTGAACGTGGCTCTCCTGGTGCCCAAGGGCTGCAGGGTCCCCGCGGGCTCCCCGGCACACCCGGCACTGACGGACCCAAGGTGGGTGACCGGGGGGGACAGCACTGGTGGCTCAGTGGCACCAGCAGAGCTGTGACACTGAGGGTCAATTCAGGGGGAGGTGGCCGCCCAGTAACTGCACCTTTGCTCTGCTTTAGGGTGCAACTGGCCCAGCTGGCCCCAGTGGTGCCCAGGGTCCCCCTGGGTTGCAGGGAATGCCTGGGGAAAGAGGAGCAGCTGGAATTGCTGGTCCCAAGGGAGACAGGGTGAGTGACGGGTCCTGGAGGTGTCACAAGCAGTGTCAGGTCTCAGCTCAGCTCATGCTGCCTCTGTCTTGTCCTGCAGGGAGATGTTGGCGAGAAGGGCCCTGAGGGAGCCCCTGGAAAGGACGGTGCACGTGTAAGTGGGACTGGGATGTGGTGGGAGTGGGATGGCTGGGGAGGGATGCTCGTGGCGGCCTTACCTTTTCCTCTCTCCCCTCCGTAGGGTCTGACAGGTCCCATTGGCCCCCCTGGCCCCGCTGGCCCCAATGGTGAGAAGGTGAGAGTTCAAGCAGCCCCTCAGTGGCTCCCAACCATGAAGATCCCACCCAGACACCCACAACTCTCCACCCTTTCTTTCCCAGGGTGAATCTGGCCCTCCTGGCCCATCTGGTGCTGCTGGTGCCCGCGGTACCCCCGTAAGTGCCATCCTGTCACAGCCCCCAGATGCCAGTGGTGCCACTGCTGCCTTTTTTCCTCCATCCCCCTCACTTACCTCCCATCTCTCCCCACAGGGTGAGCGTGGGGAGCCCGGTGCCCCTGGTCCTGCTGGATTTGCTGGACCTCCGGTGAGTATTTGGCCTCAGTGCCCCTGGCTTGGGTCCAGCATCAGCTCCATCCTCCCAATGGATAATGGATGATACATCCCACAGGGAGCCGACGGGCAACCTGGTGCCAAAGGCGAGCAAGGAGAGCCTGGGCAGAAGGGTGACGCTGGTGCTCCTGGTCCCCAAGGTCCCTCTGGGGCTCCTGGCCCACAGGTGGGTACAGCAGAGCCCCCCCAAAAAGCCCACAGGGGTCCCTTCTCCTGGGAAATTGGGGGAATTGCAATTTAGGGAATTGCCTGATAGGCACGCTGTGCTCCCCCACCCCTCCCATGTTTCTAACTTGTTTTCCTCCTCTTCCCAGGGTCCAACTGGTGTAACTGGTCCCAAAGGAGCCCGAGGCGCTCAGGGTCCCCCTGTGAGTATTGGTGGGGCAGGACTGTGGGGGAGAGCACTGGGAAGGGTGTGGGGCAGCATCTGAGCTGCCTTTCTCCTCCTTCCCCAGGGAGCCACTGGATTCCCTGGAGCTGCTGGACGTGTCGGACCCCCAGGCCCTAATGTGAGTTGGGAGCATCCAAAATGATTCAGGGGCAACAGGGATCCCTTGGGAGCAACAGGGATGACTTGGGAGCAGCCAGGATCCCGCAGGGGCAACAGGGATCACTTGGGAGCAACAGGGATGACTTGGGAGCAGCCAGGATCCCACAGGGGCAACAGGGATCACTTGGGAGCAACAGGGATGACTTGGGAGCAGCCAGGATCCCTCAGGGGCAACTGGGATCACTTGGGGGCAACAGGGATGACTTGGGAGCAGCCAGGATCCCTCAGGGGCAACGAGGATGACTTGGGAGCAGACAGGATCCCTCAGGGGCAGCTGGTGAGATCACTTGGGGCAGCCAGAATCACTCAAAGGCAACTGGGATCACTTGAGGGCAACAAGGGATCATTTAGGGCAGCTGGGATGACTTGAAGCCAGCATCACTCCAGGACAGCCAGGATCACTTGGGAACAGCTGGGGTCACTCAGGACAGTCAGGATCACTTGGGAATAGCTGGGATCACTCAGGACAGTCAGAATCACTTGGGAATAGCTGGGATCACCCAGGACAGTCAGGATCACTTGGGAGCAGCTGGAAACACTCAGGACAGTCAGGATCACTGTGGCAGGTTTGGGGGCTGGGGAGATGCTGCCCCCTCCACCAGGGGCTGAGCAGTGGAGGTCCTTGAGCCAAACAGCCCCTGGACGACACAATTCAGCTCATCTGCCCTAAAAGAGGGGCTTTTCGAGGGCTCTTCAAGCACAGGAGCAAACCCAGGATGTGGGTAATGAAGGTGGAAAAGCTGCCCCTGTTTGCACTAACCTCATCTTCTCCCCACCCAGGGTAACCCAGGCCCCCCTGGGCCTCCCGGCTCTGCTGGCAAAGAGGGTCCCAAGGGCGCTCGAGGTGACGCTGGACCCCCGGGCCGTGCGGGTGACCCCGGTCTCCAGGGCCCTGCTGGACCCCCTGGCGAGAAAGGCCTACCTGGCGAGGATGGCCCTGCGGTACACTTGGGGGTGGCACCTCCCTTCATGTTCCCTCAGTGTTCTGCCACCACCCTACCAGCTCTGAACCCCCTTCTCTGCCTCTCTGCAGGGTCCTGATGGTCCCCCGGGTCCCCAAGGCTTGGCAGGACAGCGTGGCATCGTTGGTCTTCCCGGGCAGCGTGGTGAGAGGGGCTTTCCTGGGCTGCCGGGGCCATCGGTGAGTCGTCACCCCTGGGCTCAGCCTCTTCCATTCCCTGTGTCACCCCCCTGGGCTCAGCCTCTTCCATTCCCTGTGTCATCCCTTGGCTCAGCCTCTTCCACCCCTGTGTCACCCCCTTGGCTCAGCCTCCTCCATTCCCTGGGCTCAGCCTCTTCCATTCCCTGTGTCACCCCTTGGCTCAGCCTCTTCCATTCCCTGTGTCACCCCCTTGGCTCAGCCTCTTCCATTCCCTGGGCTCAGCCTCTTCCATTCCCTGTGTCATCCCTTGGCTCAGCCTCTTCCATTCCCTTGTCACCCCCTTGGCTCAGCCTCTTCTATCCAGTTTCATACCCCAGGTCTCTTCCACCCCATGCCCAAAGGCATCACCCCCCCAGTGGCTGCTGGAGCTGCTTCTTTGGGCATATTTGGCCTCAAAAAGAGGTGATTTCCAGAGGAAGGGCTGTGCTGGGATCTCCCACTGACAGATGTTGGTTTTTATTCCCCATTCATTTAGGGCGAACCTGGCAAACAAGGAGCACCTGGCTCTGCGGGTGACCGAGGACCCCCCGGCCCTGTGGGTCCCCCTGGTCTGACAGGTCCTGCTGGAGAACCTGGACGTGAGGTAGGCAGCACTCATGGGTGGGGAGGGGGCAAAGGGGACAGATCCCTCCAAGTGTGACTCCAACAGCAGTGCTGGATGTCTCCCCATGGCCAGAGGGCCCTACACCACAGCTCTGCTCCTGGTGGTCACCAGCACAATTTTGCTGTTGGTTTTTGGCTTTGAGAGGGGAGTTTTCACACCTGCCCCATACCAAGTCAAGACTTAATTCCTCCTCTTCTCCCAGGGCAGTCCTGGCTCTGATGGGCCCCCAGGCAGAGATGGTGCAGCCGGTGTGAAGGTGAGTTTGCCGTGAATTTCCCTCCTGTTCTCCCTATCCCAGAGTTCTCCAATCCAGAAGACAATACCGTGGGTCTGACACTCTTCCCTTGTCTTGGTGCAGGGAGATCGAGGTGAGACAGGTCCCGTGGGTGCCCCCGGTGCTCCTGGTGCCCCTGGAGCTCCTGGCCCTGTGGGTCCCACTGGCAAACAAGGAGACAGAGGCGAGACGGTGAGTGCTGGAATGTTGGGTTTGAGGGCTGGCTGGGGGAGGCAGGAACCACCCTGAGCACAGGTTGTGGAAGGAAGGAAGGAACAGCAAGGAGCTGCTTAGAGTATTTGGGGTGGGGGAGCCAGGTGGGTGCCATTAGTGCCTGGCATTGATTCAGAAGTGCCCCGAGTGCAACCAGCAGCTCTGAGCACCTTCCTGAGCACCAGGAGCCCCCTTTGGTGCCTGTGTTCAGGCACTGCCTGGGAAGATGTGAGCCCCAAGAGCAGGATCAGGGAATATCTGCCAGGGCATTCAATTTCAAGGATCATTCCTGGGTGATGTTCCAGCTGAGGGTATTTAAAGATGCCGTGGGGCACCAGCAGCTGCCAATTCCCAATGCTGCAAACAGGGCAGTGGGGCTGGTTTGGATATCCCCACACAAAAAGTAGAGAGCACCTCATGCTCCTGGCTGCTTTTGACTCCTGTCTTTTCTCTCTCCAGGGTGCACAAGGTCCAATGGGTCCCTCTGGTCCTGCTGGTGCTCGGGGAATGCCAGTGAGTGATGCTGGGCCCACCAGGATGCCCAGCATGTGATGCACGGGGTCCTGGGGTGTGTTGGGTGAGGGTCTGCCACTCTGAGCCTGACACAGCCCCATCTCCCCTTCCAGGGTCCCCAAGGTCCTCGTGGTGACAAGGGTGAGACAGGAGAGGCAGGAGAGAGAGGGCTGAAGGGTCACCGTGGCTTCACTGGGCTGCAGGGTCTTCCTGGACCACCCGTAAGTGCTGGTTTTGGGACCCCAGTGCTCAGCCCCCGTATCTCACTGTGGAGACGGATGCAGCCATGGGCAGAGGCCTGAGCTTTGCTGGGGCTGAGTATCCCTTGATGGCAGACAACCATCACCTTCACTTCCTTTTCAGGGTCCTTCTGGAGACCAAGGTGCTGCTGGTCCTGCAGGTCCCTCTGGTCCCAGGGTAAGTTCTGAGAGCTGTTTGGGAGGATGATGAGAGGCAAAGGAGCACCTCTGTCCTTGAGCCCCTCCCCAGGTCAGCTGATGGCAAGAGCTGACAGGTGCCCAGCACCTTCCCTGCAATGACCTGACCCCCCTTTTGGGGCTCTTGCAGGGTCCCCCTGGCCCCGTGGGCCCCTCTGGCAAAGATGGCTCCAATGGAATGCCTGGCCCCATCGGTCCCCCCGGGCCCCGCGGACGAAGCGGCGAACCAGGCCCTGCAGTGAGTAAAAGAGGGCGATGGCAAGAGAGGGGGTTCCTGCTCCCAGAGCAGCCCATCAGGACCACATCCCCTCCCTTCTGTAGGGTCCTCCTGGCAACCCAGGTCCCCCAGGTCCTCCTGGTCCCCCTGGCACTGGCATCGACATGTCGGCGTTCGCGGGCCTGGGTCAGCCCGAGAAGGGCCCTGACCCCATCCGGTACATGAGGGCGGACGAGGCCGCCGGCAGCCTGAGGCAGCACGACGTGGAGGTGGACGCCACGCTCAAGTCCCTCAACAACCAGATCGAGAGCATTCGCAGCCCTGAGGGCTCCAAGAAGAACCCAGCCAGGACCTGCCGCGACATCAAGCTCTGCCATCCTGAGTGGAAGAGCGGTAAGGTCTCTCCTCTGTGGTGAGACCCGAAGGAATGGCCTGGAGTTGTGTCAGGGGGTGGCTCTTCAGGGCAGTGGTCACAGCACCAAGGCTGGCAGAGCTCAAGGAGTGTTTGGATGACCCTCTCAGGTGTTCCTCTTGGGGTCTCTTACTCTGTTCAGGGCTGAGGGCTGGTCCTTTTGGGTCCCTTTCAACTCGGCATATCCTGCGATTCTGTGAAATGAAAAGGAGCTTCCATCCCTCCTCCTCTTCACCTGTCCCTCTCCCTCAGCCTCTTGCATCCAACAAGGTCCATGGTTTGCTTTGTTTTGATCTCCAAAACCTCATGTCCACACCCTGTTTGTCCTCCCTATAGGAGACTATTGGATTGACCCCAACCAGGGCTGCACCTTGGACGCCATCAAAGTTTTCTGCAACATGGAGACAGGTGAGACCTGTGTCTACCCCAACCCCAGCAGTATCCCCAAGAAGAACTGGTGGACCAGCAAGTCCAAAGAGAAGAAGCACATCTGGTTTGCAGAGACCATCAACGGCGGTTTCCACGTAAGTGTCCTGGGAGTGGAGGTTGGACAGAGGGTGTCGAGTTGGAGGGTTGGGCTGTCCTTCCTTGGGTTAAAACTGGTGGATGTTACATGAGACATTGGATGATCCAGAGGATTACATTGAAAGCCTGGGATTAGGTCAGTTGGACTCTGATGTCTGCAGCCACCTGGGGAGGCAAACTCTGGAATTTCTCTCAAAAGGTGAAAACTGAGTCGTTGCAACACCCTTTAGGCTTTGATGTCTCTTCTCCTTCCTCCAGTTTAGCTACGGTGACGAAGACCTGGCTCCCAACACCGCCAACATCCAAATGACCTTCCTGCGCCTCCTGTCCACCGAGGGCTCCCAGAATGTCACTTACCATTGCAAGAACAGCATTGCCTACATGGATGAGGAGACAGGCAACCTAAAGAAAGCCATCCTCATCCAGGGCTCCAACGACGTGGAGATCCGAGCCGAGGGCAACAGCAGGTTCACTTACAGCGTCTTGGAGGACGGTTGCACGGTGAGTCTGCAAGGGGAAGGCATCAGGTGATGAGCTGGGAGTCCAACCCATGGTGGTTTGGAGAGTTTAAGGGCATTTAATAACACCCTTCCTCTGTGGTTTCTCCCCCAGAAACACACTGGCAAATGGGGCAAGACAGTCATTGAGTACCGGTCGCAGAAGACCTCGCGCCTGCCCATTGTAGATATTGCACCTATGGACATTGGTGGAGCCGAGCAGGAGTTTGGTGTAGATATTGGCCCAGTCTGCTTCTTGTAAAAAGGATTGTTTTATTTGTTTGTTTGTTGTTGTTGTTTGTTGTGGTGTTTTGTTTTTGTGGTGTTTTTTTTTTAAATCCAGCCCAATACCATAAAACTGTAAAAAAAAAAACCAACAAACTGAACCCACCCCCAAAGGACCTGAGAACTTTTCAATCTCTTGTATGACTTCTGCACTGAATGGCTGCAACGACCCCTCGACTCATGCCCATCCATCAGGGAACCACCACCTCATCCCAACGCTGTCTGGGCAGGCTGCAAAATCAAAATAATATTTATTTATTCTCTTCCTGTAAGACCTATTTTTTAGGTCAAGTGGAGGTGGGAAAAAAACTGACCCTTCCCTGCCAAAGGGATGTTGCCAATCCAGGTATCCACAGATCCCCTCCTGTCCCCATCCCCCTGTGTATCACCAGCAGGAGTGTTAATGTATAATACGACACAAAAGGAAAAAAAAACACACAACAAAAATGGTGCTATTCTTGTAAAACAAGTCTGTATTTTTTAACATCAGTTGATATAAAAAAACAAAAAAAACTTTTTGTGGAAAGTACAAGTCGAGCTGGGTTTTGGTTTTGGTGTGTTTGCTGCATTCAAATTTCTCCCTTCCCATTTCTCAACAAGGTTTGATAGAATCATGAAATTGTTTAGATTAAAAAAGAAAAAGCTCTAAGATCCTCATTTTGGGACAACATTCCAACTTTTCTGGGTTGACGCTACTTCTCTCTAAGGGAAAAAAAACCCAAACAAAAAATAAATTCCCCCCAAAAAGCAAAAAAAAAGGGAGGGGAAAAGAAAGCCATTTTAAGGGAAAAAATCTTGATGAAACACTAGGAGCCAACACAGCATCCACAAGGTTTCATTGTGGAACTTCTTGTCCCATTGCACCCTGAACTCAGAAGATTCCGTGACTCTCTGACAGAACTGGGGTGAGTCAAGGCAGGCACTGGAGACACCAGTTAAAACCAGTGAATTGGACACTGAGACCAATCCTCATGCAAATCAGTCTGACCATGGCTGGGAGGGCTCCTCTCCACTCTCCCCACAGATTTTTGTCCCATTTTGGGGATGCAAAAGTACAACTTGGGGATTTTGCAGTATTGGAAGTGGGAGAGTCCAAGGCCTTTGCCTGGACCTGCTGGTGTCTTGCAGAGCAGCTGCACCTTTAGGGCTTCATAAAAAGTCACATTTGTAAATTCCTCTCCTAATCAGGCTGCTAATTAGAGGAAAAAGTCTCAGAAGTGTAGTTTTTTTTAATTGCCTTCAAGAAACAGTGCAGTGACCCCCAAATTGTTGCAAACCTGCTTGAGCTTTACATGCAGGATGTAAGAGGCAGGTCTGGACTGGGGAGTTTGAGTTTCATGACAGTTCCTTTAGTAAAAGCTCAGCTTTTTGCTTCTGTTGATGGCATGGGCACTGCAGAATTTCATGTAGAGAAATGACAACTTAAAAAGATTTTTTTAAAAAGTCCTTTTAAAAATGCCCCTTTGGGGCCCTAATCTCTGTTTTAAGCACACACAGCTGGGAGCAGAACAGCCACTGCTACTCCTAGAGCACCTGAGGCAGCTTCCACAGGGCTGGGATGCTTAAAAACATTGGCAGGAGAAATTCATTAGGAAGGATTGGAGGATTAAGGAGGATTTTCAAAATAAAATGGCCCTTTAAAAGGCCAAGTGCTTTTCCACATGACCCAGGGGCTCCCCTAATGATGAGAGAGCTCTGGCTGTCAACTCTCACACAACTAATTCAGGGTCAAACCCTTCTCCTGCTCAGCCAAGCAGTAAGTTTGGGGTTCCTGCTGTGGGCAACCCCAAAATCACTCAGGCTGCTTAGAAAACATGGGCACAGGGAGCAGGAGAATGTGGGGTTTGGCTGTGGCTAAAGAGGGATGAAAGTGGGAAAAGCAACATTGTCCCTCAAGGAGACACCAAGGGAGGCAGAACAGCCCAGCCAGGCTGCCAGGAGGGAGGGAAGGAAAGGGACAAAAAGCCCAGTTTGTGATTTCTTCACTTTCCATTAAAAAACCCAAACAACAATAAAAAACCAAAACAACAACAACAAAACAACAAAAAGAACAACTCATCATAAATTGAGGGGTTTGTAGAGTTCATGATGACAGAGATCATCAGGGAGGGAGGCTGGAGCCATCCATCAATCTGGTCACTGGTCCCAGCTGGGAATGGGCAACTTTGCTACTCCCTGGTTGAGTTTCTTCACCCTCATTCCCCCCAAATCACGGGCTCATCATCCCCAGAAAGGTGAGGGAGGGCACTTTGCCCCTCTGCCCTGCTCAGGTGAGACTCCATCTGCTGTGCTGCCTCCAGCTCTGGATCTCCAGCACAGGACATGGAGGTGCTGGAGAGAGTTCAGAGGAGGCCACAGAGATGTCAGAGGGATGGATTGAGCAGCTCTGGTGTGATGGAAGGCTGAGAAAGTTGGGATTGCTCAGCCTAGAGAAAAGAAGGCTCTGGGAAGACCTTGGAGCCCCTTCCAGTGTCTAAAGGGGCTCCAGGAGAGATGAAGAGGGACTTTGGACAAGGGATGGGAGGACAGGACACAGGGAATGGCTTCTCACTGCCAGAGGGCAGGGATAGAAGGGATATTGGGAAGGAATTCTTCACTGTGAGGGTGGTGGGCCTTGGAATGGATTTCCCAGAGGATGCCCCATCCCTGGAAGTGTCCAAGGCCAGGTTGGATGGGGCTTGGAGCAAGCTGGGCTAGTGGAAGGTGCCCCTGCCCCTGGCAGGGGTGAGGAACTCAAGGTGAGGTTTAAGCTCAAGGTGAGGTTTAAACTCAAGGTGAAGTTTAAGCTTCCTCCCTGCCCAGGCCATTCTGGGATTCCATGAAATATCATCAATGAAAGAACAGGCATTTCTGGGCAAAAGACCACACAAGAGCAGTCACAGTTTCAGGACAAAGCCAGATCTTTCCCTCAAACAAAGGACAGGACACGGTAACATCCAACTCAGGTTTAATCTGTAGAATTCAGCTCCAGAAACGCCACCAGGCAGAAATGTCACTTCTCAGCAAAGAAAGCAAGGTGTGTTTTCATGTCACAGTCACACAAAATCAAGTTTCCTTCACTGCAAAACGCCCTGATCTGCTGCCCTGGCTGCCTGTACCTGAGCTCTGCTCCCACACACACTCCCATAGCCCACAGGCAGCCAGACAAAAGGGCAGAGCAGAAACGAGGGCAGCTCCAGCGATCAAATTCCAGACAGAACTCCAGAGGGCAGAGGCAGACTGGGACTCTCCAGGCTGCAGATGGTGTGAGCCCCCAGCAGGGCTGCGGGGGCAGAGCTGCCACATCAATTTGCTTTGAGAAGGCAGTTGATACCAACCATCAGGAATGTGCAGCTCCCGGCAGGGAGGCCTTGGAACCCCCAACTCCCACAGAATCAGTTTAAATCCCTGTTTGCTTGCAGTGAGCACGAGCACAAAGCAACCCCAAGCTACACATGCCCTGGTTTCAAACCCCTGTCAAAGGTGGGGAGAGGAGGGATCAGAGCCATGTGTGGAGGAGGAGGAGGAGGAAGGTCCAACACAGACCCTCAAGAAGGCAGGTGGTGCTCTGGTGTTGCTTCAGCTTCCAGCAAACAAAACACCACTATGGTTCCAAAGGTTTTACTTCCTTTGCCTCCTTCTGGTGCCCAAGGCAGAGGCAGAAACTTTCTTTGCATGCCCCTGGTGAGAACTGTCCCTTTGGATCCAGGTCTGCTCTGACACACACCAGTGACACGCTGCCACTGAGCAGAAAAGAGAATAAAATCATTGCAGACAACTAGTTTACCCTGAGACATCCAACAGTGCCAAGCTTCCAAACAGGTGCAAAACACTCTAAATTCAGGATTTCAGACCCTATAGCAGGAAGCTGCAAGTCCAGTTTCCCTACCAAAAAGCTGTTTCTCCAGAAGCAAAGGGAAGGTGGGGCCATGGTTTGGTGGAGGGACCCAATTCCTGCACATGAACGACACCCTCAAGGGTTTTGTGGGCACATCAAAGGGTTCAAAAGGGACCCAGAACTTCCAAGTACCTCCCACCAGAGTCACTCACAATCCCTCTGCTTCCAATTAAAGGTGGCTGGTCCCTTCTAGAAATGCAGCTGCACCAGCTGTGCCTTCAGGCTGCACCTCGTGCCAGGGGGGCCAGAAGGTCCGTGGAGTTGGAGCTGCAATCCAGGTACTGGTACCTCTCCACTGAGCTCTGCGTTGTGTGCCCGATGTAGGAGAACTTCACTGAGGTCCTGGCAGGGGCAAGAGCAGTTAAACACATTTACACTCATCACACAACTCCTTTCCCCAAAAAAATGTGCAGAACCCCTCAGGGTTTTCTCACAGAGGTGGGCAGGGATATGCAGGGATGGCAAGTGCAGCCTCTGGAGTGCAGGAGCCCTCACAGGGCAGCTCAGCATGGAGAGAGTTGTCTTCTCTAGCCCACATTTCATCCAACTGTGTCAACTGGCCTGGATTAACAGCTGACACCAAGGCAGGCTGGGGTGTTTGCCAAGAAGGATTTTCTCTGTGTACCCCAGATCTGCTGTGGCAGCAATTCCCTTTGGAGTCAGGAACCACAGAATGGGATCACCAAGGCCAAAAGGGAGCTCTGAGATCATCAAGTTCAAGCAGGAGGTGAGCAGAGAACCACCTACCTCATGAAGACCACGATGTTATGGACCTTCACCTTGGGAAGTGTGCAGAAGAAACTGGAAGAGACCAAAGAAGTGGGTCAGTGTGGGCTGTGCAGACACTTGGGTTTCTCAGTAGCCAATAATGGTATTTTCCCTTTGGTGGTAACTGAAGACATGAAACAAACCCACACCACAACACCTTGACAACAGAGCATTTCAAGTAATTATTTAGTAAACATCTACTTTCCAGGAAGTTAGTAGAAAATCTGAGTAATTTCCAAATTCTAATAAAAGCATTTCAACCCACTCTCTTCTCCAGCTACACACACAGAGTAGTAAATCTCTTCTCCCAGGCACTCAGCAATAGGACAAGGGGGGCTCAACCTCTGCCAGGGGAAATTGAAGTCGGAGATGAGAAAAAAATTCTTTCCAGAAAGAGTGCTCAGCCATTGGAATGGGCTGCCCAGAGAGGGGGTGGATTCCCCATCCCTGGAGGTTTTTAAATTGAGCTTGGCCGTGGCACTGAGTGCCATGATCTGGTAAAGGGACTGGAGTTGGCCCAAGGGTTGGACTTGATGATCTCGGGGGTCTTTTCCAACCCAATCCATTCTGTGATTCTGTGGATGTGGCACTGAGTGAGAATCCACCATGTCTTGATCCAACCCCACTGTGATCACCAGCCCATGGCACAGAGTGTGATCACAGTGGGGTTGGATCAAGGGTTGGACTTGATGATCTCGGAGGTCTTTTCCCACCCAATCCATTCTATGATTCTATGATTTAAATCCTTACTACACATAGGAGAAGGGTCCACCCAGCTCTGCCTTCACAGTGAAATTCACCTGTAACAGATAAAGGAACATTAAATGTATGTGCAGCTCAAGCTCTCCTTCAATCCCCCTGTTTTGGGGGACAGCTTTTGGGCTGCTCTAGCCACGAGATGCTGGACTAAGCAAAGTTCTGAGGTGCAGCTTCACTGTCCTCAGTGTTCCCTCTTGTGGTGCCCAGGTTGGAGATGAATTGATTACCAGTTTGTCACTCAGGGGCTGGATGCTGGAGACATTGGTGACCTGCTGGGTGCCCACCACGGTGTTCATGTACTGCACCTGGCTGGTCAGGCTGGTCACTGTCACCGAGTAGAAGTTGGAGTTCCTGATCCTTAAGGTGGCCTGAGTGGTGAGAAGGAGAGGTGTGAACAGCAGGGACCTTCCTGCCAGCTCAGCTCCAACTTTATTCCCCACAGGAACACAAACCCAGGAACACTTTACCGTGATGGTCAGGAGGACAACGGAGTTCTTCTTGTCAAACCACACCTGGACCACTTTAATCCCATCATCATCCACCAGGACAGAGTGTGGGAAGAGGAAGAAAACCACCAGCCCAGAGAGCAGGAGGCAGAGCAGCACTGAGAGCAGGACGTAGAGTTTCCTGGAAAAGCAGGGAAGGGCTCACCTGCTGTGCCCTGCAAGAGACTTTGGATCTGAAAAACACCCACAACCTCCCTGTCCTTCCTTGGAAGCGACACAGTATCAGAATGACTCAAAACCCACCACCATTTAAGCAGTTTATTTTCTGGCAATGAGTAACCATGGCAGTGTCTGTGCTCCCGTGGTGTTTCACAGCTGGGTGGTTTTGCAGATGCTCTAAAAGCTTCAGTGAGTAGGATCATTGTTCCCACACTCCCCCTGCAGTGGGATTGCACAGGAAGTGTTTACAGTTACACTTTAAACTGTATTTGTTGGCGTATCGGGATGAAAACAACCCGCTGGATGAAGGGGAAGCTGCAGACAGAGCAAAGTTGTTCAGCTGGAGCAGGAAATGTTAAAAGGGGACCAGTTTGTAACTCTTTTCTTCCAACACACTCACGTACGTTCTCTGTGGACGGAGCCTTTGGTCACTGTAGGGGATCAGAGCCACCAACTCATTCACCTGCTCTGGGAAGCAAAGGGAAGAATTACCCAAGCCCACACCAGCTCAGGTCAGGTCAATAAATGACTTTTCTTTGGGGTGTTCCAGCCCAAGATGGGCAGTCACCTGTGGGGATGCAGCCAGTGCCTTGGCAAGTGGGACACGTGATGCTGTCCTGGCCCGTGAATTCAACGTAGGGAAACTTGGCAATGTCTTCCACACGGCTTTGGCTGTCCAGTAAATCATCCTCCTCCTCCTCAGCTGCCTTCCTCTGCCTGGGGGCAGCGCTGCTGGAGGGCAGGGGAAGCACAGAACCCATGGCAGCTGCTGTGGGAGAGTCACTCCACCTGTGGCAGAGGCAGCAGGAGCAATTCAGGCCATTGAATGGGGTTTTGACTCCCTTGTGGCCAAGGAAAGCACACCCAGAACCACAGAACCCTCCCAGAGATCCATCCAAAAAACTCCCACGTGGAGTGACCTCCCAGGGGTCCAGCACCCACCACAAAGAGCCTCCCCTGCCCTCGAGGGGCTTCCAGAAAGAGGGACACCCCACCCAGGGCCACCTCCACGGGGTCATTCCCAGCCCCTCAATGCAGAGAAACCCCCCAAACGCCACTGNCGGGACCGGGATGGGAACAGACCCCGGTACTGCCTCCGGGATGGGAACGGCCCCCCCGGGATGGGAAGGGGAACAGCCCCCCGGAAGAGGAAAAGGAACAGCCCCCGGTACTACCCCCGGGACGGGAACAGCCTCCGGTACTACCCCCGATATCGGAACAGCCTGACAGGAACAGCCCCCGGTACCGGGACCGAAGCGGGAACGGCCCCGGGACGCGCCCTCAGACCGCCCGCCAGGGGGCGCCCCCCGCTCCCCCTCACGCACGCACCGCTCGCGCCTCCGCCTCCCTCCCTCCCGCGCGCATGCGTCGCCGCTGCTAAGACAACGGCGCGAAGCGCCGGTGGGCGGAGACTCATTCTGGCCCCGCCCTCCCATCACTGAGGCGACCGCACAGGGCGGGGCTGAAGGGCGGGGCTTATCAGGCCACGCCCTCACTGGAATGGGCGGGGGTTGTGAGCCCCGCCTGGACGTCGCCTTCCCTTGGTGCGCATGCGCCAAGGTGGCAGGCGGGGCTACCGGCTCCACGCCTTGGGCGCGGCTGAGGGGGCGTGGTTAGTGAGGCGCGTGCGCAGAAGCCACGAGGAGGGGGCTCCCCTGAGGGCGGGGCAGGAGGCCGTCGTGCGCATGCGCAGAGCCCGTTCTGTGTGCGCGAGGGACAGGATGGGGCGGGACCTGTTGGGAAGGGGGCGTGGTCATAACTGGGGGCGGAGCCTGTCCCGGTAGGGAACCCACGTGTACCAGTACGGGGGTGCTGGGGCCAGAATGGGCCCGACTCGCACCACTGCGGGGGCGCTGAGACCAGTACGGGACTGATCCGCACCAGTACGGGGGTGCTGGGACCAGTACGGAACCAGCTCACACCAATACGGGGCTGACCCAGTGCGGAGCCCCCACAGCCCAGTCTGTCCCAGCCTGTCCCACTCTGAGCCCCCCCACACCAGTACCGGGACCCCCACCCAGCAGTGCGAGGGCACCTGTCCCAGTATGGACCAGTATGGACCATTCCCATCCCATTCCCAATTCCCTCCCGTTTGCCCCTGGAACAGCCCGGGTGCAGCACTTGATCTTTGCTCCATATTTATTGTTCCCTCCCCAACTCTCCTGTTGTTATTTCTTATTTTTCCCATATTTTTGGCTCTCCAAGGGCCATTTCAGCCCAGCATCACCTCCAGCTGGGGGGGAAAAAAAGTCCAACCTGCCTTTTCCTCCCCATCCCCACAGGCTCCAGGAGAGGAACAAGTGAAAACACCCTATATGGGTCAACGTTTATTTAATAAATTCTCCTCAGGGGAGTGTTTCTCCACCACAGTGGAAAACTAAATTCCTTCCCCTCACAATCACCCAAACCATCAAAATCGAGCTTACATCAAAATGAAGCCATTTCCATCGGTGCTCCAGAGGCCCCTCCTGCCATCAGAGCTGCTTCCCAATGGAAACTTTATGGATCATTTATTCTCTCCTTCCCAAGAGCAAAATGCCAAGGAAGGGGAGAATTCCTGGCTCACCTTCCCTGCCTTTCCTGGGACCTGGGACAGTCGGTGCATCCCAAGGAAGGTGTTGGGGGCAGGACTGAGGGGTGGGAGCTGCAAACAGCACAGGGGGAAGGTTGGGGAGGGGGCACAACCCCTTTATGAGCCTCTGGGGACTCAACCCTGTGTTAGAGAGCAGAGAATCCCCAGAGCAGGGACAGCATCTGCCCCCAAAGGTGACGGGGCAGAGCCCAGAGCAGCCTCCCCTCAGCCCCTCTCATGGTGTGCCCTGCACTTAATCCCTTTTATTCCCTTCTCAAAGCCGTTTTGCTCCCCAAATCCCGCAGGGAGGGGTGGAAAGGGGGGGAAAGCTCCCCCTCCACTCCCTCCTCCCCCCTCAGTGGGATTGAGCAACCACTTCGCAGGAAATCTTCACTCCTCCGGCTGGAGCAAGTGGTGACTCAGCAGAAAGCCCGGGGGGGACAGGATGGGGGGGAATGTTGTGTTTGAGCTTTTTCTCTTGTTTGTGTGTCCATTGATCCCCGTCAGGGCAGGGAGTTGGAGTGGGATGGTGGAATCGTGGAATCCCAGGATGGTTGGGGTTGGAAGAGAGGTAAAGATCATCTCATTCCACCCCCTGCCATGGGCAGGGATACCTCCCACCAGCCCAGGTGGCTCCAACCTGGCCTTGGACATGACCAGGGATGAGGCATCCTCTGGGAAATCTGTTCCAGGACCTCACCACCCTCACAGGGAGGAATTCCTTCCCAACATCCCATCTATCCCTGCCCTCTGGCAGTGGGAAGCCCCTCACCCCTTTTCCTGTCCCTCTATTCCTTGTCCCCAGTCCCTCTCCAGCTCTCCTGGAGCCCCTTCAGGCTCTGGAAGGGGCACTGAGCTCTTCCTTCTACTAGACCAGGTTGCTGCAAGCCCCATCCCCCCTGGCCTGGGACACTTCCAGGGATCCAGGGGCAGCCACGGCTTCTCTGGCTGATCTTTAAGGTCTCTTCCAGCCCAAACCATTGCATGATGACCTGGGGAGGTGACATGACTTGGCTGCACCTGTGGCCAAGGAAACTTCCATTCCTCCCACTCAGCATCCCGTCCTTGAACCAGAATCATCCTCCCCCAGCCCTGCCAGGCCCAAGGGGCTCTTTTGTATAAAGACCCTCACTCAGCTCTCAGGGGCCATTCCCAATCGATGCATCCTGCAAAGATTGAACCCTCCTGCATCCCTGTGCAGCCATAGGGGGCTGAGGGGAAGCAGAGCCAGGATCTGTCCCCCATTCCCTTGTGCAAGGTGCATCAAGGGTGGAAAAGCAGCAGGAAAGCTGCTGGCACACAGCTCTGAGCACCAGGACAGACGGAGGGAATTCACCCTCTCACTAGCCTCGAGCCTTCCCCAGAGCCTGAGGCACAACTCCCATGGCTGTGGAAAAAGGGGGGCTTGGCAACAGGGTCAGTCAAGCCTTGGGAGATATTTTGACATGGAAAGAGCCACAATCCCAACAGGATGGGAATGTGCAGCTTCTCCCAGGCAAAGTCACCCAGTCCTGTCCCCAGCCTGCTTCCCACCCTCCTGAAAAACACCTGCACCACTAAAGTGTCTCTAATGAACTCCCATTTCTTCCCAGACGTTGTTTTCCCTCATTGGCCTCATTAAATCAATTTGAAGAGAGTTGTGAAGCTCTTTCCCCACGCAAATGGGAGCTGATGAACCCGGTGCTCGGGGCGGTGATTGCTCTGGGTTGGGGACTCATTTTCCCCAGGGCTTTTGGGTTTAGGGGGCACTTGTTCAACCCTGGGAGCATCATCCAGGGCGGCTTTCTGGAAGCATTTCTTGCTGGTTTATTCAGCATTGCTGCTGATGGCTGCATCCTGGATGGGGCTTGGAGAATGGAGAGGGGGAAAATTGTTAAATATTCCAAGTCTTTTAGCCTGGGCATGTGGTGTGCCCAGGTGATGGAACAGCTTTGGGTTGGGGCTGCAACACCTGAACTGGCTGAGCCCAAACCCCTGTACTCCAAGTTTGACTCATGTCACTGGGAACAGGATTTTGGGTGGTCAAGGTCAGTACTTGTGACTTGCTTTGTCCCAGACACCACCAGGTCCTGCAGGAGCAGCTGAATCCAGGTGTTCTGAGGGTCCTTGGTCCCCACACTCGGTTCATGCCCAGGATGTGAAGCCCTGGGCTCTGCAGGGCCACTCGGAGCAGCTGGAGGCTGCAAACAGGCAGGACTCCACCAGGAACCTGCCAGGATCTTTGGTCCTACACGTCTCCGGCAGAGGGTCAATCAGCTCTCCCTCTCCTCTTCATCTGATCTCAGCACTAGGAAAACACAGGACCTGTCTCCAGGCTGCCATCAGATGGAGGCTCTGCAATGCATGCTGCAGAGTCTGTAACAGTCCCTGCCGCCAGGTCCAGGCAGAGCCTGGTACCTTACATTCCTCATCGTATGCCTGTAAATTCCCTTTAAAATCAAAACACCATAAAAAAGGAACCCCTAATTTGGTAAAGAAAAAGTCCTATCTTAGCTCAACTAATCTTGCTTGTAATAAGACCGTGTTGTTTAATTTCTCACACTGGGGGTTTTGGCCCACAAAAGCACCAGGCAGCGGCACCCCAAGAGCCCCCCACGACAACGGTGACTCCCCCGGGAGGGCTCCCTGCCAGCCGCAGGTGGGGCCGGGCCGTAGGGCAGGGGCCAGGCGGGCAGCGAGCGGGCAGCAGCCCCAGAGACCTCGAACGGCGCCGCAGACACCAAACGGCTGCTCCGGAGGAGCCCCCGCCGGGCCGCGGCCACGTGCGATCTCCCGCCACACCGCCCTGACCACGCCCCCGGGGCGGGATCGCGGCCACGTGCGATCTCCCGCCACCACCCCGACCGCGCCCCCAGGGGCGGGACCGCTCAGTCGGCCAACCTTATATGGTGCTGGTGGGCGGGGCCTAGGCGATGCCGCGCTGGCATTGGCGGGACGGGGCGGGACCGGGAGGGGCGGGGCGATGGAGCCGCCGGTTCCCGTCAAAAGGCGGCACCGGGCGGGGGAACCGGGNGGGGGTGTTACTGGGAGCGCTGGTCCGGGAGGAGGTTGTTACTGGGAGCGCTAGTACAGGAGGGGGTTACTGGGAGCGCAGGTACAGGAGGGGGCGGTTACTGGGCGCGCTGGTCCGAGGGCAAACCCCTGTTCGGTGCCTGATGTTGGTGTGGCCGTGACTCGGGAGGTGTCCGCTGGGGGTGAGGGGGTACCGGGACCGGGAGACCCGGGGGAGAGGCTGTCGGTGCCGCCCGTGACCGAAGGGACACGGACACGGTGCCCTCCGGGGAGCGGCTCCTCCTCCCTCCCGGCTGGAGAGGCTCGGGACCTGCCCTGAGGTTTGGGGGTCCCGTGTTGAGCCTCCCCCGTGTACTCCCTGGTTTGGGGTCACACGTGGGTTCGTGCTGTTTGCCGGCCTGGTTTGGGGGGTCCTCTGGGTGTTTGATTCCCCTGATGCTCCGTGGGGACCCGATGTGTCCCCTCAGCTGAGGCTCTCAGGGCTGTCTCTGCCGAAACTGGGGACCCCGGGGGGGTTGGAGTTGTCCCTGTCCCTTTCAGCCTCTCTGTGAGTTGTGGGGGTGGCTCCTGGTTTTGGGGTTCCCCCAGGGCTGTCCAGGCTCAGCTCTGACCATCCAGAAATGAGAGCCCACCTTGGAGCTCTGGGTGGCCCTGGGGGCTGAGTGGGACTGTGGGGAGGGTGTTTTCCTTTCTCCCTAAATTCTGGCTGGCTTTACCCTTTCTGCTGATCCCCCCTGGGGTCAGTGGGGATGAACTGGCCCCAGTCATGTACCCCATGTTGGTGTGAAACCCCCTTTCCACTCTGCAGCCTTGAGTCCCTTCCTGAGCTTATCCCATCATGGGAAGCCACCCCTGACCCTCTCCCCATGTCCTGTGCTTGTGTCCCCCCCTTTTTGGGAAGTTTTGAAGCCTTTTTGGAGGGCTTTGGAACTGTTGAGTTCTCTGGATGCAGTTGGGGTGTTGATGGGTATTTTAGTATTTCCAGCCTGTTTCTTACCTGATCTCTGGCTGAGATAAGTGCCTGATTAAGGACCAGCTTTTAATGCATGTTAATCTCCCAGTTCAGTGTTTTTTTTGAAGCAGAGTGGGGAGACTGAGACTCCAGCATGGCAATAATTGCACTTGTTTGTAATTCCCCAGTGATTTCCCATCTCTTGGAGGGATCCTGTGGTGTGTCAGGTGGGACTGCCTGGACCAGTGAGTTCCCAGCACAACAAAAACAGAGGTATAGGGTGGGTCTTCATGCAGCCTTGTCCCTGAGGAGCTGGGGGTCCTTCCCTGGGCTGGGACTGAGCACCCCAAAGACCTTGGGGGTTGTGTGGGGCAGGTGTGGGTGGCTGTTTTCTGGCCTGAGCTGCTCCTTCCTTTTCCTCTCCCCCTTCTCTGAGCCTGGGGCCAGAGTGTTGAGCAGTAAAAGTTTCTTCAGAAAGTGGTTTTCAGGAGAAGCAGCATTTTGTGGCGTGTCCTCCTCCCCCAGAGCTGGGCAGTGACTCATCTTCCTCCCAGCACTCGGTTAAAGGAGCACCAGCCATGGAGGGGACACGTGTGTGTCCTCTGAAGGGACACAGAGACACAGACAGTCCTGCTCTGGTCTGGAGAGCCCCTCGGTGCTTCCTCCAGGGTGGTCTGGGCTCTGAGGACCTCCCTGATGGCTGGGAGGAACCTTCAACCTGTCTGCTCTGGGGCAGGAAGTCAGGGCTGTAATTACTCATTTGAATAAAACCCCTTCTGCCTTTCGGAAGCAGCTGCTTCAAACCGAGTTTAGTCGGGGCTGGATGGGTTAAAACCGAGTTAAATTGGGTCTGTTGTGTGCTGTGGCTTTCCAAGAGGCCTTGTGGAAGTGGGTTTAACTGGGAGGTGGGTGGGAAATGCCAGGCTGAGGTTGGCATGTTGGCACTGCATGGTTTGGACAGCCACCCCTGTGGCATCAGTGGACTGAGGAAGAGGAGAGAGGAAGGCCTGGCAGGTGCAGGAAGTGTCTGCCCCAGATGCCCCAGGGTGGGAACACGTCATTTGTGAGATCTCCCAGCAGGCTGGCAAATAACAAAGGCAGAAAAATGAGGTTTTTCACCAGGCAGGAATGTGCCTGGGATCAGGTCAGTCTTTCACTGCGTGTTTGTTTCCCCCCATCCCACTGTGCTGAAGACAAAATACCTGGATAATCCAACCTCATTTTCCATTTAATAACTAACCCTGGAGAGGCCTGTGGGTAGAGGTGCTCTCAGGAGTAATTTTTAACCTCGTGTTGCTGACCCAGACCAGAGTCAGCCTGGCCCAACTTTCTGTGGCTCGTGCAGGGGAAATGCTGGAATGCTCTGAGCTGGGAAAGGGACAATCCCAGTTAAAGGTGGCAGCTACAGGGGAAGGTGTTGGGTATTTGGGGTGCAGGACAAGGCCTGATGATCCCCCCCAGTCCCACTGTGGCCACCAAGGAGGGTGAGAAGCTGAGAAAAGCCAAGAGGGGGCTGCTCTGTGGGTGTTCATTGGATGGGAGGAATTAAATCCCACTTCTTAGAAGGAGCTTCTGTGTAGGGTGTCCCATTTCAGAGATGTCTCAGGAGCTCAGTTTCTTATTCAAATATGCTCAGGTGGTATCTCAGCAATGCTGTCACATTGGTGGGCCCTGTCCAGGTGCTGGGCTGGGCTTTGGGCCACCCTGCAGGGCTGACCCTGCCCTGGGAGCAATGCCCTGGCTGGGAGCTGGGTCTGGTTCCTCCTTGCAGTGGGAGATGTGGGGCATCTGTTCCAGTTCCCCCAGAAGGAGCTTTGCTCATCAGCAGCTCTTTCCTAAGCCCTGTCAGGGGGTGGTTCCCCTTTGGTCACCTCTCTCGGTGAGAGGTGGCAGTGGGGCTGCTCTGGCTCCTGTGAAAGGGCTCCTGAAGCTGCCCAGCCTTGGCAGGTGCTGGGGGTGTTGTTGCCTCATCTGGGGCATGTGTGGAGCATCTCTGTCCTCCTGTTGGTTTTCCTCCTCATCCCATGAAAGCCTCTTGGGAGCCACAGAGGCTCCCAGTGCCCCCCTTTGTTGCCCATCCCAAACAAAGGGTGCTCATCCCCTGTGCTGGGCAGGAGGGGCAATGGGGTTAACTCAGCAGTTTTGTAAAGCTTGGGATTAAAATAAAACCCCCAAATGAGAGAAAAGCAAATGGAGCCACTTCTTAAAGTAAATATTTTGACCTGCAGTCAACAGCTGAGTGTTCACACAGCCTCTGTGGGAAGAATTTTGGGCTTTTGAGTTATGCTTTGGCTTTGAAGTTGTACCTGCTGAGGAGGAGGAACAACTGAAGGGCCTGGTGAAAATGGAATTGGAGGAACTGGTTGTCACAGGTCCCTTCCAGCTGAGCTATTCTATCTAAAAAATGAAAAGTGACTCTTTTTTTTTTTTATTGTGCTCGTTTGGGAAACAGTCCCATCTTGTGCTGCTGGGGTTGGGAGAGGGAATGGTTAAACCAAAGGTGTGAGGAACAAAAGTCCACGGAGATGGGGAAGCTGGAGACTGTCTGAGGCTTTAAACTGGAGCTTCTCAGTGGTGACCTGAAGAAGCAGAAGTGATGGCTGGGGAATGGACCTCCACCCAGGGCCAGCAGACCTCAGTGTGGGCCAACAGGGTGTTCCCAGTGCCCCTGACCAGCTCCCTCCTCATCTCCAGTGTTTGCTGCTGAATCAGCTGCTCTTCGAGTACAGTCCCCTTATCTGTGCTGGTTAATGGCAGTATCAGCACAAACCTCGCCTCCTGCAAGTGAATTTTTGCCACTAATAAATGGAAATGGGGTGTAAAAGTGATGAAAAGCAGTACTTGGGACCTTTATCTGTCCATCTGAAGCAGTTTCCTCATTGCCAGGAATCTGTGCTGTCTGCCCAGGCCCTGCTGATGTGACTCCTGGGCTGTGGTTCTCCTGGTCACTGGGACGCTGGTGAGTGACTCCCCTGTCTGAAACAAGTCCTGGTGTCTTTCTGCTCTTTCTCCTGAGACGTTTTTGCTGTTTCCTGAGGGTTCTCCTGCCAGAGCCTGTGCCCTCCTCTGCCATTGCCTTTTGCTCCCTGTCTGGGTGCTGCTCCATGCCCAGCTCGTGTAGGTGCTGTTCCAATTTCCCAATGCCAGGCTGAGCTCCTGCTGTGTCAGAGCTCCCCTCCTCCTCCTCCTCCTCCTCTTCTTCCTCTTCCTCCTCTTCCTCCTCCTCCTGGCTTGGGCAAGGAGCCTCCCACGATGGACCAGCATGAGCCAATGAGGGGGTGATGGTTCCCTGCCCCACCAGGTGCCTCCTCTCCTGCTGCCAGGTGAGAGCCAGAGCTCTGGGGGTCTGTTAGACCTTCTGTGCAGCTGCAGGACTGGTGCTGACAGGGAGGGGTCCTTAGCAATGATCCCTCATAGCCCTGTAAATACACCTGCTTAGAAGGCAGATAAGATACAGTTATGGGTCTATATTTAAACTTGCTTAGTTCTGCAAAACTTGCCGTGTCCTTGAGCTCACCTGGGTGTCCCCAGAGGGACAGTGAGTCCTGCTTGCCTTGTGCAGAGTGGGAAACACCAGCTGGGGGTCCACTTGTCTCCTTCCACATCCTCCTTGTGCCCTCTTGGGCTGGAGAATTGGTTTGGCTCAGTGCAATTTTCACCAGGTGAAGAGATTGCTTTTTGTTTTTTTAAATTTCCATAGCCTGGCTTAGGTTGAATCATAGAATAGAATAATAGAATGGATTGGGTTGGAAAAGACCTCTGAGATCATCAAGTCCAACCCTTGGGCCAACTCCAGCCCCTTTACCAGATCATGGCACTCAGTGCCACGGCCAAGCTCAGGTTAAAAACCTCCGGGGATGGGGAATCCACCCCCTCTCTGGGCAGCCCATTCCAATGCCTGAGCACTCTCTCTGCAAAGAATTTTTTACTGCTCTCCAACTTCAATTTCCCCTGGCAGAGCTTGAGCCCCCCGTGCCCCCTTGTCCTATTGCTGAGTGCCTGGGAGAAGAGACCAACCCCCACCTGGCCAGAACTTCCCTTCAGGGAGTTCCAGACAGTGATGAGGATGCTCCAACTGTGAACTCTCGGGGCAGACCCAGGTTGTGTTCCAGGCTCGTGCACACTGAGGGCTCCTGTGCTGCCAGAAGTGCTTCCTGCTCCTTATTTTGTCACAGAGGATGGCATTTCAAACCTATGAAGGTTTGTGTGTGACTGGTTGTGTGGTCTCTGCTTAGCAGGGGGAAGGCTGAGGTGGGATCTGAGATGCCCAAACCCAGGGGTGATGTGAGACCCACTTGGAGGAGGGGTGGGCAGGTCAGGGGTGGTGCTTTGCAGCCTCCTTTGCCCACAGACACCACAGTCACGAGCACAGAAAAGAGAATTTTTGTGTCTTTCTGCACACCTGGGCAGAGCCCTTTGTGCTCCAGGGTGGGCTGAACTGAGCAAGGCTGCAAAGGGATTGTGCAGCTCATCCCTGGGGAGGCAAAGAGTAATTTCTCAGGAAGAGGGGAAGGAACAGCTTTAATCCTGCTCACCCACTTGCTTCCTTAAGCAGCAGCAGCAAAATTGCCAGGGAAGCAACAGGGCAGGGCTCTGCCTTGGTGTCACGTGCCATGGCTGGGCTCAGCTCTGAATTTACCTGTTGGCTTGTCCAGACAGGTGGGAGAAGCAGAGACCTGGGAGCTGCCTCCTTGTCTCACTGCTGGGACAGGGAGAGCACCAGAGGCTCAGCAGGGCTTGGCTCGGGGGTCTGGCCCCTCCTTGGGGTCCTTGATCTGCAGCAACAGGCTGGAATTTGGCACAAAACTTCAATTCAAGGAAAAGCAGCAATTAACAGGAAGGTTTAAAAGTCACTGGGATTGTTTTATCTTCCATCTCCCCAGTGAGGGGGGCACAGGGATGTCCTCTTGGTTTGGTCTGACTCGTGTTTTTCTTTTTGCTCTTTTTTCCTCTCCTCCTGGCTCAGGGCTCTGTGTTAACCCGTGGCTGCTTTGTTTCTGGTTGTCCATTAATCAGCTGATAAATATCTGCTGGAAAATCGCTGCTGGTGGCTCTTAAGGAGTCTGGGATTTGTTGGGAAGGCTTGGGCTGGAAAGAGTTGGGGAAGTTCTGGCCAGGTGGGGGTTGGTCTCTTCTCCCAGGCACTCAGCAATAGGACAAGGGGGCACGGGGGGCTCAACCTCTGCCAGGGGAAATTGAAGTTGGAGAGCAGAAAAAAATTCTTTGCAGAGAGAGTACTCAGGGATTGGAGTGGGCTGCCCAGAGAGGGGGTGGATTCCCCATCCCTGGAGGTTTTTCAGCTGAGCTTAGCCGTGGCACTGAGTGCCATGATCTGGTGATGGGACTGGAGTTGGCCCAAGGGTTGGACTTGATGATCTTGGAGGTCTTTTCCAACCCAATTGATTCTATTCTATTCTATGCCCAGGCTGGGCTGCAGCTTGGGGGAAAGGTGGGAGGCAAAAAGTGTAGAAGTAACAAATGGGAAGATGTCACTGCACCAAACTGAGCTCAGAGAGCTTGTGTTGTGCCCAAGGCAGAGCTTTGAGGAGCTGAGAGCTCACCTGGAGCTGCTCACAGGCTTCTATTCCTGCCCCTGGGATAACCTTGGAGATGACACAACTCAGGGTTGGGGGTTTTTTTTCCCATAAATTGGAAACATCCCCGTGTGAGGCTCCTGCTCTGAGTGAAAGTAGGTCCAGGATACACTCATTTTTTGGGAAGTTTAGTCTTGCCCCAAATCTGGCATCTTCTGTGCTCAGGTTGTAACTTCCTACTCGAGCACAGCAGTGAGACTTTCAGTCCTGTTGTGCTGGGTACTGGGAGCTATTTTTTTCCCTTAATGAGAGTCTTGTAATGCTACTTTTTGTCTGCTGTGGTGCCGAATTCCTGGGAAATCTGTTGGTGGGGAAGCCTCCTGCCTTTATCTAGGGCTTGCAACAAAGGGCTGGTCAAGGCTTGTGTGTCTGTGGTGTTGATTTAGGGTGACTAATCCATCACAAATCAACCTCTCAGTCTCTTCCTGATGTCAGTATTTCCCCACACTCATAAATAAAATGTCTTACAACTAATTAGGAAAT
The DNA here is from genome assembly GCA_013396695.1 of Sakesphorus luctuosus. Lineage (NCBI taxonomy): Eukaryota > Metazoa > Chordata > Aves > Passeriformes > Thamnophilidae > Sakesphorus > Sakesphorus luctuosus. Next base: position 31,060 of record VWZD01002029.1, on the reverse strand, counting down.
AACTGAGTGGAAAGCCTGTGACTGGAGCAGCTACAGAGATGTAAGGAACTTAAATAAAATTATTTATCCTCTTTGATGAGAGGGTTTTCTTGCCATGAGACGGATTTGTGAATAGCTTGGACATCCTGCAGCAAACAATCTGCTTCCAGCACAGGTCAGCCAAAGCCACCAGGTCTCTATCTCTGGGAATGTTGTCCTCCTATCACCTGGAATCTTAATAAATGAGTTTATTGTGTCAAAGGCCACCAGAGCAGGTCGGCAGCCTCAGAAGGGCCCTATCTCTGATTCTCTGATTGATCTTTCCCGTGTACTTTATGACTTTGTGAATCTTAAGACCTTGAATTCTGGACTCCTCCTGCAGAATTCTGAGGCTGGAGCTTTGCAAGGAGGAGCCCATGGCTGGACTTGGGCCCCCCATCCCTCCTGTGCCTGAGCTTGGCTTTGCCAGGACTGGCAGCTCGCAACTTTCCAGGCTTGTCTTTCCCCCCTGTGATTTCCTGCTGTCCTGGGCTGCCCTGGCACAGGTGTCTTTGATCTGCCCTGCTCTTTGCCCCATCGGTTGGCAAACTTTCCCCCTTCCCTCTGATTGTTTTCCTGCCTTTATCTCTGGTGCAGCAGGTGTGGAGTGTGAAATGCAGCAGCTCCTTCACCCCACGGGGGTGGCAGGAGAAATTCAGGGCCCTGTTTGTGCTCGGGGGTCGTGGCCATTTCAGAGCTGCTCCCAAAGGGTCATTGCAGAATGTCCAGAGTTGGAAGGAACCCACAAGGATCATCAAGTCCAACTCCTGGCCTGCACAGAACAGCCCCAAAATCCTAAAATGTGCCTGAGAGTGTTGTCCAAGTGCTCCTTGAGCTCTGGCAGCCTTGGGGCTCTGACCACAGCCCCACCTGGATATTCTTCACCCCTCTGGGTGAAAAACCTTTCCCTAATATCCAGCTTAGCCATTCCCTGGCACAGGGTGTGCTGTTCCATCTGCAGAGGGGTTTCACCCAGGGAGGAAGAACCCCCAGTCAGGATCTTTACTGAAAAGCCCACCCAGGAAGGCCACGAGTGTGACGGACCCCACAGTGACTCAACACCAGAGGATGCTCCACCCTTCCCACTGCTGGTTTCTGCCCAGTTCCCATGCCATGGTGCCCACAGGTCCCTCACCAGTGTTGGAACTGGCTGTGTTTCAGGCTGGCTCTTGTCTGTTGGGCTGTGTTTGCTCCCTGGGGCAGGGCTGGGGGTCTGGGGGTGCTCCTGTGATGCCATAACTGAGACTCCCCTGAGCTGTTTCTCTTATCAGTGCCAGTGGCCTCTGCTCAGGCTGGGGTGTGCCAGGCTTGCTCATCCTGCTTGGCAAAAGGTCTTGAGACCTGCCTCAGTGTCTGCAAACTCTTGCATCAAGTTGGTCTGCAGAGATGTGTGTGCATGGATGGGGCTCCTGGGTCTGAGTGAGGCAGAGCCTGAGCCAGCCTGGTGCTGAATTTCCCCTTTCCCTCTGCCCACAGCCAGCCCCAAAAGCAGCAAAAATGCACCAAGGGAAGCTCTGCCAGTCCCTGCCAATGTTGCTGCTGCAGGAAAAGTGGCTTTCATTTATTTCTTGAAGGGGAGTTTCAGAAAGGACGTGTTGCTCCCATGAAATTCCCACGTTGCAGCGACCCAGAGTGGTGCCCTGGGGCTCACAGCTCTGGGGGCTTGTGCAGTGAGGGCTTTGGTCTGATTTTTGTGGTTCAGATGCCAAAAGTGGAGCCAGTGAAGAGTCAGGTTGGAGGTATTTTTGACACAGTGCCCGAACTGCAATCAGGAAATCTGTTTACTTCATTCCTTTCAATCAGGGCAGCAGCACTTTGGAAATATTTTCTGCTTTTACCTGCACACAGAGGGATTTGTTGCCTCATTGCAATGTGAGATCTTCTAAAAGATCTTTTTGCTAATGTGGCAGAAGGGTTTGCAAAGGGCCAGGTGGTTTTTCTGCCTGGCAAAGGTGCCAAGGGTTTGCCTGGAGAGGGATCACCACAGAGTGGGTTGGGTGGGAAGGGACCTTAAAGCCCACCCAGTGCCACCCCCTGCCATGGGGGGAGACACCTCCCACTGGCCCAGGTTGCTCCAACCTGGCCTTAGACACTTCCAGGGATGGAGCATCCTCTGGGAAATTCATTCCAGCATCTCACCACCCTCACAGGGAGGAATTTCTTCCTAACAGCTCATCTAAACCAGCTCATGGGATCCCAGAATGGTTTTGGCTTGGAAAGGACCTTATAAAGATTATCATGTCCCAGGTTGCTCCAAGCCCTGTCCAGCCTGGCCTTGGACACTTCCAGGGATGGGGCAGCCACAGTTTCTCTGCCCAACCTGTGCCAGTGCCTGCCCACCCTCACAGCCAGGAATTCCTTCCCAATATTCCATCATTTATAAGGAAATACCCAATCATGCTTTACAAAGGAGTTGGGAAGGGTGACATTGCTGTGTTGACAAACCTGGAAACCCAAACCTGGGTATTTGGGGGCTGTCCCTCCCCTCCCTTCTGGTTTCACAGACAGTGAAGGTGCCTTTTGGTGCTGGAGAGGTCTCAGTGTGGCCTCAGGGGGCTGGGGAGAGTCTCACAGGGCTCAGAGCACACCTGGCCCTGCTCTGTCTGCACTTGGATTTGTTCTGTGCTGCTCTGGTGGCTGCTCCTTCCTAACCACATTACTGGGAGCACTGGTGGCTGTAATCGAGTTCAGGATGTCCCCAGGCTGGCTCACTCCCACCCCACAAAAGGTTCAGGGAGCCCTTAAGTGCCTGATTCCTCCCAAGGAATGAGATTAGCTCCTGTTCCTTGGAGAGAGATTTTTTTTAGGTCTTTCTGACCTTCCTAATTGTGGTATTTGCAGCTCCTTTGGTAGACCCTCCTCCCACTGCCTCCTCGTGGCCATACTGGGGCAGACTGGGAGTGTCTGGGCTCTCTGGGGTGGCATTTGTCACCTTGCCATGTTTGTGTGGCTGTGCCAGGCCCGGAGCAGCCTCTGCCCCGTGGTCTGGGGGCGGGAGGGGAGGGTTTCACATCTAATCAACCCCACGGAGGAAGGGGTGGCATGAGCTGAGGTTGCATCAGGTGCTGAAAACCTGCTGGTCCCGTGGCACCACCAGCCCTGCCAGGTCTTGCCCAGCTCCCAGGAGGCTCCAGCCACTCCAGGTGATGCAGGGGGTGGGGGGGAAAAAAAGTGTTTCTTCCAGTCTAGAAGTGGAAATGAGAGGTAGAACGAGGAATCCACACATGTGGAATCATAGAATGGATTGGGTTGGAAAAGACCTCCAAGATCATCAAGTCCAACCCTTGGGCCAACTCCAGTCCCGTCACCAGATCATGGCACTCAGTGCCACAGCCAATCTCACTTTAAAAATCTCCAGGGATGGGGAATCCACCCCCTCTCTGGGCAGCCCATTCCAATCCCTGAGCACTCTCTCTGCAAAGAATTTTTTTCTACTCTCCAACTTCAATTTCCCCTGGCAGAGGTTGAGCCCCCCGTGCCCCCTTGTCCTATTGCTGAGTGCCTGGGAGAAGAGACCAACCCCCACCTGGCCAGAACTTCCCTTCAGGCAGTTCCAGACAGTGCTGAGGTCACCTCTGAGCCTCCTCTTCTCCAGGCTCAACACCCTCAGCTCCCTCAGCCTCTCCCCACAGCACTTGTGCTCCAGTCCCTTCTCCAGCCTCGTTGCTGTTCTCTTTCAGTTGGATTGGAAGAGACCTCTGAGATCACCAAGTCCAACCCTTGATCCAACCCCACTGTGATCACACTCCGTGCCATGATCTGGTGATCACAGTGGGGTTGGATCAAGGGTTGGCCTTGATGATCTCGGGGGTCTTTTCCAACCCAATCCTTTCTATGATTCTCTGGGGCCACCAGAGTGGCTGTGACTTTGCTGTCCCCAGAACTGGTCTGGCCCCTCTTCTGCAGCTGCTGGGAAGAGCTGAGAGCCTCCAACACTTAATTATTCTGCTGCTTCCGAGAAGTGAAGGCCAAATGTCAGGTTTTAATGAGTGAGCAACCCCTTTCCCGGGGGTGGAGGGAAACTCCCGTTCTCTCCTCCCGTGCTCCGACGTCACTTCCATCCCGGGGCTGAGTAACATTTCCCAAGAAGTTGGAGAGAGTCGGGGCAGGGCCGTCATCCATGTGGGAATTGCATTTGGCACAGGCTGGGAGTCTCCTGGGAGCATCAGTCACCAAATCACCTGTTTGCTTTTTCACTTGAGGGCTGGAGAAAGCAAGAGATGTGACAAGGGAGTGGGCTGCCTTTTCCTGGGGGCTTTCTCCTTGCAGCATTGATGACCAGGACTTCTCTCTGAAGGTGCCAGGGGACCACTGGCTGTGCAAATATTCAGCTGAGGAGACGTGCCCTGCATGGTCAAGGGAGCAGGTTCCCATCCAGGTGCTCAGCAGGTGCTTTCTCAAGGTGGTACGTGGTGGCTGTTGGCCCTGTCCTCCAGTTAAACACCTGGGGGGCACAAAACCTCTCAGCTGAGGCTGCTGTGATGAGCTGCTTGTCCACAGGGAGTGTTTTTCTCCCCTTGCTTTGGCCCAACGTTGTGGCACCATCACCTGTGGCTTTGTGCTGAACATGGGGGGTCACCCGTCGTAACAAACCCACCCATCACCTGGTATAAAAACAGCTTCCCCACAGCTGGAGGGAGAGCTCAGGGAAGGCAGAACACCTCAATAAAAGCTTTTTCCTACCTCTGTCCCAGCTTTTGGCACTTTGGGAAATAGGTTGTTTTCCCCTATCCGGTCTCAGCTCTGCTGAAAGAACAAAATGCATGAAAATGGAGGAAGAGCCTCCCCCTTGGGGTCCCCAGGTGATTCCATGGGCTTGGAGCATGCATGGAATGAGGGGACCCATTGTGAAATTTAAATTTATAGGAAATTATTCCTGAGGTCCAAGGAAGGGGCCGAGCTCCTCTCGCTGTCTCCTTCCCTTCCTGTGCCCCTTTGTTCTCTGCCCTGTTCCTCTGGCTCCCACAGCAACCCTGGCATGCCAGGCCTGGGCTATCTCCTCCCGGATCTGGGGTGAGGGGGTGGTGTGAGAACCAGACAAGTGGTACCTGAGCTGGCAGGATTATCTGGAGATCAGCCCACCCCGGGCACGGAGCTCGGAGGGACCGGAGCGGGACCAGGCACAGTCAGACACTCCTTGAGTCACCACCAACCTCAGGAAGTTTGGGGCTGTCTCACATCATGTCCTGTCTGTCTTTGTAGGTGTGGGTGGCTCCATGTCCCAGCTCCAGAGCTCCTGGGAAGTGCAGCAGCACAGCATGGCATATCTTCCAGATCCAGGTAAGGAATGTTCTCCTTGGAGTTGGGGCTGCCTCTTCCTGGGAGATTTTGAAGACCAAGACTCTTCTCTAAAGGTGCCAGGACCACTGGCTGTGCAAATATTCAGCTGAGGGACAGGTGTACCCATGATGGGGGGGAAACTCCAAGCTCCTGAAGTTGCTTTGGGAGCATCTCCAGGTGCCCCAGGGCTGTGGAGACTTTGGGCTTTGTGTGGGACCTTGGCAGGGACCTTGGCAGGCTCTCCTGGGTCAAGCAAGAGCTTTGCAGTGAGACTCTAATTGTAGGGTTGTCCTCTTGTGTTTTTTTTCCCTTGAACTCATTTTTGCTCCAGTCTCACTGTCTGGAGTTACTGAGTGACTGATAAAGTGTATTTTACACAGAGCAAGTCCAGCACCAACCAAAACCTTTTGAAAGTAGCTGAGATGCAGCATTTTTTAAACACAAAAAAAGGTTGTGGGATGCTCCTGAATCAGCTTAAAATTTCTCATCCTGAGATGCACAGAGGGGATAACTCTGTCCTCTGTGTGGGGAAACTGAAGCACAGGAGCTGCTCAGAGTGAGCTGAGCTGCACCCACAGCCTTGGTGTGATCTTGGCAAATTTGGTGTGATCTTGGTGTGATCTTGGAGAATTTTCAACCTTTATTTTTCCTGGTGCTCCCAGACACTCAGTCTTTCTAACAGCAGACAGATTTTCACCACTGGATGTCACAAGCCAGGGAAAGTCTTCTAAAAGCTGCGTTTAATTCTCCTTCCAGCAATCTGCACTAGGAGCACTATTTCCTCCCACCCTCGTTTACAGCCCTGTGGAGGATTTTTAAAAAAAACAATCTTCATTTGAGTCATGCTCAGGTTTTTTTCCTCACTTACGGGAGCTGGCGTGAGCGTTTTGGTGTTGCTTCCTGTCAGAGCACGGGGGAAATTCTCTGCTGTGTCACCTCCTGCTCTGGTGAATTCTGCTCCCTCCAAGGCTTTCTGGAAGAAAAGGGGCAAAGGAAATGCTGAGGGGGTGGGCTGAGCTGGAGGAGTTCTCCCACTGAAGGTCTGCAAAGTGCTCTGGGGTGGGGGATTAGCCCTGGTTTTACTGGGGACAGAAGCCAACAGTGGGCCCAGGTGGCCAAGAAGGCCAATGGGATCCTGGCCTGGATCAAAACTAGCGTGGCCAGCAGGCCCAGGGCAGTGAGCCTTCCCCTGGACTCTGCCTTGGGGAGGCCACACCTTGAGTGTTGTGTTCAGTTCTGGGCCCCTCAGTTGAGGAAAGAGATTGAGGGGCTGGAGCGGGGCCAGAGAAGAGCAACGAGGCTGGAGAAAGGAGTGGAGCACAAGTGCTGTGGGGAGAGGCTGAGGGAGCTGGGGGTGTTTGTGCTGGAGAAGAGGAGGCTCAGAGGTGACCTCAGCACTGTCTGGAACTGCCTGAAGGGAAGTTCTGGCCAGGGGGGGGTTGGTCTCTTGTCCCAGGCACTCAGCAATAGGACAAGGGGGCACGGGGGGCTCAAGCTCTGCCAGGGGAAATTGAAGTTGGAGAGCAGAAAAAAACTCTTTGCAGAGAGAGTGCTCAGGTATTGGAATGGGCTGCCCAGAGAGGGGGTGGATTCCCCATCCCTGGAGGTTTTTCAAGTGAGCTTGGCCGTGGCACTGAGTGCCATGATCTGGTGACGGGACTGGAGTTGGCCCAAGGGTTGGACTTGATGATCTCGGAGGTCTTTTCCAACCCAATCCATTCTGTGATTCTGTGAAATGTGTCCTGCAAAAGGCTCCCCAGGGCAGTGGTGATGGCACCGAGGCTGGCAGGGCTCAGAGACCATTTGGATGGTATTCTGGGACACAGGGTGTGAGTCCTGGGGAGGGTCCTGTGTAGGGCTGAGGTTTGGACTGGATGATCCTTGTGTGTCCCTTCCAGCTCAGCACATCCTGTGATTCCATCAGAGCTTTTTAGTGGTGTTGGTGCCCAGAGCCCAAGGGGACGGAGCCCCTCGTGGTGAAGCCAAGGGGAGAAAGAAATCCTTTATTTGCATCTGATTTGGTTTGATATAACTGTGGCAGCCTGATAAAACAAATGCCTGGCTTTGCTCCCCCAGACATGGATCCTGGGGCTGCCAGCACATCCCTGCCCGACCCTGGCAGCGACGGGGACAGGAACGTGCCTCGGATCTGCGGCGTCTGCGGGGACAGGGCCACCGGCTTCCACTTCAATGCCATGACCTGCGAGGGCTGCAAGGGCTTCTTCAGGTGAGGGGGGGTCCCTGCAGAGCAGGAATTGAGGGAGAGAGGCTGCAAAGCAGTGCCAGGACCAGCTGGCCATGAGTCAACAGTGCCCTGGAGCCAGGAGGGTCAACCGTGTCCTGGGGGCATCAGCCCAGCACCCCTGGGGGAGTGAGGGGATTGTCCTGCCCTGCTCTGCCCTGCCCTGCTCTGGGGCAGCCCCACCTGCACATTTTTGGCAGTTTGGGGTGACACCATATAATAAGGAAGGTCTGAAGCCATTCAAGAGTGACCAAAGGAAGGGAACGAAGGTGGGGAAGGGCCTGGAGAGGCAGCTGAGTGAGAGCACTGAGGGCACTTGGTGTGTTCAGCTGGAGAAGAGGCTGAGGGGAGACCTCATGTTGTTAAACGCTCCATTTCCCCTCAGTGTCTGTGCCAGGGATGCTCCAGGACTGACCCATCCTCAGGTCACTTGCACCAATGAGAGAATGACCAATTGCTGGGGAAAGGAAGGAAGGTGACGATGATGATGGTGGGCTGGGAAGAGCCTTGCTCAAGGCCTGGTTTACCCCTTTGAGCTGGGCTCCTTCAGCAACTGGGGCTTGAACTTCTGCAGCAAAGTCTTGACTCCTCCTGGGGCAGGAATTTCAGGGAATTTCAGAGGGGGGTTTTCACACACCAGTTTTGTGACCTGTTTTCACCCACAGTGGCTTCAAAGCTTGGCCAACTTGAGCAACAATGTTTTCCTCAATTCCTCCGCACTAAACTCTTCTTCCAGGTGCTCTGCTCTGGTGTCCCTGTCACCTTCCCCTGCCTGTGGTGACGACAGGTTTGCCTTTGGCCCCTGAAATGGCCAGTTCCCTTTAACAGCCCCTTCCTGAGTGTGACATGGCCCTTGCACTGCCCTGAGCCCCATCTCTGTTCTCATCCCCCTGGAATCATGAAGGACCCAGACCTGGGACAGTATTTTTGAGCAGACACCGTTGTGTGCCCTTCATGCCCTGACCAAAGCCTTTCTTTTCAATTTAAGCTCTTCCTACCTTTTAATCTTCCTTTCCAGGCACACTCTCCCCAAGCCAGGTCTTGGCCCAGTCCCTCTTGTTTACACTGCCTTGTTTATGTGCCTATTTCCATCCCTGAATTAATTAATTCTTGCTGCTGTCCCAGTATTTAAATGCTTTCTGCTGCTGGGAGAGCCTGGACACTGAAACTCTCCCAGGAAAGCTCTGCCTGCCTTTGCCTCCCTTGGGGTTTGGAGCACACTCTGTTCACTTGCTGGTTTTCCAGCTCACAGATCTTTGACAAAATCACTGCCCTGGTATCAATTTCTGGGAACTCCCAGAGCTGGAAGGGGCTAAAAGAGGGGGAGCAGCTGGGAATATTGTGGGAATATCAAACCCAGGGGCTGTGCTGTGATTCCATCCCTCCCTGGGACCAGCTTGGCTGTGCCTGGAGCCTCGTGCAGGGACTCAGCCTGAGCTTTGGCTCCCTGGGGTGACAACAGAACTGCTGCAGGACCCCCTGGGGGCCTCACCTGCCTTGGGGATGTACCTGTGACTCAGTTCCCCTGCACAAACTCCCCCAGGAGTTCCTGGGTTTAATGACCCCATTAATTAGGAATTTATTGGCACCTCTGGGTGCACGTAGCCAGCAGCACAAACAGGCACCAGGCTGTTGGCTGCTGGCTTCAAAGTCCAGTTTCCTGATGATGCCAAGGGCAACACTGACCTTTTATTGGGCTCTGCTGTTTGCTCAGGAGCTCCTGAGCAGCACCTGAGCCAGAGGGATTTATTCCTGGGCCACTTGGCTGAGGCTTCTGTGGCTTCTTGGTTCCTTCTGCAGATTTTCCCCGGTGCAGAGACACTTTGTGCCCCCAGGATGGGCATCCTGAGAGCACTGGGGAGTCCCCCTGTCCTTGGCAGTGCCACCTTTGCCCGTGGGGAGTGGTGACTTTGAACTCTGTCCCAACCCTTCACCCCTCAACAGCCCCCATGACCTCAGAGCTCTGCAAACCCCCTGGCCCTGGGTGTGTTGGCTCCCACCCTGGGGCTGGTGCTGAGCAGGGAGAGGGAACTTGTTATTTTTAGCAGCCTGAGATCTTAAATGAGCCTTGAAATGGCTGGTTCTGAACTTTTATAAAAATACACCGGAGCCAGACGTCGGGAGCTCCCGCTGTGGGTCCAGCAGCCCCTCCCCTGCCCTGCTGGTGTCACTGGGGGCCCCTTTGGAGCCACCACCGGGACCTCAGGGCAGCCAAGCAGCTCCTGTGCCCAGCCAGCCACCCTGGGCTGACATAAACTGCAATTTTCATTCCAAACTCGATATTCTGGCTTGCCCTTGCACACAGGACATCTTCTCCTGCCCCAGGGCCTCGTGTTTCTCTGGCTTGTTTGTGCATTCCCCAGCCTTGCCCTGGGCTGTGGGGGAAAGGATGAGCTGCCTGCTGACCCCACAGGCTCCCAAAGAAGAGTTGTTTACTCAAAGTGGGGCATTTTGGGGTGTTCAGCTCCAAATCCCAACTTGCCCTCAAGCTGAACAATATTTGTCCCCATTCTTGGGACAGCAAATATCCCCCTGGTCTTGGAGAAAGGGGAACCCCTGAGAGAAGCAGAAAAGGAGAGCCAGTTCTGGATGAAAAGGGGATTTCTCAGTGTGAGATGCCTTAGGGAGGGCTCTGCCATCCCCTTCTGCCATATTAATTTTCCTAAAAGCATTTATTCATCTCAGGTAAAGGGGGAGTAAAGCTTCTTTGTTTGCATCTCCCTTTCTAAAATAGCTTCTAATTACATGCTGCTGGCTCTGCGGCCAGAGGACATATTTTATATTTATATTTATACCCTCCAAGTGCAGGCACGGTGCCAGTCGGGGCTGGGGGCCCCTCTGTGGGTACATCCCCATGCAGGGGTTGTGCCCCATCAGCTCAGTCCTGCTGAGGGGTTTTAGTGCTCCAAGAGCAGCTCTCTGTGCCAGGAGAGTTTTCATCCCCCTGCTGAACTCAGCAGTAACTTGGTGGCAGATTTCTCACTGTTGAACTGAATGTGTGGAATGGCAGAATGGTTTGGGATNTATCCCAGGTTGCTCCAAGCCCCGTCCAGCCTGGCCTTGGACACTTCCAGGGATGGAGCATCTTTTGATAAATCCATTCCAGGGCCTTCCCACCCTCCCAGGGAAGAGTTCCTACCCAATATCCCATCTAGCCCTGCCCTCTGGCAGTGGGAAGCCATTCCCTGTGTCCTGTCACTCCAGCCCTTGTCCAAGTCCCTCTCAGCTCTCCTGGAGCTGCATTTTCTGCCCTGATTCTCTGCAGTATTTTGTCCTCTGAACATCCTCCCTTTGCCTTTCCAGCCTGGCAGCACCCACAGGTTGCTTTCCCTCCATTCCAAATCACCTCCTTTAAATCCAGGCACCTCTAGAAATCCTCCCAAATCAAGAGAGGAGCTTTGCTCACTGAGGGCAGGTCCTTGAGGAACTTTATCCACAGCGAAGTGACATCTCCAAAGGTGGTGGAGAAGCTGCCCTTGATGGAGCAGCTGAGCTCTGCCTGTGACATGCCATGAGTGTATCTCAGCCCACAGAAAGGCCCTCCTGGGAGCTCTGGCTTTGACCCTTTGCCTTGGAAGGTTCTGGCTCTGCCCCTTTGACCCTTTGCCATGGAAGGTTCTGGCTCTGTCCTTTTGCCCCTTTGTCCTTGGGAGATTCTGGCTTTGACTCTTTGCCTTGGAAGGTTCTGGCTCTGTCCTTTTGCCCCTTTGTCCTTGGGAGATTGACGGCCCCGATTGCAGCGCTGGGTTAACATGGCACAGTGTGGTTTTGGTGGAAGAGAGGGTTGTTATTTTAAGTGTTGTTTCTCTTGTATCCTGCAGTGAGATTTCTTTCTCCTGCACACACAACAAGCCTGTGCTCCAGCCAGTTATTCCAGCAAAGCCAGGCTTAAAGGGGGAGAAATGTTTAGTGACATGGCCCCCACTCTGGGTTCTTCTCTTGCTTGGGGGGTTTCTCTACAATCCTTCCACCCTTCTTATGGTCTTCAAAATACCTGTTTAGATCCAGAAAGCTGCATAATCCACCAGGCCGGACGAGGCTTGGAGCAAGCTGGTCCAGTGGAAGGTGTTCCTGCTGGAACAAGAGGGGCTTTAAGGTCTCCTCCCACCCAAAACGTTCCAGGATTAACCTGTGGTTGGAAACCTTTGGCTGTGTTCTCCTTCTCCACAATGTCCAGCAGTGCCTGAACCTCTGATTCTAATCTATGGATGCCCCCAGCCAGGTGCAGCCTCTCCAACTTCACAAAATCACAGAATATTCCAAGTTGGAAGGGCCCCACAAGGACCATCCAGTCCAGCTCTTTAAGTGAATGGCCTGTACAGGGGTTGAACCCCCAACTTTGGTGTTATTAGCACGGGGCTCTGACCTGCTGAGCTCATCTCAGGGTCTTCTCAAGCTGAACACAGTCAGGCCAGAGGCACTTCCAGCATCTCCAGCAATCCCTCCCCAGCAGTTGCTTCTGGGAGCCGTGTTTGTCTTTCCATCTCCTCCCCATGTTTGAAGCAGCTCCTTGGGGAGCCAAACCAGTGCTGACTTGGTGTTTGCCTGTTCCTGCCCAGGAGGAGCATGAAGAGGAAGGCCATGTTCACCTGCCCCTTCAATGGGGACTGCAAGATCACCAAGGACAACCGGCGGCACTGCCAGGCGTGCCGGCTCAAGCGCTGTGTGGACATCGGCATGATGAAGGAGTGTGAGTAACAGCCCAGCTCCTCTCTCCATGCCCAGCTCCCTCTTACTGGCAGTGCTGGAGGTGGGAAGGGGAGTGGGAAACCTTAACACCCTCCCAGGACTTGAGGGGGATGGAAAGGGCAGGAGATGTGGGTTGGGTAAGCACAGAATTATGGAGTGATCTGGGTTGGGAGAGACCTCCGAGATCATCAAGTCCAGTCCTTGATCCAACCCCACTGTGATCACAGTGATTGTGAAGAGAATGAAGAGAAAAATCCCTGGATCTGATTCTTTTAAACTAGAGGGGCAAAAAGACCACACAGGGCAACATCTGACCCTGTGGTTTGGGGAGGATGAGAGACCTGTGGCTGCTGGTCATGGGGCTCATTTTGGGGCTCATTTGGGGCTCATTTAAGGCTCATTTTGTGTTCATTTGGGTGCTCATTTGGGACTCATTTTGGGTTCATCTAGGGCTCATTTTGGGGCTCTTTTGGGGCTCATCTGGGGCTCACTTGAGTGTCATTTGGGGCTCATTTTGGGTTCATTTGGGGGCCCACTTTGGGCTCATTTTGGGGCTCACTTGAGTCTCATTTGGAGCTCATTTGGGGCTCACTTGGGGCGCATTTTGAGGTTCCTTTGGGGCTCCTTTGGGACCCATTTGAGGCTCATCTGGGGCTCATTTTGAGCTCCTGTGGGGCTCATTTTTGGGGCTCATTTTGGGGCTCATTTGGTGCTGCAGTTGCTGAAGAGGAAAATGTGTTGACCTGCACTAATTACCCAGGGCAGGCTGGCAGTTCCTGGGCACTGATGCCAAGGTGTTTGCTCTGGTCCCAGGGATGTTCTCCAGAGGAGTTAACGTGTAAGCAGCCCTGTTAACAAACTGTTACTGGATTAACCAAAACTAACCCCAAGGGGCTAAAAATAACCCTCCCTTGGACTTTGCTGCTGGGTAAATGAGGAGGAATGAGAGGCTGCTGTTATTTTTAGGTTGAATTAGGCTGAAGCTTTTGAGGGGGTTTGTGTCTTCCACAAGGCTGTGGTTTGTGTTGTGTCTTCCAGGCTGTTGTTGAGTGAGGAGGAGCCTCATCAGTGAGGGGTGGGATCCGAGTGGGAGATGGGGTGAAAGAGGAGGAGAAGGAGGAGAAAGGCAGCCCCTGGCAGGTGTCATGCCTGAATTAATTTGGGGTCTGGCACAGGCTAAGAAATGCCACTGCCAGACTGTTTTCTGCCTGTTGGAGGGTTGGATTCCCTAAAAGAGAGTGGGAAATCCCAAGCTGATTTGCCTTCCAGTCTTGCCCCAGCACAGAAACATCTTTATCTTTCCAACCTGCTCTGGGGATGCTTCTTCATTTTCCTGGGATCATAGAATAGTTTGAGTTGGAAGAGACTTATCAAGGTCATCTGGTCCTTGCAGGATCCCAGATCTGTTTGGTGTCACCTGCAACAGCCCCCCCTGAAGCTCCCAATCCTCAGGACACTTTGAGCACCACAACCAAGTGCTCAGCTTTGCCCCATCCTCATTCCCAGCCCCATTTGGGGTTTTCCCCATCAGTTTTGCCCCTTGCATGCAGTGCTCAAATGGAGCTGATGTTTCTGTAATAAGAACTGAAGTGGGAGAGGACAAAATCCTGACTTTCCTCCCCAAACAGTCACACTGTGCCCACAGAGTTGACATCAATGCCCTTGGTGGGGGTGACCTTTCAGCTCCATCCGGTCAGTCCCGTCTCTCCAAGACCTTCCAGTCCCCTCTGAGATTGTGCAAGTTTGAAAATGGATTGGAAAAACGCCCTTGGCTAAAGGAGCAGGGATGGCAAACAGTTCCTTGCCTCAAGCCCTGCAGCTGCTGCTCCCCTTTCAGCCCAAATTCCACCTCAACTTGCCCAGAGTCGAATTCTGCACCCAGGGCAGGCTGGGTCACCCTGGAATCAGATAACATGCTTGGGGTTTTCTGTAATGCCTGGAGCAAGGGCTAATAACAGCCTGAGGAAGGGCAATGGCTATTTTTAGGTGGATGTGTGTTGCCAAGAGCTTTCAGGAGTGGGTGACTCGGGGATGGAGGTTGAACCCAAGAGATCTGTGCAGCTCCCTTGTGCTTTTCTTCTCTCTCATCCCTCTTGAGGCCATTCAGGTCTTCAAGGGCTTTTTTATAAAGTTGATTTGAGCCCAGGTTTTCTGTGGCTGCTTCCCTATCCCTAAAGGAATGGGAAAAGCCTTTTGTATCACCTTGGAGTCCAACTCTTGGCCACTGCCAAGGGCCATCACTCCTAATACAAGCCATAAATACCCACCCCTGAGAGTGAGGGGTGTTTGGACGTGCCCTCAGCTTAAACATAAGGTTGGAACTCCCCTGGGGATGCTGCAGAAGTGCTGCTGGACACCCAGGCTGGCACCTGCCTTGGGCACCAGAGCTGGGTGAACCCACTGCTCTGAGTCTGGCAGGATGGGGATTTCTGTCACCTGAAAGCACAGAGCAAACAGCAAAGGAGCAGAGCAGGAAGGTGGCAGTGCTGACGTGGCTTTATTGCACCCAGGCCTTGCCTAAAAGCACCATAAACCACCAGGCACCACAGGAGGCAGCCCAGGTGAAGGCAGGACAAACTGCAGGGGTCAATGCAGGTTTAATAACTGATTATCCAGGGGATGGGGCTGCTCTGCTGCAGCCTGAGGTTGCTGCAGAATCACAGAATCATAAAATTGATTGGGTTGGAAAAGACCTCAGAATTTATCAAGTCCAACCCTTGGGCCAACTCCAGTCCCTTTACCAGATCATGGCACTCAGTGCCATGGCCAAGCTCAGGTTAAAAACCTCCAGGGATGGGGAATCCACCCCCTCTCTGGGCAGCCCATTCCAATCCCTGAGCACTCTCTCTGCAAAGAAGTTTTTTCTGCTCTCCAACTTCAATTTCCCCTGGCAGAGCTTGAGCCCCCCGTGCCCCCTTGTCCTATTGCTGAGTGCCTGGGAGAAGAGACCAACCCCCACCTGGCCAGAACTTCCCTTCAGTCCCCATTTCTGACCATTCTCCCTCCCCACAGTCATCCTGACGGACGAGGAGGTGCAGAGGAAGCGCGAGATGATCCTGAAGCGCAAGGAGGAGGAGGCCCTCAAGGAGAGCCTGAAGCCCAAACTCTCTGAGGAGCAGCAGCAGGTCATTGACACCCTCCTCGAGGCCCATCGCAAGACCTACGACCCCACCTACGCCGACTTCACCAAATTCCGGGTACCCAGAGGCTCCTCATCCCTCTCAGCCCGCGGCTTCTCCCCACAGAGGGGTTAAAAATGCACCTGCAAAATCCTCCCTGGGATTTTGGGGAGCAGCTGCCACCCCTTTCCCTCCCAGCCCATCCCTCATGCCTTGCTCTTCTCTTCCAGCCCCCCATAAGATGCCACCCCAACAACAGGGGGGCAACAAAGTCCTCCTCTGTTGTCACCCAGGACCTGTCGGAGGAGGATTCCACTGATCTCTTTGGCTCTGATGCCTTCAGCACATTCCCAGGTACCACATTCACCTCTCTGGAGGTGACAGGGGGAGAAATGCAGTAGCTTTACCTAAATCTGGCCCTTCAGACCCTTCTTTTACCTCCTGTGGGGGCTCATTGAGCTGCAAAGCCCTCCTTGGGGTGTTGCAGCATCACCCTCTGAGGGTCTCCCTCTCTCCAGAGTCCGTGGAGCCCCAGATGTTTTCCAACCTGGTCCTCTCTGAGGAGAATGATGAGAGCTCCTCCATGAACATCGAGTTCTCCCAGCTCTCCATGCTCCCACACCTGGCTGACTTGGTCAGCTACAGCATCCAGAAGGTGATTGGCTTTGCCAAAATGATCCCAGGCTTCAGGTGAGATGTTTGTTCCCAGATCCATCTCAGGGGTCCCGTCCTACCCTGCACAGCCAGATCCTGTTCTCTGTTTCACCTTCACAACTGTCCCTCAGCTCTGTTCCCTTCCCAGGTCTGTTCCTACTTTGATGTTTTCTGTCTCTCCTCCTTCCTGGGGTTCTCCTCTCTTCTCTTTCCAAACTCTGGAATATTTGTCACCCAAACTCTGTCAGTGAAGTAAATGGAGCTGCTGCAATGCTGGAGGCCACATGAGGGGTTTGTGAAGAGCCTCAGCTCCTGTTTCACTCCAGGCTGGTGCCCAGGGCATCAATAAATGCTCCTGCAGAAATAAATACCTGACACAGGAACTGTGGGGAGAGAATGGCTGGGCTGTCCCCGCCAAGGGATGGGATGACCGATGGGACCCTCATGGAGCAGCAGTTTCTGTTCCTCTGCTCATGGACAAGTCTCACTTCAGCCTCCTCTGCCCATCCAGGGACCTGTCAGCAGAGGACCAGATTGTCCTGCTGAAGTCCAGTGCCATCGAGGTGATTATGCTGCGCTCCAACCAGTCCTTCACCCTCGAGGACATGAGCTGGACCTGCGGCAGCAACGACTTCAAGTACAGGGTCAGCGACGTCACCCAAGGTAGAGCTGCCAGACCCCTCCCACTAAGGAATCTCACCCCAGCCTCAAATTCAGGTGCAGAAATCCCATGGGTTTTTCTCTGGAAAGCCACTCCCTCTGCACCCAGCAGGCCCTTCTCCTTGGAAAGGTGCTGGATCCTGCCCTGAACCTCTTCCACCTGAGGGTTTGGGGGCCAACCTGGAGAACGGGGGGTGAACGTGGTGGAGGGGTCCTTAAATCTCTCCCTGCACTTGGAAAAGCCTCAGAGTAACCAGGGGCTTGTGGAAGTGAGGAGGAGGAGGAGGCAAAATGTCTGCAGGTTTATTGTCTTTATGGATTCCAAAGGCAAAATCTGCTCCACAATCTCCTGCTTTAGGGAAACTGTTGGGGAAAAGTACAATTAAATCCAATGTACTTTGAGCTGTGTCAAAAGTCGTTTTCCTCTGTCCTTGCTGTGCTGGATGAGCTGCTGAGCTCTGTGGGAGATCCTCTTCCAGAGCCAGCCATGCTATGGGCCTGTTCTCTTCCCAGCTGGCCACAGCATGGACCTGCTGGAGCCACTCGTGAAATTCCAGGTTGGCCTGAAGAAGCTGAACCTTCACGAGGAAGAGCACGTGCTCCTCATGGCCATCTGCATCCTGTCCCCAGGTAAGGACCACACTCACCCCTCAGGGCCACGGACCTGCCAGGGTTTGGCATGTCCCCAAAAAAAGGGTGGGAATCACCTGCAATATTGGGGCAGTTTGGGACACCAAAATATAGGAAAGATACGAAGCTGTCAAGAGTGTCCAAAGGAGGGCAAAGAAGGTGGGGAAGGGCCTGGAGGGGCACTGAGGGCACTGGGTGTGTTCAGCTGGAGAGGAGGAGACTGAGGGGAGACCTCAGTGCAGGTACAACTTCCTTGGCAAGGGTAGAGGAGGGGCAGGCACTGAGCTCTGCCCTGTGGGGACCAGGGACAGCACCCAGGGAATGGCTGAGGCTGTGCCAGGGCAGGGACAGCACCCAGGGAATGGCTGGGGCTGTGCCAGGGCAGGGACAGGGCACAGGGAATGGCTGAGGCTGTGCCAGGGCAAGGTCGGGTTGGATCTCAGTGAAAGGTCCTTCCCCCAGAGGGTGGTGGGCACTGACCAGGCTCCCCAGGGCAGTGGGCACAGCCCCGACCCTGCCAGAGCTCCAGGAGGGTTTGGATGATCCTCTGGGGCACAGGGGGTGACTCTTCTAAAACTTAGTTGTAATAATGCCAAGGTCGTGGGTTCAATCCCCCTGTGTGGGCCACTGACTTAAGAGTTGGACACCCTGAATCCTTGTGGGTCCCTTCCAGCTCAGAATAGTCAGTGATTCTGTGACTCCTGGGCATGTTCCTGTGCAGGGCTGAGGGTTGGACTCGATGGTCCCTGTGCCTCCTGGGGCTGGTCCTGTACAGGGCTGAGGGTGGTCGCTGTGGGTCCCTCCCGTCCCGTCCCGTCCCATCCCATCCCATCCCATCCCATCCCATCCTGTGCCCCCCTGTGTTCCCCAGACCGCCCGGGCGTGCAGGACACGTCTCTGGTGGAGTCGCTGCAGGACCGGCTGTCGGAGATCCTGCAGAGCTACATCCGCTGCCGCCACCCCCCGCCCGGGAGCCGCCTCCTCTACGCCAAGATGATCCAGAAGCTGGCGGACCTGCGGAGCCTCAACGAGGAGCATTCCCGGCAGTACCGCTGTCTGTCCTTCCAGCCCGAGCACAGCATGCAGCTCACGCCGCTCGTGCTCGAGGTCTTCGGCAACGAGATCTCCTGACTCTGCCCCCAGGGCCAAAGGGAGGACTCAGCCCGGGTTTTGCTGAGGCTGCGGAAGAAACGGGAGTTTTGCACCTTGGGTTTGGTTTTGTGAAGTCCTGCTTTGTGTGGGGCAGGTTCGCAGTGACAGAGCCAGACCTGTGTGTTTTCCCCTCCCAGGCGCAGCTTTCCCACTTCCCTGCCCTCTCTGGGAGCTGATTTAGCCCTTTGTGGAGATTTTGAGGCTCCCTCAAATCCCTTCTTGTTTTGAGCTGGACAGTCGGGGTTGGTGGGAAGGGGAAGCGCTGGGGGGTTCTGCACCAGGAGATGGACTCGGGGCACGGCTGAGCATCCTCTGCTCCCTCCCTCAGTCCTGCAGCACTTGCTCCCTCTCCAGTTTTCCACAAGGATTTTCCGCGGGGATTGACCCCCCTGAGTCCCAGCCAGGAGGGGCCGTGTCCCCACAGGTGGCAGTTCAGGGACATCCCTGTGCCGGTGGGACTGGAATGGGCCAGAGGGGGCTGAGCGAGCCCCGAGGGGGAAAATCTGTGCTCAGCCCCCCCAGGGAAAGAGCCAAATGAGTTTCATTTGCATTCCCAGCGCTGCCCGGAGCGGAGGGCAGGGGTTTAACTCTGGATGACTTTCCCTTGCTTTTGGGCTGAACCGGGACCCCCGGGATGGGGCAACGACCTCCTGGGAGGGGGCAACCACCCCCGGGCTGTGGAGGTGACCGCGGCCCCAGCTCGGCTTCCCCCCCGTGTCCTGCTGGAGGCGGCTCCCTGTCACTGTCCCCGCTCGGGGAGCGAACCCGGGGAAGGGGATTTGGGAGCCCCGGGAAGAGGCGGCGCAGCCCCACCCGGGCCGTGCGCGGTGTCGGGAGGGGCCCGTCCAATAAACTGCTCCTTGGGCAAATCAGCTCAGCCCCGAGTAGTGTGGGGGGTGCGTGTCTGTCCGTCCGTCCCCACGAGGGATGCGCAGGACTCTGTGTGACTGTCCTGGGGGCTGGCGGAGCTGTCCGTGTGTTCCTGTCCCCATGTCCGTGTGTTCCCGTGTCCCTGTCCCCCGTCCCCCTGTCCCCCCGTCCGTATTTCTGTCCCCGCGTCCCCTCATTTGTGCCCCCACCTTCGGCCGGCAGGGGGCGCTCGCTCAGCGAAGCCGCGTGGGCGGGGCGGTACAAACTGCGCATGTGCAGTGCACAGCCGGAGGGGCGGGAGCTGGGGCAGGGCGTGTCCAGGTGGGCGGGGCATGGGACAGGGGCGTGTCCAAGTGGGCGGGACATGAGACAGGGCGTGTCCAAAGTGGGCGGGGCATCAGGCAGGGCGTGCCGAGGTGGGCGGGGCCTCGCCCCCGCCATGCGGAGCTGCGCACGCGCCGCGCGNGGGACCGGCAGCGGCGGTTCCGCCGGGCTCGGGCAGAAGCAGCCGAGCCCCGGGCCCGCCCCGCGCATCGGCACCCACGACGGCACGTTCCACTGCGACGAGGCCCTCGCGTGTTTCCTGCTGCGGCTCCTGCCCCGCTACCGGGTACGGCCCCGGCGCTCCGTGCGGCGGCACCGGCACCTTGCGGCGGGACGGGGGGATGCCCTGCGGGGCCCGAGGTCCTCCTTGCGGGCCCCTGTTACCTGGGCACGGCTCTCGGCGCTCCCGGCCCCACCCGGGGGACCCCCCTGAGGCTCTCGGCCCCTCCGCGGGGTCCCTTGTCCCCAGGGGCATCTCCCAGGGGGGTCCCGGTGCTCCGGGGACCCTCAGGCCGCGTGTCGCCCTCCGGCAGGACGCGGAGGTGGTGCGGACCCGCGACCCGCAGCGCCTGGCCCAGTGTGACGTGGTGGTGGACGTGGGGGGCGAGTACGACCCCGAGCGGCACCGCTACGACCACCACCAGAGGTGAGCGCGGCGCGACCCCCGCGGCGGCCCCGGGACCCCCCTCGGGGCTGACCCCGCGGCCCTGCAGGTCCTTCACGCAGTCCATGAGCAGCCTCCGGCCCGACAAACCCTGGACCACGAAGCTGAGCAGCGCTGGGCTGGTCTATTGTCACTTCGGCGCCCGGATCCTGGCGGCGCTCCTGGGACAGCCGGAGGACGGGCCCGTGGTCACAGCGCTCTACGACAAGGTACGGGGGACAGGGGGGGCTCCAACCGGGCTGCCCCTTTTGGGGGGGTCACCCCACACCACAGCGCTCAGGGCAGGGGACCCCAAGGAGAGGAGGAGACACCCGGGCTGGGCTCCCCCTGTTTCTTCTCCTGCTGTACCCCCATTTCCACACGGTTGTCCCCATTGACCCCCTGCTGCCTCCTGTCACCCCTGCCAGCCCCTGTGTCCGCCCTCTGCTGGCTCCCATTCCCCACAGCTGTCCCCCACATTGTTCCCCAGCTGTCCCTTCACTGTCCCCATCCCCTCACTGTCCCCACTGTCCCCTCTTTCCCCACAGTCCTGTTATCCTCCCGCTGTCTCCTCACTGTTCCCTGTTGTCCCCTCACTGTCCCACTCCCTTTCCTCTTTCCCCACGGTCCCACTATCCTCCCATTGTCCCCTCACTGCCCCTTTCCCCATTGTCCCCTCACTGTTCCCTGCAGTCCCCTCACTGTCCCTGCTGTCCCCTCACTGTTCCCACTGTCCTCCCTTTCCCCCCAGGTCCCATTATCCTCCTGCTGTCCCCCCGCTGTCCCCCCTTTCCCTCACGGTCCCATTATCCTCCCACTGTCCCCTTGNCTCCTGCTGTACCCCCATTTCCACACGGTTGTCCCCATTGACCCCCTGCTGCCTCCTGTCACCCCTGCCAGCCCCTGTGTCCGCCCTCTGCTGGCTCCCATTCCCCACAGCTGTCCCCCACATTGTTCCCCAGCTGTCCCTTCACTGTCCCCATCCCCTCACTGTCCCCACTGTCCCCTCTTTCCCCACAGTCCTGTTATCCTCCCGCTGTCTCCTCACTGTTCCCTGTTGTCCCCTCACTGTCCCACTCCCTTTCCTCTTTCCCCACGGTCCCACTATCCTCCCATTGTCCCCTCACTGCCCCTTTCCCCATTGTCCCCTCACTGTTCCCTGCAGTCCCCTCACTGTCCCTGCTGTCCCCTTTCCCCGTTGTCCCCTCACTGTTCCCTGCTGTCCCCTCACTGTGCCACTCCCCGTCCCCCCCCAGCTCTACGAGAATTTTGTGGAGGAGATCGATGCCATCGACAACGGGATCGCTCAGGCGGAGGGGCCGCCCCGCTACGCCCTCACTACCACCCTGAGCGCCCGCGTGGGGCACCTCAATCCCCGCTGGAACGACCCCGACCAGGACACTGAGGTGGGCACGGGCCCCACGGCCCCTTGGGGACACCCAGCTCGGGGACACCCAGCTCAGGGACACCCCTGACCCCCCTGCTGTGTCCCCAGGCGGGGTTCAGGCGGGCGATGGAGCTCGTGGGGCGCGAGTTCATGGACCGTCTCGACTTCTACCACCGGGCCTGGCTGCCGGCACGGGCCCTGGTGGAAGAGGCCGTGCGGCACCGCTTCGAGGTACCACCAGCCAACCATCTGGGGGGGTCTGAAAGTTTGGGGGGGCCACTGGGGTGTGGGAAGGCCAAATCACCTCAGTATAAACCTCCCTGCATGGCTGTGCAGCCCCCATTCTGCCCCCACACAGGGATTGCACTTCCTGTACCCTCACACTGCACCTCCAACTCTGCCCACCCTGCCCACCGCAGCCACCATATCCCCCTTACACACATGGGGGTCTCTGAGCCTCAGGTGGGTGCAGTGGAGCCCCGGGGCCATTCAGGTCCTCATCATGTGCCTCTTGCAGGTGGACTCGAGTGGGCAGATTCTGGAGCTGCCCCAGGGCGGCTGCCCCTGGAAGGAGCATCTTTTCCAGCTGGAGCAGGAGCTGGCTCTGCCCAAGCCACTCCAGCTCGTGCTGTTCCCGGACCGGAGCGGGCAGTGGCGGGTTCAGAGCGTCCCCACAGGACCCCACACCTTCCAGAGCCGGTGAGACCCCTCCCCTTGTGCTGTGCACCCACACTCTGTACCCCTGTACCCCCACACATAGCTCTGCATCCTCCCTCTGCCCCCCCATACCCCAACACAGGGCTCTGCAGCCTCACTCTGCCCATGCTATGCCCCCATACATGCGCCCCTACTCTGCCCCCAAATCTGACCCCCTGTACCCCTATACACAGCTCTGTATCCCCCCTCTGACCCCCATACACAGCTCTGCCCCCTCACTCTGCCCCCTGTACCACCCCAGGGTGGGGGGTGCATGTTGCCACCCGCTGTCTCCCCTGTCCCCCCAGGCTCCCCCTGCCCGAGGCATGGCGGGGGCTCCGGGACGAGGCCCTGTCCCAGCTCTCCGGCATTCCTGGCTGTGTCTTCGTCCATGCCAGCGGCTTCATCGGAGGGAACCAGACCCGGGATGGGGCCCTGGAGATGGCACGGCAGGCACTGCAGCACGGGGGGGGCACACAGAGTGGGTGAGCCCCCTCCCATCGTGGTCACCCCAAAAGGGACCCCCTGCCCCAGCGAGGGGCTTCCAGGGATGGCTGGGACTGTTCCTGTACTGGGATTGCTCTGAAGGACCTGCTGGGGAGAGCAGGGCAGGGCCAGCCCCACCAGGGGTCAGTGTGCCCACCCCCAGCATTGGATGGGCACCAGCCCAGTCAGAGACTTGCTGGTTCCATTTCTCTGGAGTCTGTCCCTGTTTGTGCCATATCCCTGTTCCAAGGGGTTTCCAGCACCAGTAAAAACCAGAGTGTGCCCAGTGGATGCACTGTTGGGACAGTGAGGGGGTCCCAGGGAGGTGGGCAGGGCTCTGTGTGGCACTGGGTGTTACTGTGAGCCCAGTGCCACCGTGGCCCCCCCAGCACGGGGAGGGGAACCAGTGCCCCTCCCTACCCCAATGCCACGTGTCAGCAGCACAAGGGGGGGCTGGGGAGGGCCCCCCTCCTTTGCCACCAGCCTCCCTGCCAGGGCCATGCCGGCAGCGTGGCTGCTCCTGCTGGCACTGGGGCTGCTGGGACACCCGGGGGGCTGCCGGTGCCCAGGGGGAGCCCCCCAGGCGCTGCCCACCCACAGCGGCCTCAATGAGACGCTGGAGGGTGTGGGGGGAGCGCGGGCACCCGACGTGGTGGTGCTGGTGGCCATGGGGGGCTGGCTGGGGGCCGTCCTGGTCTACGTGGGCCGGTTTGTGCGGAGGAGCCGAGCGGAGACGCGGCTGCACCTGGAATACCTGCGGGCACTGCCCTGTGCCCCCCTTGGGCACTGGGGACAGGAGGAGCAGCCACTCAGCACCTTCCTCGGAGGAAGCACCAGGACCAAAGTGGGCAAGGGGTGAAGCCCCCCCAGACCTGCCCCAGCAGCTGCAGTGGGTTCGTACCCCAATTTACCCCCTGGGTCCTCCTGTCTGTGCAGCCCCACAGAGGGGGCAGATGCTGCTGGGCTGGGGTGGTGGGGGCTTCCTGTCCCACCTTGGGGGCTCGACTTTGGGGAGCATTTTGGGGGTTCTGGGGGTGTTTGGATGTGGGGGTTGATCAGGGACCCTACACTCTCCCCATTATTATCCCTGTAATTGCAGTGTAATCCTGGGGATTAACCATATGTAATCCCAGGATTTAACCACACTGCCCCTCCCCATTAATTCCTTCTCTGGGCAGGGGGGGGGTCCATCTGCTCCTCCCCCCGTTGGTGCTGGGGGTGGGGCTCACGTGGGGTGGCACGAGCGTCCTTGGGCCTGCAGGCCCAGCTGGGCTCACATTTGGGGTTTCATGGACCCTACAGGGTTTTCAGTTGACTTTGGGGGGCTCTGCCCAACCACAAGGCAAAGCCTGGGGGCTGCGTGTGCAGCCAAAGGCCCCTCAGCTGCCCCTGCCCTCACCTTTCCCCAAACTGAGGCTCTTTAACCCCAGAACAGCAGCCCTGGCCCATGTGCTCACACCAACAGGTTTCAGCACAGGGAAGTTCTGCAAGTTCATCCTCAGCTCTTCCTGACTCCCAAAAACAGCTCTGGAGCATTTCCAGACACATGGAACTTCCAGAACTTGCCCCACCAAAAACTTTCAGCCCCCTCAGGACAAGGAAAGAGGAGAGGAGAGAAAGAGTCACCTTTAATTGACACTGAAAGGTTCTGTGAGCCCCCCTCTGCCTGCCCCAGTGTTGAAGGCACCTGTAACCATGCCAGGGGCCCTGGGAGGAAGATGAGGCTGCACAGGGAGGAAGAGGAGGTGCCAAGGCTCCGGGCTCTGGTCACAGCTCTGAGAACAGGGGCTGCTCCCTCACACTGGGCACGACGGGCACGGGGCTGCGGAGGGGGCTGGCGTGAGGCACATGGGTGCTGACAAAGAAGAAGGGGATGTGGCTGATCTTCCCCGAGGACCAGCACTGGAGGAAAAGAGGACACAGAAGGCAATGAGGGTCCAAGATCCCGGATACCTTCCCATGCCCTCTCAGACTGGCCCCTGGTGTCCCTCAGGGACAGCAAGGGAGCCCCCAGCACCAAGAGGGGAGTGACTCACCACAGTCAGGAGGGCCCCTTGTGGGAAGCAGGGGTGGAAGGTGATGATCTGGGGCCAGGCACTGTGCTCACCCTGCACAAACCCACTGTGGGACACAGGAAAAGCCACGATTACAGCACAGCCTTGGGCACCCTCTGAAATCACCGCATTCCCAGGGCCAGCCACGGGGAAGTGGAGACATTTGGGACCTCACAGGACACACTGGGCAAGGACAACCCAAAGCCAAGGGGTTCGAGGTGGATAATGGACAATATGGCCAAAAAGATTTGGAGGTAAAACAGAGACAGAGCCTGAAGCATAAGCACAGGACGGTGTCTCCCTGCACTGAGGGGCAGGCAGCTCTTCCCCATCACACCCCCAGGAGGTTAATGGTATTCAATGAACCCAAACCCACCCAAGACCTGCTGCAATGAACCCACCCAAACCCCACCAGGACTCACCAGGGCAGGAGCTCGAACACGGGGCTGTTGCGGGTGCGGAACACGGCAATGACCGTCTGGCTGCCCGGAGAGTCGGGATGTCCTGCAGGAGGAGGGGGGAGCAGGAAGGCTTTCCCTTGGTCCAGGGACATACAGACAGGTGCCTGTGGTGTCACTTTTCCCTGCTGGAAGCAGGATTTTCAGGCAAAGCCCAGCGCCAGGTCAGGCAGGACTCACCTCTGATGATCACTGCGAGTCTCTCTCCAGTGGGGTCCCACACCATGGAATGAACCTCTCCTCCAATCCTGAAATGGGCAGGAGCAGCAGTGAAGCCCACAGAGCTGGGGGACATGGACCCCCTTGGACAACCAGGCATCCCCAGCATCAGGGGCACAGACCCCCCCCGAACTCCCCAGTGTCCCCAGCACTGAGGGGGGACACTGCCAAGGGACTCAGGGTCCCCTTGCTCCCCCAGGTGTCATAGCCAGACCCACCTCTCATCACCGTAGAGCGTCTCGAAGGTGGTCTCTGACAGGTCTGCCACGATGGAGGCTGATTTGGAGCCTCCCACTTGCCCCTGCATCTCCCCTGAAGGGCACAGCCCAGTCACTCCATAAATCCCACTGAATTTTCCAAGTGAGCGTCAATTTATCCATTCCTCAGAACCATCTGCTGGTATCCCAGCAGCCTCTGCCCATGTCTGGGATGGAGGACAGGGGACAGCAAACACCAGGACTGGCCCCCTGCAAACCCCTGAGCTGGCCCTGGACCCCCAGGAGTCTCCCTGCAAACCCTTTGTGTCCACACAACTGAGAGGCACCATGAGCGGGGATAAACCTGTCCCCAGGCATTCTGTGCTCTGGGAGATCCCTAAAACACCCCCTCTGTGTGTCCCAGCCCCCTCAACCAGTCTCAGCCAAAGCTGAGGGATCACCTGGACCCACCCCCAGCCCTTGGGAAGCTCCAGCTTGGCAAGACTCACCCCGGTACTCGGAGAAGGACAAGGAGTAGATGACGGACTCCCCCAGCACCGTGAAGAGCAGTCGGCTGCCATCGGGGCTCCAGCACCCTGTCTAGGGGTCAGAAGGGTTTGCAGGGAGACTCCAGAGGATCCAGGGCCAGTTCAGGGCTTTGTGGATGGCCCCTCCCTTGGCCAGGGATCACTTGGGGCCAGCTGGAAATGGGGGATTTTTACTAAAACCCCACAACGTGTCCCCAAGGGCGTTGGAGGTGACATCTGCCCCACATGGTGAGACAGCACCCCGAATCCTGGGGTCAGTTTGGGGCTACAGGATGGACACTGAGGGGCTAGAGGGTGTCCAAAGATGGGAATGGAGCTGGGGAAGGGGCTGGAGAATTTGTGAGGAGCAGCTGTGGGGGCTCAGCCTGGAGAAAAGGAGGCTCAGGGGAGACCTTTTTGCTCTCCACAACTCCATGACAGGAGGAGGGAGCCAGGCTGGGATCGGGCTCTGCTCCCAGGGAACACGGGACATGACAAGAGGAAACTGTCTCAGAGGTGGTTTGGTTGGATATTGGGAAAATTTCCAAACATCAAGGGCTATCCAGCCCTGGCACAGCTGCTCAGGACAGGGGGGATGTCCCCAACTCTGGTGGGATTTAAAAGCCATGTGGATGTGGCACCTGGGGACATGGGACTCAGTGGTCTCAGAGGGCTTTTCCAGCCTAAATGATTCCATGAGAAAGAGTAATCAGGCATTGGAATGGGCTGCCCAGAGAGGGGGTGGATTCCCCATCCCTGGAGGTTTTTCAGCTGAGCTTGGCCGTGGCACTGAGTGCCATGATCTGGTAAAGGGACTGGAGTTGGACCAAGGGTTGGACTTGATGATCCTGGGGGTCTTTTCCAACCCAATCCATTCTGTGATTCTGTGAATCCACCCTACCTGACAGCGTCCTTTGATGGTGGGCCACCGCTCACACGTCCACATCTGAGCCTCCCACACCCTGCAGGACACAGGCTGGAGTGAGCAGCATGAATTCCCGGGATCTGCCCCAATCCTGCTGCTCCAGGAGCCCACAATGTCAGACCCCAATCACCCACCCACTTCCCTTTTACCCCCACAGAAAGAATGGGAGCAGTGAGGACACTCAGCATCCAGATCCACTTGGTTTTGGAGCAAAAATAAGGGCTGTGATGGAAGCTGGAGCTCACCGGAACACGGCGGAAGGGGTGGCTGCCAGCACTTTGCTGCCATCGGGTGACCAGGCCAAGTAGGTGACACCGCCACCCCCAAACCACTGCAGCTGGACACAGTTTTCAGTGGACACATCCCACACCTGGAGGAGGGGACAAGGAGGGCAATGGTGACAGCAGAACTGGAACACTGATGGAGCATTAGCACAGCTTTGGAGGAAGGGTTGTGTGGATCAGGGAGCAGAGAGTGATGCTTGCAGGTCCAGTTCAAATTCTGGAGCTGCCTGCCCCACACTCTCCCCAGCTGTCCCCCAGCTGTCCCCAGGGGGTGTCTGTGGTTCCCAGACTCGCCCCAGCGAGGCACAGCCAGCTCAGGACTCCTCACCAGCATGGCTGTGTCCACTGGTGACGCCGAGAGCAGCCGCTCCCCACTGGGTGCCCAGGCCAGGCTGGTGACAGGGCTGTGCCCTGGGTAGGACAAAACCTGGGCACAGCCTGATGATGGTCTGGAAGGCAGAGAGAAACCACTGGGAAGGGCTGGGACAGCCCGGCAGGACAGGCACCTGCCTGGCATTATCCCAAAGCCAACCCAAACGAGGTCACAATGGCAGGGCAGGTGGTGTGGGGGCTGTCACCTTGTGGAGAGGGAGGTGGGATCCAGGTGCCACACCAGGACACAGCTCTGGCAGGCGACGGCCAGGATGGAGGCACAGAGAGGCTTCCAGGCCATGCAGGCCACGTTCCTCTGCAGGCGATGCTTCAGCGAGGGGACGGTGGCACTGCCAGGGAGGGGGGACATGTGACAAGGGGAATGTGCAGACCAAGAGTGGGGGCAGTGTCCCAGTGTCCTCTGCCAGCTCTGACCACAGTGCAGGGGAAAAGCTGAGTGGGAAAGGGGGTTAGGGTTAGGCCCCACCATGCCCGGCTTCCCAGGGTGGGGGGACAGGGACTCCCAGCCAGGTGACACCAGAGTGAGCCAGAGCACACCTGGTGCCATTGGCCAGGGCTGCCCCCAGCCTGGCCCTGGGGCAGGAGAGAGCCCGGGCTGGCCTGAAATCCCAGCTGGGGGAGGGAGGTGGAGCAGGGCAGCGCAGAGGGGGCTGCAGGACCAGCTGGCACAGTCTTCTCCTGAGGAGGGATTGGCATTCCCTGGGGGAGCAGGGAGACCTGGGGGAGAGAGGAGACTCAATGACACCCCAGAGACCGCTCTGCCAGTGCCCCCTGGGCTGTGGGACCCCCTGGGCTCTGTGACTGCCCCAGGCTGTGTCACCCACAGGATGCCCCCAGAGCTACAGGGCAGGGAGGGGAAGGAAAGCCAAGGCTTCGATCAGGCTCGTGCTCCAGGCAAGGGGAAGAGTGGCAGGAAAGGACTAGGGAGGGGCTGACTGGGAGCCCCCAAGTGCCCAGATGGCCAAGAAGGCCAAGGGCACCTGGCTTGTGTCAGCCACAGTGTGGCAGCAGGACCAGGGCACCCCAAATCCTGGGAGATGGCAGCAGCTCCAGCCCCACCTGTTGGAGTTGTAGACCCGGATGGAATCGTCCAGAAGTGCCACAGCAAACTTGTTGGTGTGGGGGTGCCAGGCAAAGGCCCGAATGGGGCAGCCAGCCCTGGAGGAGGAGACAGGGCAGGGTGAGGCTCAGGGCAGCTCAAGGTGATGGACTCTCGGGTGGAACCACCCAGCACCCCCCAGGCTGCCAAAGGCACTTCCCAGAGTCCCCAGTGCAATAAAACTTTCCTGCTGAATTGGACTGTTTTGTCTGAGAAATTCCCTGTTCCTGGCAGTTATTCCCAGGGCTGTGCTGAGGGGCTGGTTACCACAGGCTGGGGTCCGAACTGGAAGGAATCTTGCAGTGTCTGATCTCCTTTATCCCTGATTTCTGCACATCAGGGGCTTTGCCTCTCTCTGACCGTTGGCCACAAACCAAGGCAGCCAAAGCCAAGGGGAAAATATTTGCCCTCAATGTCTGTAAAGGGGAGGCCAAGCCCACCCAAACAGGGCCATCCTGTCCTTGTACCCCCACCCCTCACCCAGCTCCCTGGGGAGGTTACAGACCCCGGGCACAGTGGTTATGGGGCACACAGGACTCACCAGTCCACGGCCTGGGAGAAGGCTGCAATCATGTCCTCACTGGTCAGCTGGAGGGGAGAGCAGCACACTGAGCTGGCAGCAAGGACCCCCCGTGCCCACCCCTCCTCTTCGTCTCCCCCCACCTGGATTTGGGCCCCTCTTGGAGCACTTTGGGCACTTGGAAGGCATTTGGGCAGTGTTTGGAGCTGGGCATCGCTGGGAGGAGCTTTTCAGAGGGTTCTCAGTGGGGAAGGGACCCCCCAGCCCCCCGAGCAGCCTCACCCAGCCCCAGGGAGCAGCACCAGAACTCACGGAGAGGTGTGGGAACAGGGATCCATGGAGCGAGGAGAGCCAGCGGCACACGGCCAGCACGTGGCTTGAGCCTGTCCTCAGCCACCGCAGCCCTGGGGGGGCAAAAGAGCCTCAGATGTCCCCCACCCACAGCACAGGGGGCACGGGGGGCACCGAGGGATCCCATATCCTGTTGGGAGATCTCCATGACTCACCCTCCTCCTCGGAGCTGGTCACCTCCCTGAGCACCCCACAGAGCCCCACGTCGTGCCTGTGGCCAGAGCAGGGGCAGCCCCTCAGCACCCCCTGCCCGCTCTGGGGGGCACATCCAGCGGTTTGGGGGGTACTTTCTGGGGGGCACATCCAGCGGTTTGGGGGTCACTTTTACAGGGGACTCACCAGGCGCTGAGGCAGCGCTTCCACAGGGACTCTTGGTGGTGGATGAAGGCCGGGCGGGTGCTGGGCTCCAGCCGGCTGTGAGCCTTGAGAGGCTCCTTGGGCAGGTGGAGCACAGGCAGGTCGGGCACCTGTGGGCACCCACAGCACCCCTGAGCCCACCTACAGCACCCCTGAGCCCACCATGGGCAGGCCAGGCACCTGCAGCACCCACAGCACCCCTGAGCCCACCCCTGAGCCAGGGCAGGGGGCAGAAAATGGTGGGAGAAAAGAAGGGGCACAAGGAGGGGTGCAGGAATGAGGGAACATCCAGGGGATGCCCAGGGGGCCGAGGAGACACCCCCACCACAAGGGGCCGGAGCTCCAGCCACAGCTGAGAGGTCAAATGTGTCACACCAAGGCTGGAGGAGGGGCTGGCACAGCTCGGGGAGCCAGGGGTGCTCACCTGGCTCTAGAGGTCTCACCTGGCTCTAAGGGTCTCACCTGGCTCTGGGGAGGGTACGGGGGTCCCTGGGGGTCTCACCTGGCTCTGGGGAGGGTACGGGGGTCCCTGGGGGGATCACCTGGCTCTGGGGAGGGTACGGGGGTCCCTGGGGGTCTCACCTGGCCCTGTAATGCGAGTGGGAGCTGCTCGCTGAGGCGGCCGCAGACCAGAGCGTTGTTGAGCTCATAGAGTGTGACCTCCCCTGGGGGCGGCGGTGGCGGGAACAGCCCCAGGGTGCACATGGCGATGCCGGGCCTGGGAGAGGCGGGTTAAGAGCTGCGGCCCGCGGTGGCCCCGGCACGCAGCGGCTCCGCTGTTCCCGCAGCCCCTCGGCCTGTCCCCTCGATCTGTCCCGCTCACACC
>VWZD01002028.1:99007-159156 GCA_013396695.1 Sakesphorus luctuosus | reverse complement strand
AAAAAGCCACCAAAGCAAAATGAAAAATCCCGTGAGTCAAGAAATAACATCAATTCCGCAGTTCCATAAAAAAGATTCAGGAAGACATGATGTATTAAGTAGCAGAACTTCTGGCCCGATAAGGAGAAATAATTATTGAATCTCTCTATAGAGGCAGCACCTCCTTCCTTATAAAACTAAAATAATAAAAAAAAAGAGCTATCCAGGTAAGTTGCTGAATTTCTGGACATGTTACTGCTCCAGAACAGCTAGCTGTACCTTAGACTGATTTGTGTAAGGTCATTTTAACCAATTTAAAGTCTTCTGGTGTGTGTTTTAAAAAACCAATACACTAAATATTCTGCTCTACTACAATTTGTTCTTGAGAATATTAGCCTAATAAATATGTAAGAATATAGACAGCAATAAGGAAAACTGATAGAGTAGGAACAGATGAAATGCAGTCTACCAGTGCTTGGATTTTGGTCAAAATGCTAGTTGAGACAGAGCTACACATCTGGTGGAACAACCTGCACCTCATCTACTTTTCTTATTTTATCAGAAACATTATCAGAGTGTGATCCCTAAACAGGTAGAACATTATTGATCTTCTCTTAATAATGACTTTGCTGAGGTTCACCTTGCGAAAATACATGTAGTCCACCAGTTGTTCTACACAGACATTACATACAAGAGGTAACATACAATAATGTTTTTCCCGGTCAGTTGGATAGGATATCAGACAGCTATATATTTATGAAAATATTTAATATGTTTGAATGCCATTGATCTAGGAGCAAAAATCAACACTTTGATGTCCTGTGCAGTCTGCAATAAGACCTTAAAAGGTGAACAGAATAAAGAGATTGATGGCTATTAACTCACTGGTGCCTCCTAATATGTGCAATTAAGGAGGTCACAATAAGGGAGAACTGCAAGAGGTCATAGCCTTTCCTGAGTTCACATAGGGCTGTGACCAGGTCCCTGTGCAGGGGCATTTTAAAGTGGAATTCTGTCACAAAAATGAAGTCTAATTCAAATCTATTAGTTGAAGCTATTAACTTGAAAATTAACAATATGTCTGATTGTGGAGAAGAGAGAAAAGTGAGCACAGTGCAAACAGAGCCAAGGAAATCTCAGATGTTTTTAGAAAAGCTTCATAGCCTAGAATAAATATAAATTTTAGGGGAATAAAGATTAATTTCTAGTGGGAAATGTTTGTACATGGAAAATATTCTAGCTATGTGAAGAAGCCATGAAGAATTTGAACCCTTAGGAGAATCTTGTCTTTAGTAAGGGCAAATTTTATGGGATGAGGAGATATTTATGTGCTGTTGTAGCTACAATTTCACCTACAGATATGGTAAGTGGCAGGACTTTACAAATCAGTCTGAAAAATTCCTGTCTATTCCAAAACATACTTGAACCATCAATCCACTTATATCAATTACAGATATGGGCAAACAATTCTCTACCTCTACACCAAAGCATCATTAAAAATATGTTGTGGAATAATGTATGTGGCCCTCAGCTTCTAAACTAAGTAAATCTTAAAAAAATTGGGATAAGAGAGAGGGACAATACCCCAAAATTAACTTCCCATTTCCAAAAAAAGATCCTTCTTCCTAGATATCTCTTTATTAAAACATGAAAATGTGGTGTCGATGCAGATACTTGTTAGAACTCAGAAATCTCAGATACTTTTTTTTTTTAAAGCTGATTAGTTCTGATATATTACAGAAGCAATGCGAAACTTGAGCCTTTAAGACAACATGTCCTTCCAAAAATAGTTTCTGATATGCTTATCTCTTTTTCTTGCAATACTTTCTCTTGAAATAAAAATCTTCCTGGAAACTTACAGTAAACTTACAACAAGTGTATGGTGTTGGTCAAAGCACCTCTTTGGTTTTGAAGCAGTCATTTGGTTTGCTATGCTAGTAGATGTTCTTTGATCTACTGATTTGTGTCAGCAGTGTTTTAATATGGTATTGGGTGTATTTTTCATACAAGCCCTCTCTACTTAAAGATTCTTCTTTTTCCTAGAATATATTTTTCATAAGATGGTCCTCGTGATGTCTCTGTAGTCATATATAACATAAGGACTATTTTGGAATTTTAAAAAATATTTTTAAAAACACCAAAAAGGCCATCAAATTACTTGGTGTTTCCCAGCAATGTGCATTGTAATTGTACTTCTGTCCTGATCACCTCAATAATTCCATACTGATGCTGCTGGGCAACAGTTCCCACCCAGTGGATTAAGGGAAGGAGGATGATGTATTTTTTCAGGATTTTTGAAAGGCTTTTGGTACTGCCCCTCACAGCATCCCCTGGACAAGTTATCTAACTGTGGGTGGGCAGGTTCATGGTGTGATGGTTGAAGAAGTGATGGCTGGAGGACAGAACTAAATGGCTTGTAGTGAATGGTGACTGGTCACCAGCATTGCTCCTCAAGGTTTGGTTCTAGGGCCAGTCTTATTCAATATAGAATCATAAAATAATAGAATGGTTTGGATTGGAAGAGATCTTAAAGATCAGCTATTTCCAACTCCTCTGCCAATGGCAGGGACACCTCCTGCTAGATCATGTTGCTCAGAGCCCCATCAAACCTGGCCTATCTATCTGTCTATCTATCTATCTATCTATCTATCTATCTATCTATCTATCTATGTATCTATTTTTATATTTATTTATCGGTGATCTGGATGTAGGAGTTGGATGCACCATTAGCAAGTTTTCTGGCAATACCAGACTGGGAGGAGGTGTTGCTGACTCTCTTGAGGGACAGGTAGTCTTGCAAAGGGATCTGGATAGGTTGGAGCATTGGACCATGAGCTGCTGATCTCTTCTCCCTGCTCTCCAGTGATAGGACACATGGCAGCTGTTAAAGCTGTGTGGGATGTTTAAGCTGGACATTAGAAAGCATTTCTTCACTAAGAGGGTGGTCAGACAATGGAACAGGCTCTCTAGAGAGGTGGTGAATGCCCTAAGCCTGTCAGCATTTAAGATGCATTTGCACAATGTCTCTAATGACATGCTTCAACTTTTGGGGAGGCAGTTAGACTGGATGATCACTGTAGGTCCCTTCCAATGGAAATGGTCTAGTCTATTCTACTCCATTCTCTTCTATTCTGTGCTTTGCTATGCTGTGCTATGCTATTTGTGTAAACGCTGCCTCACTAAATGCTAGCAATTTCAGTGGAAGTTTCGTGGATTTACATATTCTGTCTTTTAAGAAGGATTTTAGATTTGGGTTTTTGTCTCCTCCATTACCTTGAGACTTCCACTGAATGCAGCCCTGTCTCATTGAAGTCACCTGCAGCTGAAGACAGAGCTGGAATAGAATTAGCAAACTGCAGAATTTTGGTGTTTAAGAAGTAAGCATAGAAATGGATTATTTTCAGGTATCTAGTTTCCAGATATGTGTCTACCTTTACTACGTATGGAATCTGAGTGGCAGTTAAAAATCCAGAAATGGACCTCATGGATTTAATTGGAGATGCTGCCTTGTCTGAATTCCTTACACCTTCAGGTCAAGCAAAAGTTAAAGATTCTCTCAGCTCAGGCTTTGATTCTTGCTTTTGATTTTTAACCCCTATCTTGGATCCCCAGAAAGCTTCTTTTAACACAGCTTTTTTTTTTTTTTTGAGTTTTAATATTCAGACCCTGATGTTCCCTACACTGTGCATAGAAACCATGCCTTATGAATGAATGTGAGAATAGTTGGTTCTACTCTCTATATTTCTAAATTAATTCTGTATTAAAATTAGTATAACTTTTAATGATTCTTCAACTAGTTTCAGTATATGCTATCTAATTCAGGACTTTATCTCATATATGTTTTGCTGGTAGTCTTTAGTTAAAGTTGTCTTTCTCTCTCTGCTTTTATTTTCCCCCAGAAATTAAAAAAAAAGAGTTTTCTTTCCTACTTCCATGGCTACCTTGGAGTAGGGGATGCTTCCTGAGTGTGAATATGTAGTAGTAACTCCTCTGTCTCATGGGCTTTCCTCCACTAACTTCTCAATTACTTGGTTTTATCCCACAGTAAGATTTCCTGAGTTTTTCTGTTACTGTCCCAGACAGAACATCTTAATTCACTGGAATAGGGATATCATACAGCCTATGTGCTTCTCATTATTTCATCTTGCTGAGTTGTTTTTTATCTCTCTTGCCATTTTCTAGAAACACTCTAAATTACCTGTCTGCTGAATCCCAGTTTGGTGCCCTCTGTTCTCCCTTCTATTGATGCCTCTTTCTTGAGGATTTTCTTGTGTACTGGCTGGGGTCTTTTTCCTTTTTTTTTCTGTCTCCTTTCTGAATACTTTATTCTTTCTTGCTAATTTAAAGCCCTTTTGCCCAGACCCGTTAGCCTTCCCTCTCAGCAAATTGGTGACTATGTGCCTCAAAAAAAATTATCAACTCTTTGAAGCCTCTGCTTTGTTTTTTTAAGCCCCCCACCTTTTAGGCACTGATTTATCACCACAGTTCTGGGAATCTTCTGTTTTATTCAACAAGACAGTGGCAATGAATCACATATGACATTAAGCAGATTATATTGAACCTAATTACATAGTACTTTGGGAATTACAAGCCACAAATTCCTCTGACGGTTTTCTAGGTCTGGGATTTAATGAAGCAGCAGTATTTTCTGCTGGCTTCAGGACTGTACCATAGCATCATGCTTGTACCAGCTTAGGGGTGAATATCAGTGATCTATCCTTGTTCCATGTCTCCTAACTTCCTATCATTGTTCTTCTGCATTGGCTTCCAACATTTGCTATGTCATAAGATGGTTTTAAATAAAGACCACAAAATACTGCCTAAGTAGAAGGGGTGAGTTGAGGTTACTTAGCAAACCTTGATTTTTTTTCATTCCCTCCCTCCCATTTTCTAATTTGTGAAACTTTTCCTTTGCAGTTCTGTAAATGTTATTTTAACATAATTTGTGCCTAATATATATATTATAGATAAGTCTATCTAATAAGCAGTTTGAAATAATATATGTAGATTTTTCATTTTATATTCCTTTCTGTAAGTCAGCACAGTAGAGTTCATTAACTTGATATGGATCTTTTTCAGTCTGTAACCATTCACCAAAGAATGGATTTAGTAGTATATTTATATGGTAAATGTACTGATACTGCTTTCTTTCATATAAAGTTCATCTTTTTAACAATTTTTCCATATATACACATTTGACTCTTTTGGAAAGGGACTTGTAATCCAATCTCCTTTCTTCTCATTTTGGCAGAATTATTACTTATAAGTAACATAGATTAGTTGCAAGGATTAAAAGAAGTGTATTTATTTATATGTGCAGCTCTTGAGCAAACTATTTATTAAAAGGGTTGACATTTACCTTAATACTTTAAACAGTGAATGCTATTTAGTTGTGGCGTTTTTTGTTTCGTTTTGAGGACTTTTTGGGGGGAGGGGGATGTTCAAATACAGTGAGTTTATGTAAAAAATGATTTGACAGAGAGCTATATTAATGCTGAATGCAGTTTTTGCTTTTCTGAAAGTGATAACACAGCATGTAATGTATAACTGACTAATGGAGATTTGCCACTCAAGTAACTCAATCAAAAATGTAATTTAGCTTGAAACACTCACGGAAACAGCTATGACTCTTGTATCTGTCCCAGTTAAATATAGCGTGATTGCATATGTGTTGCTAATAGGGTTGTTAGGAGGATTTCTGATAAAGCTTTTGATGGAGATGCTAATGAAAAAAAATTAAGTTTTGAATCTTCTAGTTCAAAAAAACCCAAAACCACTGTACACATAGGATTTTTAAAACTATTTTCAAAGGGAAAGTCTATTCAAAACTCGTTTCATTTTGAATTTCTTTAACCCAGTATAAGGCAGAGTGAGGTGTGGATTTTTTTAATCTATTTTAAAATAATTTATCATCAGATTCTGAAATAGATTAAGATTTTAATTTTAGAACAATTATCTTAAGCACATCGCTTTAATAACTGTAGCACCTTCAACTGGCTCTGAAAAGTTTCCAAACTAGTACTATTGTGTCTCATAAAGCAAAAAGAACCCAATCTACTTTCTGTAAACCCAATATATTTACCTTAACAAAACTGATAGTTATTTGAAACATATCAAGAATCCTTGGCATGATTCAAGCCCTTCTCATGGAATTGAAGTGGCTTTACTAGCCTTCTTTGAACTCACCTTCAGCGGTGAATGTGTATCAAGTGATACCAGCCTGAACTAGCTGAAAATATGCAAAACTTATAGCGTACATTTCTAAGCATTAGGTGTCTCTCACAGCAAAGCTATCAGAAATGCAGTTTCCTACACTGCAGTGAAAGCCCCCTTTGGATGCTCCATGGGCAAAATCAGATACCCACTAGCATGACCACCTATAATTAATTTAAGAAGGTGAAATACATCCACTTACCAGCAAAATATCTCAGAAAAGAAATGCTGCATTTCTAGTCCTTCAGCTTAATCCTTAAGGAATGATTACCAAAAAAAAAAAATACTCATAGCTAACATTCACAGCTGAACCTGACATTAAAAAACATCAAGATACTCACTCCATAGTATCTGGCCTTTCTCTCCAGGTGGCACCTCTGGCTGCCCTCTCTGTCCCACTAGACCTACTAAACTTATTACTGCTTCACTTCCTGATGTTTCCCTCTGCTTTGCTTCTAATAACCATAATTTGCTTTGAAATTGATTAAATAATTAAGATAATTATTCTCAACTTTGAGCTTATTGCTTTTATTTTAGATCTAAAGAAGGACTTGTATGCCCTAAAAGATAGACTGTTACACCCAGTAAGTGCAACAAAAAAGGAAAGAAAAAGCGCTCACAAAGCTTCTCTTTCTCTAAAGCCTAGATGGAAAATGTGTGTTCCTACAAAATTACCTATTAAAGTGCACTTCTATAAAATGAGTACTGCATATCTTTGAAAAATCATCAATTTCACTTTATTGAGTTAAACGTAGATGGTGTTCTGGTTGAAAAGATTTGATGAGAAAAAGTTATTTGATGTTTCTAGGACAGATTACAGTGTAACTATATGATGTAGTTAGTGTTTTATGTCATTATTTTTGTTTACAGATAAAATAAACCCCCCATTACAGCTGAAACTGGCAAAAATAGTTTTGCAAAGTTTTGACAGGGTAAATACACTTGTGATTGAAGAACTATCGGTGATCACACATTTCTTTTAATTTTCTAATATTCCCAGTCAATTAGGAATAAATACATTATTCGGAGCTCTGTTCACTTTGGTGTTTGTTTTTATGGTGTGTATAGATACATGTTCATATATATATATATGACTATATAGTCATCATGCTTCATGCTTATTAAACTCAAAACTTTTTATGGGCAAAACAGGGGCACAATCACAAGTGGAACTGGGAGGTTATTGTTGCTCCAGTTCATGACTTAACAATATAATAGTCTGATTTATTGGTTATAATCATATACATTAATAGTTCAAATTAATATAGGGAAAAAATAATAGTACAGTTGAACTGGTTTTTAGGTAATCAAAAAATCCTTGTTAGGATTTTCTCTGGTGGTGTGATCATCCCCTTTGGGTCCAAAAACTGTCAGGTTCAGCCTTCGTGAGAGAGAAAGAGAGGAACTCAGGATGAACTATTGGCATCCTGAAGTTGTCCCCAGGAAGTGTGTGATCCTGTCTCAGGGAGTTTCTTCCCTTTATTTGGAGGAGGAAGATGCTGATAGTCTCTTCCTCCATGGACTTGTGCCTACTTAGGCTTTATTTTTGGAAGTTTTTTGAACACAGCTTACACGCTGTTGTCATTGTTTCCTAACCACCCACTTTTTGTTCTAGAGCTGGTTTTACCTCAGCAATGAGAGGCTGCAATCCTGTAGTGACCTTTTTTTAAGGCTAAAATCAGCTCAATCAAAGATAACCCAGAAAAGTCCTGAGACCCTGAGCTGTCAGGTGAGTGGCCTTTAGTAATGGAAAAATTCTTTTGTTTATCATAAAGATGTTGGGAAAGTTCAACAATCCCAAAGCAAAATAATATTGCAGTGATAAGGTGACCTCCTGTGAACTTCCAATATGGCAGAGATCAAAATCTTCTGCTGTTCATGTCCCCTCAAAAAAAAAAAGAAACAGTACTATTTTTTCATATCTTCCATGTCATTCACTTATCATATTTTGATGCTGATCTCTAGTATACTTTTAATAGATATGTATGAAGTATTTTAAAAAACTACAACTCCACTTCTTAATAGGTCTGGAAGTTTATGAAAACTGCTTCAGCAGTGAAAAAACATCTGCCAGGAGTTTTAAACATTGCTTTTACTTGTTGAGGTACATTGACAAATTGGAAAAAAAAAAAAAAACCAAAACAGAAAAGCAAAAAAACAAACTCAAACAAATACCACAAACCCCCAAACCCACCAACCCCTACTTCTGCCACCAAAAGAAAACTCAAATCCAGCAGTACTTTGGAAAGAGGTCAAAGGTTAGACATGAGGATTTCAAATGTCTTTTACAACCTGATTGATTCTGTGATATGTTGACATAAGTGGGCTAAAAGAAGACAACTGTTACAAAAAAGTTAATTTTCAGCTACTAGTTTCTGTCTATAGAGTTAACCTATCATGTATGATGTGATGCTTAAGAAGTCTTTATCTCGAACAAGAGAGGGACCTCTAGAGTGGTCTTTTACAATAGTCTAATTATTAGGTAGGATGTATTTTTAGTTTTTTTTTAAAGAAGCTATGGAGCAAATGGGAAGGGAAACTCCATGGTGAAAAGTTTAGTTTTTCACAGAAGATAACTCTTAAGGTTTTCCTATCCCTGAAACAACATGCTAGAGCTTAAATGAATCTTGTGAATGAGAATAGCAGTAGCTGTCTGATTGGTTAGAATATTTTCATTATTTTTCATTACCCCCAGCTAAAGTGCATTTGAAATAAACCTCCCTGACATTTCAACAGAAAAATACCATTTGGTGTCTCTGGGTCTTCTGCAAAGCTGCTGGAACCAAGCTTAGAGGACTTGCTGTGCTGTTGTTCGTTACCCTACATCTCTTACCACTAGTGTCTTAAAAGAATTTCTCTGGAAAAATAAACTGTAATTGCAACTGTTCAGTACACACCTGAGAAAATTACATTTAATATTAAGACTGAATGGATCAAAAAGGTTCAGCACCTTCCTTTTCTACAGAAACGAATCAGAACAAGACCTACAAAGTAAGACAACAAGCAGGAATAGCATCTCATAGTAGATTTATATTTAAACCTGTTAGGTATTTTTCCTTTAAACTTATTACCCTCCTCTCTTAAGTACTTTCCTTGTATCTCTCTCCTTTCTCTTCTTTGATGCTGTTGAGTGGCTTACACATTCTTTTATACCAGTTTAACATCAACAAGTCAGAATTAATTTTTTTTAATAAAGATCTTGGTTTTAAGTGATCTCAGCATTACAAATTACAGTCAAATTTTTTCAGGTGCCAAGATTCCTCAGCCTTCCGTGCCCTGGTTTTGAAAATCTTTTAAATGCCTATGTGGTTTGCCTTGGAGTGTAAATCTATCCCTCAGAGGAGGATCTTAAAATTGAGCATTCCCATTAGTGCCTGTTTCAAGGCCAGCTTTAATGAAGATGTTCCTTTCACGGAGCTTTTAAAAAAAAAGTGCCACAGAAATATGGAAGCTTTCTTCTAATATTAAAAAAAAAAAAATCAAGAAACTGGAAATGAATTGAGACTTTAACTGCTTTTTTTTTCTTTTTCCTGCTCCAAGTAATGCAGTTATTCCCTGTGACACTTTGTAGTTGGAAGCCCATTTACAATAATAGTTTCAGCCAGTCCTGATGATCATTCAGAACAGCCAATGTAATGATTCCTAGGAAGAGATGTGTTTGGGCTCTTTTCAGCTTACAGATGGATATTAGAAAAGCAGAAATCTAGTCTCATAACATGTTTTCTGATGATGGGATAAACCACACTAGTTCTAATTTACATTGCCAAAATGAGAAGTTGGGGCAATGGGCATGAAATAGCAATATTTTTGGAATGCATAATTTAGCAAATCCTCATGTAATCACACCATCATGGAAAGAGAAGAGGGATAAAAAGGATTCATGTCAGTGATGGCTCATTTCTTGTGCCGTTTCTGAGACAGAGAAAGATCAGAAGCCCTGAAGAAAGGCCAAAAGCAGATTTCACCCCTGTTTGATATTTCCCATCATAGTGGGAGGAGAGAGGAGGAGCTGCAGAGATCCAGG
The DNA here is from genome assembly GCA_013396695.1 of Sakesphorus luctuosus. NCBI lineage: Eukaryota > Metazoa > Chordata > Aves > Passeriformes > Thamnophilidae > Sakesphorus > Sakesphorus luctuosus. The sequence goes on along the minus strand of VWZD01002028.1, from coordinate 148,940 downwards.
GCTGTCTTTCTTCTGTGTGTGTTGTTTGGGCACTGTGGCTGAGAGGCTTTAGTGAGGTGTTTGCTATCTGGGCAGGATAAAATGTGTGTTTTCTGGAAGCTGGGACTGGTCCAGAGCTGCATATGCAGAGATGGTGCTTCCTCACTCAACTTTGCAGGGGACAGGATACGGCAGGTAATCATAGAATGGGTTGGAAGTGACCTTTAAAGGTCAAGTAGCTCAATCTTCCTGCCATGGGCAGGGACACCTTTCATTAGACCAAATTGCACAAAGCTCCATCCAATGTGGCCTCAAAAACTTCCAGGAATGGGGCATCCATGCTTTCTCTGGGAAACCTGCTCCAGGGCCTCACCATTCTAGTAGTGAAGACTTCTTCCTAAATCTGACATAACTTACTCATTGTCAGTTTAAAGCCATTCCCCCTTGGCCTATCACTACATGGCCCTGTATAAAGTCCCTCTGCAGCTTCTTGTAGCCCCCTTAAGGTACTGGAAGGTGCTATAAGGTCTCCCCAGAACCTTCTCTTCTCCAGACTAAACAGTCCCATTTCTTTCACTTTCTCTTTGTAGGACAGGAGTTCCATCCCTCTGACCATTTCTGTGGCCCTACTTTGGACCTTCTTCAACTGGTATGGAGGTGCTGAGGAACGCAGAACTGGATGCAGTATTCCAAGGACCATGCCTCTATGCAGGTTGACAGCCAGCTTCTGTGGCACCTCACTGCTCCATCAGCATACTAGCCTGGCACAAGTCATAGGATCACTGGGTTGTCAGGATGGGTGGCTTTGTGTTTTGTTGTGGGTATTTTGCTGTTTCTTTGTTGAGACTGCAATTCTTCCACTGAAATGTCTGGCTCTGTGTCCCAACTGGCAAGAGGCAAAGTCAACCTGTTATTACTTGGCAATGAATTATGTATTAGCATCTTATTAGAGTTGAAAAACACCCTAGTGATTGAAACACATCCATAATTTTCCCTTGGTGTATCAGTTATTGTGGCATGGTGTGAAACTTCAGTGTCTGTCCCTTAAAGCATCTTGGGCAAGTATTTTTACATGCATAAAAATGTGCCAGAAAATTACTCTGTCATAGTTTGCATAACTCTAAGTGAGTAGGAATCAGCTGCCAAAGCAGATGTGCTTAGTGCAACTTAAAGTTGCCCTACAATGTCAGAAATGTTTTTATGGGGATTGGAAACAAGACAGAGCAACTGAGGGGGGACCAGAATCCTTGAGGAAAGGCAGTGGAGTCCAGGCAAGGTGCCCAAAGGCATCCCATCCTTGAAGCACACATAAACAATACACTATAAACACCAGCATTGTTGTAAATTTATGTTAGTTCGGATGCAAAACAACAGAAATTAATGTTCCTTATTTTCTGATGAAAGTACCAAGACACCAAGGGAATTTGCCACTTGAAAAAGCACTACAATACACAGTCCTCACCACAGATTATTTTCGTAGCACAAATTGCTTCTCATCATTGACTCTAAAAAGCTATTATTTCCCAAATGTATCCAAAATAAGTCTGGACATGTTTACCTATAATGCAACAAGGTGAACTTAATTACAGGAAGCTTCAGAAGTGTACAGCTCATGTGCTGCTGACACAGCAGCGGTGGGTTGGTCTGAAGGGAAGGGAGAAGGGAGAACAATCCCTGTGGGTGGGAACCACCTTCAGAACAAAAGCTGAAACTTCAAAGCAGGTAAAAAAAACCCCAACAACAAACAAAACCAGCAAAACAACCAACTCTCTGGAACACTTCTAAAATGTTAAAATAAATGAAGTGAAAATAACATGCCCATTTACATTTCTTTGTTCTTATTTACAGTTTTACTTAATGTCAGGAGATCGCCAAAGTTTCAGCATCAGCGTTTGTGCTCACCAGCTTCAACAAGATACAGGAAAAAAAGAAAAGAAAGCAGTTTATATTTTGTAAACTACCTGTATTTGTGTACAGCTTTCATAAGGGGGGGGTTGAGGGATGCAATAGGGAATTACTTTTAACCAAAACTGCTGCTTGAGATGAGTTGCAATTTGGAGACCTGTTTTTGTGCCCAAAATCTATTCCATTGCTGAATATGTCAGTACTATTCCTTTGTGTTTTATATAGCACCAAGCCCATTGCTGTTGTGGTGTAAAATAAAGGAAAGTATGTCCTCCCCCCTAGCTTTTATTACTTTAATAGATATTTAGGATAATTTTAAATAATATTTTTTATCAACAGAGATCAGCAAAGCTCCTCTGGTACAGAGACTTTTCAATTTCAGTCTATAACCGGCTTTTACAGTTAAATACACTTGAATCAAGCCTTTTCTTCTGAACAGCAATATTTTAAGTATTTTAAAATACTCTAACTTCATGTAAATTGATGACCAGTGAGATCATCCCTAGACAGTCAATAGCAATGGTATTACAGGAGTGGCACTGAGACAGTAATAATGATATCATCATAACAACAAATTGTGCTCTCTATGACTCATTGCTGATTTTTGTAGAAGTCTTAGCTTTGGAAATGAATGTGTGTAAGATGATTTATTTGGTCAATGAACATAGAAAAAGAAGAGACATAAATATTAAAAAAAATCCATATAAAGTCTAATTTTTTTTGTTTTATTTCACGATGGTGCCTGAAATCCAGCACTTGGACAAACTGAACTCATAACACAGTAATTTTTCTAGTTGAACTGTTCTGTGAAAGTAAGTTTTAATGTTCATGGATGGCATTAACTTCATGCATATTCTCCAGTGCTACACAAGAGCAGGTTAACTCAAAAACCTAATGGCAAAGGGAATCTGTCAATGGAGTTGCTTAAGGAGGATTTATATGCTGTAGTAAATATTTCTCCACATTCATATTCATCTACATTACTTTGGTTAAAACTGCTTCTTGAAAAGCAGTTGGATGCTATTACACTGAAACATGGTTCTGGTTTGTTTTCTTTTTGGTGCCTTTTCTTCCAGCTCTAGAGGGAAATAGTGCCCCTTATATTTGCATGAAATACTTATTTTCATTTTTGGTTCAAATCATCATGCATATAATTGTGCTTATTGCATAACACAGTTCACTAAACTGGAAAGAGAGGTGATTTTGTCATCTGGAGATGCTCTTGGTCTATTACCTCACAGTGTAGGATGTTCACAAGAAATGCATGTGGCTTCATGGCATGGGGCAAAGAGCGAACAAGGCAGACCTTTTGGGTAACAGCAGAATTTGAAGAATCCTTTCAGGCCTGTCCTCCTTTGCCCTGTGTTAATATTAAATGCCTTTGACAGTATTGCAGAAGAAGCCTGGGTGTGCATCTCTGATTATTAGGCTCAAAAGGCTGTTTTTATTTCTTTTAATCCCATATATTAGACTGAATGCCCTGTGAAGGCTACCAAATCTCTTCAACTGCACTGCATTCGTAATGCAGCTCTTCTATCACAGGAAGAACTGACAGACAGGATTTCCCCCCAGTCATTTTCTCCCATAGAAACCCTGAGCAATAATCCTGTGCTTGCCTAGGTAATGGTGTATGATTTTTCCCAGACACTTTAACTGCTATAAATCAAGTAAGTACATGTATGGCAGAAGAAGGCAGAGCACTTTAATTAATTATTTATTAATGTGTTAGAGAACCATCAGTAAGGGACATTGTAAAAGTTTCTGCTTCAATAGCAAAATCATAGAATTACAGAATGTTTTGGGTTGGAAATAACTTTACATTCCATCCTGTTGTGGTGGACAGGGACACCTTCCACTAGACTATGATGTTCTAAGCCCCATCCAACTTGGCCTTGAATGCTTCCAGGAATGGGATATCCACAACTTTGTGGGCAAGCTGTTGAAGTGCCTCACCACCCTCACAGCGAGGAATTCCTTTCTAATGCCTAGTCTAAACCTGTCCTCTTTCAGTTTAAAGCCATTCACCCTTTGGTCTACCACTATGTACTCTTGTTAAAAGGCCCTCCAGCTCTCTCCTAGCCCCTTTAGGTACTGGAGGGTGCTATAAGGCCTCCCCAGAGCCTTCTCTTGTCCAGACTGAACAGCCACAACTCCCTCAGCCTGTCTTTGTAGGAGAGCTGCTCCAGCCCTTTCATCATCTTCATTGCCTTCTCTGGGTTTGCTCCAGCTGGTCCTGATGTTGTTGATGTTTCTATAATTAGAGAAGGGATAAGTTGCGCCAACTGGTAAGTTTGTCATCTGGTCCAACCTCCCCATTCAAGCGGGGTCAACTCAAAGCAAATGGCACAAAATTGTGTCCACACGGTTCTTGAATATCCTCAGTTAGGAAGACTCCATAATCTCTCTGGGCAATCTGTTCCAGTGCTCAGTCACTGGCACAGTAAAGTTCTTCCTCATACTCAGATGGAACTTCCTGTGCATCAGTTTCTGTCTGGAAGAGCCTGGCTCCACCTTCTTGACACCTTCTCTTCAGATACTTGTAGACATTGATGATGTCCCATATCAGTCATCATTTCTTGAGCCTGAACAGGCCCAACTATCTCAGACTATCCTCATAAGAGAGGTGCTTCAGTCCCTTAATCATCTTCATAGCCCTCTGCTGGACCCACTCCAGAAACTCCATGTGTCCCCTGTACTGAAGATCGCAGAACTGGATCCATACATGGCTTCCTAAGGGTTGATCATCTGCTTGTTGACTTGCCTAAGGAATCCTGCTGTGCTTTTCAAGTATCAGCTTTAGAGGCCCAAAGTAATTCCATAGATAATATTATTGATGTTAACTTGGAAGAAAGAACAGCGATTCTCTTTTTTGCTCTAGGTTTGAATACAAATCTCATGGTTCATATCTGTCGCAAACAGTGGGGAAGAGACAGCCATCACTGTGTGTCCTGCTTACACAAAACATGGCCTTATTTTTCTTCAGAACAAACTGCTTTGCTGATGTCATATCTAAACTGGAGTAAACACCTGACTTTAATAGGATTTAAACGTGTGTTTAAGCACTTTGAACTGAGTCTTGAAAATGGCAACTGTACCTGATCTGAGGTACTTCTGGTCGGTCTGCTGCCTGCTTTCCTTCATCATGTGCTGTGAGAGATAATGTTTAAAAGAAAGCAGTGGAGAAAAAATTCAACATTTTAAAAGAATGAGTGTGAAACTTTTGGTCTTTGCCTAGCACTTCTAAAGGGCAGAAAGGGAAAGTTCAAAAAATAAGATGAACCAAGAGGACTGAGTTCTGATCTGAAGAGTTTTGTGGTATACACTCAGGATCTAATCTCAAACATCTTATCAGAGTCCATTACCAAGGGAGTTCAGTTTTGCTCTGAAAAGTAGAGACCCTGAAGGTGTTTGCAATAATCCTTTTAGAAGGGCTGGTGCAGAGGAAAGGGTAGAATACTCTCACAAGTGGAACTTTAGAATAAATAGCTACAGTCTAAAGGAAAATGTGAATTTTCCTATAGGTTTTTTGGACAGGGCTGCTTCTTCCAGTAATATTTACCTAAGATAGGAGCTGATTAAACAAAAAATTTCTCATAAGTTTTTGTCATTGTTTTAGCTAACCATTGTTAACTTTTTTTTTTTTCTTTTAAAGGAAAAATAACATTTTTTAATAGAAAAAGATCATAAAGTGGATTTAGAAATTTAAAATGCAAAGTCGTCAGAAATATTCCACATTGAAGGTGAGACTTTGAAAGATAAGAGGTTTAGGCCCAATTTGGATTATCTTTCCAAGTGGAATATCCTTAGACCTCTTTGAAAACCATGAAACTTTCCTTCCTCTTACATTACATTGACGAGCAAAAAAGGCCATGCTGCAACTTGAAGAAAATAACTGCTGTTAAACAAGATCATTATTAGCTCTAAATTTTCATAATAAATTGTTTTACTAAAGTGGTGCTCTAGCAGTGCTGTCCTATATTTATTTTGCACTTCATCAATTTGTTAATATTAATTCTACTGACTGCATCTGTTCTTTAATTTATTAACAGTATGAATAGAAAAGAGAGATAGATGCATTTTCTAATAATTGTAATAAATCAGCCTAAAAGATTATTTGACATATTAGCTATGCATCTAAGAAAAAATTATATTCAAAAAGTGTATTTATCCCATTATTTTACATTAAAATAATGTAAATACTAAAATATACCAAATGTGCTTTTGCTGCCAAAACTGAAGTTTCACTGTTTTGTATTAACATGTACAAAATTGATTAGAATATTTTAAAAGAAAGGTCTGCTATCATAATTCAGGAAGTGTAATAGTTACATCTATCATCAGTCATGAGTATTCCATGTGCATAACAAAAGAGTCACTTGATAGACTTTATCTCTGGAAATAAGCTGGAAACTGAAATAACTTCAGAAAATGGGGGGAAATGTAAATATCTTTGTTTCTAAACAAAATGTGGCAGACATCAAAGAGCCAGAAAGAGGTAAATAGAGAATAGGTTGTGTAGGAAGGTTACTAATGTTATCACAGTAGGTAGGTTACAGGAAATATGCAAATGTTAAACAAATCAGCTACTCACATCTGAACTATGGAGAACCTTGGATACTTCCCTTTACTTTGAATGTTTGAGCATCCAGCAAGGCTGTCTGGTTTGAGGTTTACCCTGGGACTTCCTGGGGCAATGGTCAAGCATCAGGCTGAACTAGTTCATCTGTGTAACTCTAGGGAGCACTGCAGTGCTGGAAATCTGATAAAAGGGGACTTAAAAATAAGATTCTGAAAGTTGAGAGTTATTTAAAAGTCCATGGATCTTTAAACAAGAAGAGCATACATTAAAATGACAAAATAAAGTCCTAAACTGAGTAATGACATTTTGCTATTTTGCATTTCCCTGTTCTCTCAAAATAATATGCTGTGATAATTAACGATGATATCCTGCTTTTTTATTGTTTTCTATACTCTATACTAGTACTGACAATAAAGAAGAGTGGGGCATGAGAAGTGCTGGGGTGCAATTTTCAGAGCTGCTGAGGAGGTTTTTTGCCTTGTCTTCAATATTATTTTCAGAGATCTTTAAGATGGTTTCAAAAATATTTTAGTATTACTGAACTAGAAATATGCAGTCATTGAGTGCATGATATCACTGAAGTTCAAGATAAAATAGACACTAGATACGTATTTTTTAATATTTATTATAAAAAATCATGTGCTCAGGCATATTTATCCACAAATGTTATGCAAAGGGGAAAAATTAGTAAATGCCACTGTCTGTATTTACTGGAATAATCCAAAACATAATTCTGGAAAATTATTTACCTGGTTTTGTACATCTGATTTTGATTCCATATATACTCTGTTTCTTATGAATTTGGCAACTAAATAGATTTCAAATACTTTGCACAATCTCTTTCTTAGGTCAGATGGTGATCATGATGACTTAGTGATGTGATGACTGACTTGTTCATTATTTTAATCTCAGAATCATTTGCGAAGGAAACCTCAAGGATTACCGGGTCCAACCTTTGTGGGTTTGTGTATTTTTCTTTTTTAATATATAATTTATTTATGTTCCAGCACTGCACCTTGATATTTCATCTTAAGGGTGCAAAATTAAAAATATAAACTCCCCAGATGCTTTTAAAACTGGAAATTAAATTTTTGCAAAAGTACATGTACACATGTACTGGACGGTAAGGTTTCCCTGGAGGACTTGAGACTTCCAGTTGGCAAAGCCCTTGGGAAAAGATGTTCCCTCCTGTCCACTGCTGATTCCCTCGTTTCTGGAAGAGCTTAGCTGGAAAGATTTAGTATTACCTACAGCAATGCCATAGTAACACACAGCACTGTCCTATGACTGCAAGAGCAGCAGAAAAGAGGTCCCAGATGATGGTCTGGGGTGCTACAAGGGTGTAAGGTCTTCGTACAGAAATGTTGTTATATTTGGGCTGGCCCTGATAACTTGGATAGACTCCTTTGGGCTACCTCTCTTCTGTCATGGACCACTGGAAACTTGGATGGATAACAACAGCCTTGAGAAGATACAACCACTTGTTTCTTGACATGTTTTCATGCCATTCACTGGTGGAGGTAGCTTTGTGCTATAAAATCATGAGCTTTTTCTCCCAGCAGTGATGAAGGGAAAGGCATCAGCCAGGTTCATGCTATGTTTTGAAAGAAAAACTCAACTTATTGTCACAGACCAATATCACCAAGGTAAAGACACGTCTGGGGAATCCAGATAAATCTGTTCAATCCTAACCAGAATTTCGGCTCAGGCTATGAGGATATAAACTGTCAAATGCAATGGATCATGCCTGTCACTTGTTCCATCAAAACCAAAAATAAAACACTTTTTTTTTTTTGTCGCACTCTTTAGTTTCAAGCCATTCCTCATAGTGTCAAGAAAAATCAGAAAGTGCAGGTTTTATTATGATATATTTGAGGTGTAACTGATTAAGTAATCAATATATTTGAGTTCTTTGATACGCAAAAAAACCCCTAATGAGCTTCTTAAAAATTGTATTTCTTGAAAGCATGAAAGTATGTAATTAAACATTGATTGGTGTAGCAATGAGATTAAAGTGAGGTCCAATGACTGTGCAGTTATCACAAAATAAGAGGAAAATATATAGCAAGTGTCAGCTTGCAAAACCAGTCCTTTGATGTCCAGGAGAGAAAGAAAACATGTAGAGTCTAATGAGTTAATAGCAATCAAAGTCCAGCACTTCCCCGGAATCGTTCTGGTGGAATAATAACTGTAAATATAAATATATAGCTTGGTTGTTCTCACTTCACCAGTGGGCTAGAAATACCAGCTATGACAGGGGCCATACATATCATTACCTGTAGTATTTTCTGCTGGACCATTAATCTCAGTTCTATGTTCACTGTAGTATCTTAATGCCTCAGTAAATCAGAAATAATCTCATCGATCTACTTCTATACTTTTGTTAACAGAAGAAATTACAATTATTTCATAGATTCCCTTTAATTTTGTAAGTTTACGGGGGAAATTGCTAATATTTAAACAATGTATGGCTTTTGTTGCTAGTTTTGATTACAGTTTCTTAAATGAGAGATGTTTCTTAATCTTTTTCTAAGGGAGATTTAGAAAGAAAATATTATCTCTTTTTTAAAGAAAATGTAGTCATAACTTCTTTGGATTTCAGGTATTTTCTTTTCATTCCATTTTCCAATGAAAGAAAAGAAAGGTCAGATAAAGGCAACCAAGGGTAAAACCCCCTTGATTATCTTAAATGTGGAACTGTTTGTATATTCTGTTTGAAGCACATGGGATGATAAGTTTAAATTCTCCATGAAAACCAAAGTTGGATGTTATGGTGAAAGCAATGGAGGTTCTTGGTTCCTTGTGCCTTGGAGAAGATGAGTACATCAGTAGATGACTTTGAACAGTCTAAGCTGATTGTTCCATTCAAATTCTGCATATACACGTGTGAGATAAGAAGCCATCGTAGACTGGGTGACTACAGGAAGCTGGTTCAAAAGACGGACTTGAGCTTGGGAGTCTTCATGTTTGATGAACTTGCATGAGATTTTGAAACTTAAAAAAATCTCTTCCCAAAATTAAATTATGCTTTTGTAATTGGCATTATGGAAAGGAACAAAAGCAACTAGTTGAATTTCTTTTTCTATATTTCATCACGGGAGGTGATTTTTCTTCACTGAATTTTTGTCTGCTCTAAGGAGCTTTATTTTTTAACTGACTTAGTATTCTGGTTTTATTGTGCAGATAAAGGAGTTTGGTTTGTGCAGGAAAAGCATTATTAATTTCATTTTAGAGGTAATTTTAAAATATGGCCTGTATTATTAATATAGCCCATTCATTCTAAATAACTCTTAAAGCAGGCTAATCTTGACTTAGCTTCTAAATGGTATGTAATTGTATGCATGCTTTCTTCAATGTCATATTAGTAGCATGCTTTATTTATTTTCTTTACATCATCTAATGTATTTTCTTTTTTCCCCTCTCCCTAATTCATTGGTTTATGTTAAATAATGTAGTCTGACATTTTCTCCTCAGTTCTTCTAGTCATTATTCTCACTTTTAACAGGTTATATAGTCTGATCTAGACTATTTTAATTTATTGCTCATGTGCTACATATGGATTGGTCCTGAAAGCACATGAAGTTAAAGCTGCTAAAAGTTTGGACTGGAATTTTTCTTTTAAATCAGTGAGTAAGGTGTGACACTAAGCAGTTGAGACATTCACTTAAAGTAAATTAGATTAAAGGAAAATTAGAGTTGTATGACTTGAAAATGAGCAGAAATACAAGGGTTTTGCAGAGGTTTGTAAACCATACGGATTTCAATAGTTTTTTCAAATAGTAGTACGTAATATTTGTAGATATGTTGGCATTGAATGCTATGAAAAAGAAAACCTTCACCATCCTATTTACTCACCTAATTAAAATTAAATTGCAGTGGGATATCTGAAGGTTCTCTAGAAATGTCAAAAATAACAAAACTGCAAGGGAAATTAAGATCATTAATTGTGCATTCTGCCTACCACAGAAATGATGTACTGTATATGATCACTAGTCAATAGCCTAATAAACTTCACATATATCATTATTACCCTAGAGTTATATTAGAATATGTAATATATCTTGAGATATGTAAGGCATGTAATTGTACTCACTCATACCTTTTAATAAGAGGAAACTTCTTAGCCATCCATTTTTATTTGTTATCAGAGTGGCAGGACTACTGAATTAGTGGAGGCTAATAAAAAATCCCTAATGCCTTAGTCAAACTTTGCCAGTCCTGAAGATGAAGAATTAATTTTTGTTTGCTATAGATACAGATAAACTTCATAAAGGGCACATTTTCATATTCCTACCTATGAATAAATTATTTTAAAGAGAACAAACGATTTAGACTGTTATCTCTGCAGGGAATCTGTGATCATGTGGGGCATAATGAGCTCTTTCTCATGCAAACTGTACACCAAGGTATCACAGAAAATGCAGCAGAAATTTGGGACTCTATTTCTGATGTGCTGGAAATGTGATGCTTTTACTCTGAGGGCTCCTATAACCACGTAGAAGATTCACTCAACAGCTTTACAATGAATTTGGAATCATTGTTAAAAATATTTTAGGCCATAGCTTTAATTTTCTATCAGTACATTTTTATCAACAAGCTTTGTATGCTTGGAGTTGGTAGGTTCTCTTGGATAAATGATTACTTAGTTGTTTAAATCAAAAATATGAGAACATTCAAATGTTAGTGTGTGTTGCTTCTGTGTTGCAGTTTAAGCTCTGACAACAGAGAGTGTTTCATGATACAGCATCATACCGTGTAATGAAATGCAGCGAGAGATCCCATACCAGGTCAGAAGAAAGACTTGTGTCTAATTTCCATGTTTACCAGTGAAGAATCTCAAACAATTAAGGGGAGAAATAAAAAAAAGAGAGCATATAAAAAGTGATCTTTTCCCCTTGTGCAGTCATTTTCTGTTCCTTTCTAGTCTTTTCCTTCTAACCTTCCTTGTGGTGGCAGAGAGCACAGGATCCCTGCAATTGCTTCTGTGTATCTGTGAATAGGCACAGACCCAGTAAGTGGGAGACTGAGTGTTGCTGCAGTTGATTTACTGAGGGATAATGTGCCTTCCTTGGGAGCAATGAGTCTGTTTACCTAGTTCTATCAGGGCCTGTAAATAAAGGGTTTGTTCCTGTAAATCCTAAGATAGGGAAATTGCTTCATTTGTACAGCTTATGCTTGGTTAAACTTTATATTGGCTTGAAAAGAGAATTAGTGATAAATACATGAAAACTGATTTATCGTAGCAATAATTTATAAATATTTTAGTTCAGTTCTTCAGCAATATGGTGATACACAAACTCCTAGTTCTCATGTTTTGCTTGTCTCTCTCCTACAACTATGCCCCAGCTCTCAAACTCTTCCTCTCTCATACCTGAACAGAAACCATTTGAAGACAGCTTTTAACAGCACATCTACATGCTGTTGGCCAGAGTCACTGGAGGATGGGAGACATATGGCTCTAACTGTACCAGTGTTTAAGTTGAGTGCAGATGCCAAATGACTCAGATGCAAATGTGTGGGAGAGATTTCATAAATGTTACAAAGATGAATGTCAGCTCAAATCAGCATATTTTATTGCATCTGTTATGAACAGGGATATATTTTGCATCCACACCATTGGTTTGGTGAGGATGAACCTGAATACTCACAGCAGAGGCTTTTGGATGAGAGAGGGCACTGCATATTTGAGATTAACCCTAAGGTAATGGTGTAGAGAAAACCAGTAACAGGAACAACTATGGCATGTTGTTTCGTTCAGCACAAATAGCTGCAAAATTTCATAGCTATGAAATGTCCCATTTGGTTACAAAGTGGTGAATATTCTGCTGGTAGCTACTGGTTGTTGAGCTTGATCTAAGTACATTAATGTTGTTCCTATTAATTTTCTTTATTTCAAGAAGACAAAGGTGATATTAGCATTTAAATGAAAAATGTTTGTTTTTCTGATTCCTTATAATTTACTGTTCCGTGGACCGATTTAAAACTACTCATTTGTTTTTCCTCATTTGTTCTGTAATTTTCTGAACCAACTTCTATTTTATAACCCTTGCCCTTTAGAAACAGACATTACCCTCAAATGCGGAGCCTTGTCAAAAACACTTTCCAAAGTGAAAACAACTTTGTCGTTTCATTAGAAAATGTGGAATTGTGTTATGAAACATTTCTGCTTTTAATCTTCAAGATTATCATCACCTTTTATCCTTAGGTATCCATTTGATTTCTGGCTGAAATCTTCAGTGATGTTTTCCTGACATGAAATGAGCTTTCTAGTGCCTGGCTCAGTGTTGAGTTTGGGCTGCTTGCTCAAACTTTGTATAATATCTAATTTATGGTTGTATAGTCTTTCAAAAAGGTGCTAAAAAGGGAAAGCAGGAAGCACCTCCAAACAAAGATGATATATCATCACATGACAATTATCATTTTACCGTTAGAAGAATTATTACTGCCTCCACTTTGCTGAAAGGTAGAAAATGTGGTTCTTTGATGTTTTAATTTGCTCCCCTGTAACAAGCACTCTGTTTTGAAAATATTTTAGTCAGTTTTTGATGCAGAGTCTACTGTTTCCTAGTCAAAATATAAAGACGCACCTGTTCCATGTTTGGGCTTAAATATGAAGCTCAGCTTGATATATTGCTTTAAACATGACAAGAAAACTAAAGCATAGAAAACTTGAAATACACAAAAGGTTTGGAATGAGATATGTAAAAATAAAATACAATATATTGGTATAACATATGTAGCTAAGTTATCCCTGAAGCTCTGTATAATTTTATAGTACATGGAGTACACATCAGACATCTCTGCAAATATATATGATGCTGTAAACAAGATATTATTCCACACATTTTGGCTAGATTTCCCTTGTACAGAATCTGATGATTACACATTAAGTTATATAAGAGGTTACATCAGGTTATGTAATCATTTGCACCGCAAAATATTTCTACACCATAAAATGCATTTCAAAGTCGTTTTCCTGAACAACGTAGATTAGTGGATCAGGGCTGCTCAGCAAGTCCCAATCATCCTTTGCAGCACATTCCACATCAAAAACAGGTTGGGGAGTCTTGTGTGGGCTTTTTCTTTTCAGTTTTGCTTTGAACACTTGAGGTGAAAACCTGGTCTTTTTGAAGTCATCATCAGGAGTTAATCCAGCATGAAAATTGAGTCTGCAAAGATTGGATCCCAACAGACTAGGGATTTGTGTCTCCCTCACAAGCCAGATTCTTCAGCTTTTGTAGATTGAGTATATATAACCTTTTTATTATTCTCTTTTCTTTTCTTTTTTTCTTTTTTTCTTTTTTTCTTTTCTTTTCTTTTCTTTTCTTTTCTTTTCTTTTCTTTTCTTTTCTTTTCTTTTCTTTTCTTTTCTTTTCTTTTCTTTTCTTTTCTTTTCTTTTCTTTTCTTTTCTTTTCTTTTCTTTTCTTTTCTTTTCTTTTCTTTTCTTTTCTTTTCTTTTCTTTTCTTTTCTTTTCTTTTCTTTTCTTTTCTTTTCTTTTCTTTTCTTTTCTTTTCTTTTCTTTTCTTTTCTTTTCTTTTCTTTTCTTTTCTTTTCTTTTCTTTTCTTTTCTTTTCTTTTCTTTTCTTTTCTTTTCTTTTCTTTTCTTTTCTTTTCTTTTCTTTTCTTTTCTTTTCTTTTCTTTTCTTTTCTTTTCTTTTCTTTTCTTTTCTTTTCTTTTCTTTTCTTTTCTTTTCTTTTCTTTTCTTTTCTTTTCTTTTCTTTTCTTTTCTTTTCTTTTCTTTTCTTTTCTTTTCTTTTCTTTTCTTTTCTTTTCTTTTCTTTTCTTTTCTTTTCTTTTCTTTTCTTTTCTTTTCTTTTCTTTTCTTTTCTTTTCTTTTCTTTTCTTTTCTTTTCTTTTNTCTTCCTTTTCTTTCTTCCCTTAATACCACCCTCTAAACCTATAGAAAACTAATAGCTGGTTCCAAGGAATGCATCCCAGATGGGTCAGTATGAGACAATGATGATAAAAACCTCTGATGCCTCCTGATGGGGTGGAATCTTTCCCATTTACAAATATTTATACAAATAATTTGAATAATTTTTCAAGTTATTTAATTCTGTAGTAAAAAGAGAGCATAAACCCTTGATAACACTAAATAAAAAGAATTTTAAAGTTGTATTTTTTCTCTAGGGTATATGTATCTTTAATCGTTGTATGGGGTTTTTTGATATGTACTCAGGCTGATCCACTTCATGAAAGAGGTAGTATGTTTTACTGTTTATGTTCCCTATTTTCCCTGTCTGAACACAATGACTAATGATATGTAAAGAAAACTAAATCTTGAAGTGAGTACATTAAAAAGGTATATATACACAAAGAGCAGAATATCAGATTTATCACAAGCTTTTAATTATGATGAATGACAGAATGTCATTAGACTGTGCTTGTCAGCATGAGTCTGCTTGTTATTACAAAGTTTCAATGTACTATCAGTTTGGTGAGTGATCAGATGGTATGTTCATTGTTTGAAGCATGCTATCCACAAACAGAAACATTTTGTTTAGGTTCACGCTTACCAGATACAATGAGATAGCCAGATGGCCTGGTGTAAGTCCATGCTCTTATGTTGTTTTGTTTGGGAGAATATGGCCTCAGCTTTATTCTTTAAAGGGGATGAAACAAGTTGGAACAAACCAAGGGCTTCTTTTTGAAAAGAATTAATTAAACTAGGCCTCCAATTGTGCTGCAGGGGTGGTAGGTTTTAAAGACCACAAAAGTAGGTGATGGTAGGCTACAAAGCCAGAAGTCTGATGGTTGTGGGTTTATTCCCTGCTAATAGCAATCACAATTAATGGAGATTTGTAGGCAGCTCAAAGAATATTATGCGCAAGAAGGGGAAGTGTTTGTTCTACAGCACTAATGCAAAGGAAAAAAAATACTGGTTTGTGTAAAGTAAATTATATAAATGGTTTTACCTTCAGTATACTGTCATTTTGGGCAGATTAGGATGAAAAATAAATAATTATTAAAAATCAAATGAAAACACTCAGAGCTTTATCTAATGTCAGATATAGCGACAAGCAGATAACTTTCACAGTATTAATCCCTTGACACAGGGCAACTCTAGCTCTTCTACCCTCTATATTTCACTAATGTTCCTTATCCTTCTACTTCCTTTACATGCAAGAATGGAAAGGGAAAGACTTCTCTTCCTGGCTCTTAGTCTCTCAAGAACTTGGGCTTACCATTGAGTTGGTGTCTGCAGTGGTCTCACATTGCAAGCAGAAAGGTTTTGTCCAAGTTGATCTTTTTGATTCTTGGTGAGAAGGCAGAACGCCACTCCCAATCCAGGCAATTTTCTGAACAGTAAAATGAGAAAAAAACAACAACAAACCCCTCAGCCAAATATTCCATTGCCACCCCCAGGTTTGATTAAAGCAATGTATGGTAGCATCCCACATGCACATCCACTCAACTCCCCAAATGAAAATTATCAGAGACAATAGGGGGGAATTCAGTTAGAGGAAGGGAGGGAAGGGTGGGAAGAAGAAAGCAGAGCTTGTGTTATTTGCAGAAGATTGAAAAAACTTTCTGTGGAGAACATCAATGAGCTTGTAGCATGTCTGGGCAACGAGCCAAGGAGAATCCAAATCTGTGAGAATTCAGTGAATATAGAAAAACAATAAAAAATGGAGAATCAGGAAACTGTTACAGGAATAAAATGTTTGGAGTTTCTTGATTTCTAGTATGCTTTTTTTTCTCTTCCTCCCCAGTCAGTGACAGGTTGTCCCTAATTCTGAAGCTGAGGTGGAAAGGCATAGCAGTGCAACCATGAGGACAGCATTTCTTTGACTGTTCATAACAAATTATTTTTCTTGCGATGAAAAATTGCCTCAAACTTTTAGTAAGCTTATAGTTGAGGTAATGGAGCCACAAGAGAACAATTTGGACTGAAAATGAAGAGAAATTTGCCAGGAAGCACAGATGAATCTTATTGCCACTGAAGATGCACTTTATGTTGTCAGTCTTGAAACATCTGCACTTGCCTTATATTGAAACAAGCTCTTTCCCTCTTTCACTTTAGCAATGTGTTTGTTAATTGTTATAGTGATTAATGTGTTCATTGTCTCCTCTTGTGGTTTATTTTTTGTTATTGTGATTTCATCTGAATATTGCTGCTTCAGTTCTGCTTCCCATGGTGCCAGATCCTTATTACCTATCAATATTTATTTCTAAAGTAAAACTGTCAATGGATTTTATGTGCAAGTTTTGACCTTACTGAAAAAGTAGTGCCAAATAAAAATGTATTTTTTATGGGACAAAGCATCAACAGTAACAACATGGCTAGAAATAATAATACAATTTTCCAGCACCATATGCCACATAACACTCCAAATACAAGTAGAAATATGCCACCAAATAACAAAGGAAAGAAATCCTAATTTCACAGGAGTTCATACGAGACTTCTTATGAATCCATATTAAATTCATTTATAGGAAAAAAATATTAACAACTGCACCCTTCCTTGGCCCCTCTAACAAACCAGACTCTCAAGGCTTCTATTTGCAAAACAGCAACTGGGATTATTGAAAATGTACCTGAATTTTATGTGCTATGTTTTCTTTGATAAACATTGAATCTTCCTTTTAGAAATATATTAATAGAGAAAATATTTGTTATTCTCTTGCTAAGGATTTTTTGAATGCAACAAGATTTTTGACAAAAATTAAAGGATTTTCAGAAAAATAAATCAGAAAAAAGCTTATGAAAAAATATTTTTACAGTGATGAAAATCACTGTCATATGCACAGCAGAAATCCATGTTTCTTCAGATGTTTTAGAAAAAAATCTTTGTCTAAATTTACTGTAATGAATCTTGTTTCTAAAGTAAAAAACACATTTAAAATCTATATTTATATAATACTTGACTATTATTTGTTTCACAATATAAGTTACTTCAGGGGTGTTGGTTTTTATTTAATTTGTCAAGTGCAAAACAGCATTTGCTCTGATAAGAATGATGAAATATTCTCCAATCAATTTCCAAACTCTAGACCCCAGCCTATTTAGTAAAATATTTTCATGTCTTGACAAAACTTATTTTTCAGTAATAAGCAGAGGCTTAAATGGTCGGCTTCAATGGCAGTAACAAGAGAGAACCACTACAACACAGTCACATTTAAAAAAAAAACAAGCAAAAGCATGCACCAGCATTTATGTAAACTGTCCCAAACACCTTCATTTTTCTCTTTTCCCCAGATGGAAGTCTAATTTTACCTGAATGCAAATGGTTTGATTATTTATTTTTAAATTATTTATTATGATTTATTTTTGTCCCACATTTGTTTTCTCCTTAAGCAACTCTTCTGAACAGAAAAGCCTGGAGACAACCAGGTGTGGCCACCAGAGGTGATCTAGGATGTGGAGGGAGCAGTGTACGTGTTTGAACAAATTTCTCCTACATCCCCACTGGTCTGCTGTCTTTTTTCAGTCTCATACCCTAAATGTCCTGAAGACCTTTCTTCACAAGGATATCAAAATACTGCACAGAGCCAGGAAAACAGTACAAAGTTAACTTCTCTGCTTTTCTTCCTCTGCTAGCCTTAGTTGTGTTTGCCTGTTTAATGTAAGACATCAGTGAAGTAAAACTAAATGGTAAGGCGTATCTAGGCCCTCCAAATGGCTGAAGCCTTAGTAAGTCTCTCTCCCTGCTTTAAATCACTGATTTTACGGATAGAAATGAGAGCTGAGGTTTCTGAGGGGTGTGAGGAAAACGTGCATCATCTTCACAAACATTTGGGGAGTATCTGTGAAAACTGGATTTCTGCCTCTACTGTCTCATAAAAGAGAGTGCTGGTGAGGAACAGAGGAAAATGACTTTTAGACTAGACCTTGATGAAAGTGTGGGATTCTGGAAAACTTTCGTGGAGCATGCTGTATGTTCGTAAGAAAGGGAATTCCCTCTATTGTACTTATAGTTTTTATTTAGTTGTATTTTAGTCAGAAATTTAGTCCATGATTTTTTTTTTTTTTACATCACTGAAAAGGTTAATGGAAAAAGAAAGGTCATTAAAATGGAATAAATAAGAGTCATAAATAAAATATAAGAAGAACAAATCTCTTAAAAATTAAGTAGAAAATGTAGTAGTAACTGTAAGAAAAATAGATGGTAAGATGCTATGGTTTGTTGGTGGACAAAATGCCTCAAGAAACCTTTTCTTTGCTGCTGTCACACCTTGTTGTGCATAGGAGTGAAAGGTAATGAAAAATACTCCTTGAAGTGGTCAATTTTTGGTTTATTATTTTTGAAACATTTTCTGTTTTCCTATTGTTATTTCTAAGTAATAACGGCTTACAAGGAACACTTCCCAGCCATAGATCTCAAGGTACTTAAAAGAGAAATTAGTTTTTCCTTTCTATATATGAGCAACCTGAGAGTCAGGGAAATAAAAATTCTCTCCTAAAATGACCTGTGAAGTCAGTGCTGGAATCAAGAAAGCAATCAAGATACGTCATCTGGGAAACACATATTTCTATTGAAAAAAACATGGGGAAATGGGATTGGAAGGTAGCCAAATTTTTTCAGTCTTTCATACAAAATGAAGTGGCCACAATACAGAAAATCAAATACTTTCTTAAGGTCTGGACAGGAACCACCTTTTCTTTCTGAATATGTAAAGCATCCAGCTCAGTGGAGTCTTGCTCCACCCACACAAACCTTTGCTGCAATGGGGACATATGGGGACCCATTTCAGCAATATTTTCTTCAACACCGATTGTGCTTTTTTGAAGGGTTCAAGCTATTGGCTTACTCTTATTTGAAAGTAATTGTGTATCTAATAGATTAACTTTCAGAAAACCCTGACTGCCATGAAAAATTAAGTAGGTTTTTTAGAGGCTGGTGGATGGCTGCCAAAATATTTGGAATCTGTGAGAGTTTTAAATTTTTGTTTGATGTTTCTTTGGCAGATGATAGGCAAGAGTAATGGTTGACTCAGATCCAGCAAAACTTTAAAATTAGAGTAATTGATTTGCTTCAATAATAAAAAATGAATGCCTTTTTAAAAAGTTCTTCGGTACTCAGGATGGCCCCTGTTTTCTGGTGGGTGAATGCTCCCCAAACTATTGTGTGACCAGGGCTGTCAATGCAGAAGATAGAGTGATTAGAAGTTTAAACCAGGAAAGGAATGATGTCTGAGAATTGAGGGATGACATCTCCAAACTCCTCTATCTATGGTACAAAGGACCAATACAACATTTGCCATGACAACTATATATGAATTAAGAAAGAAAAATATTAATAGAGCAGCAGTATAAAAATTGTGATTTTTTTTTTTGTCACTTCAGGCAATGAAATTGATGCCAGAAGATGAAAATAAATGTAAAAGAGGTTAAAACACCCTTATAAGTATACCACTAATTGTCTTTATATTCTTTAGATGACAATTGTAATTATACTCAAGACATAATCAGAGTTTGACTTGAACTAGTAGGAAATTCCTAGAGTATGCACATTGAGGACAAAATCTGGAAGTAGTTTTAGACTGAAAGTGTTCCAGAAGGGAAGGACAGAAGAAATTTGCTCCATTCTTCAGTTCTAATGGAGTTCGGTTAAAACTCAAGAGTATCAGTTAAGTGGCTGCCTGCTAATGCATAATTTATGGAGGGTAAAAGATCTATGTAGTTAATCGAATTCAGGTTGCAAGGCTTTTGCCATATAACCAATAATTCCTCACCGACCTACTTCAGCTTTCTTCTCCAGAAAGTTGTTGCTTCCTCTCCTGCACAAAAAAGGGCTGGTGTTCCAAGAAGCATATATTTCAGCCTTTCTGCATTTCCGGGTGCAGGAGCTGGGGGAAAGGAAGATAGCACTTCTTGAGGGTACACTAAGGAAGAATAGAGAGAAGGGAAGGAGAATGATAGGCTCAGGACCATTCAAGAAACACAGTCTAGTGTGCTAGCTTGACCGCCTTGGTAATACGATATCCTCAACTGAAGGGGAAAAAACCCCAAACAAACAAAAAAAGAAATAATAAATAGAAAGGGTCCCTTTGGACAGGTTCGGCCAACCACTTTGTTTTTTTCTTTAGATTTGCAGTGCAACAAAAGGAAGCCAGTTCCCATTCAAACCTCATGGTGATGTCCTGAGGAGAACTGAAGGACCCGGCTGAATAGTCTCCCTTGAATGAGCTGGAGTTAGATACCACCTTGCAATCTCATGACTTCCTCCTACTGAGAAACTGCTTTAGATCAATCCCTGCCTATAACTGAGCAAGACTGCATCTTTGTTCTGAGTAAATAGAGCATCTGTAACATTAAGGTAGTTAGGTAAGCATAATAATGATTCTATTTTTTAATTTCCTTTTTTATCTTCTAGTCTAGTATTAGATCTGCAAAGCAAAAAGAAAGGAACAGTTTATAAACCTATATGGTTTTTCCTCTTCATTTTCCCTTTAATTTCCACACACTTTTTGAGGATATTATGTATTTAATCTTAGAGCCAATAGAAAATTCTTGTACTGCTGAATCATTTCTAGTAATTTAAGAACTGACTTTAAGTAGCACCACTATTAATGAAGGAGCATATATAATGTACTTAGTGGAAAAACTCCCACTGGGCCCTTGAACAAATTCCCTGTTTATTTTTTGTCCTGAATTTGTCTCTGAAAAGTCTGAAATCAGTCCACTGAACCTAAGCAGAGAAGCAAGTACATTTCATTCCCTTCTGTATAATTAGTTTACAGAAAACCTGGAAACAATTTGGGTATATAACACAGGCCATCAAATTTCATAAAGCTATTGGTGCGTGGAAGTTGTACTTAGGTGGAAGGGCATACATAGTGATATAAAGCCATCAAATAAGGTAAAATTCCCTGGTGATTTGATCCTTACTGACTACATATTCATTGACCTATTTCAAGGCTGAAACTTGTTCATTTTACTTTACAGCCATGAAGCCTTGCAATATTTATAAAATACTTAAAAACGTGTCAGTATGCTTTACCCTAGAATATATATTACACTTCTGGCAGCCTTGTATATGAAAAGATTTAACTTTTGAGCTGGTGAGTTTTATTATCTTTGTGACTAATTTTGAGGAGTAGATTCTTCTTTAGTGGACTGGACTATATTTTTTTTTCATAATCAGGCCAAAAAATACACAAAGATGTTTTGAATGTGCCCAAAGATCACCCCATTAAATTTTAACCTAGACTGATGAATATTTGCTCTTGGCATCAAATATTTGGCTATTACCCATCGAAGCTGCAAGCTAGTGTATGTTTGTTTATGGTACAAAGTTCAAATCCTTGAAAACCTAGAAAAGGTTGATGGTAATTTTTATGAATAATAGTATATAGATAATATTATTGAACTTATAATAGAAACTTATTAATCCTAGAAATTTGGTCAAATGCAGCAGACCAAACCATCAAATTAATCCAAAAGAATTTTATTAGAGGTACAGGAATTTAGTGAGCTTGACCTGACTGTTTCCCTCTTATCTGTTTTTCAAGACCAATATTAAGTTCTACTCATATCAAGTTTAGAAAAAAGCTTTGTGGAGGAACACATCTATTTATTTAGAGGAAACCCACACTTATTATACATTCCATGTTCAGTTCCAAAAGGAACAGTACCATTCCCATCACTAGATAGCATCAGCAATCTCAGTACATGTTTTGATGAGAGTAACTTCCAATTTTCAATTGCACCAGAAGATGGCAATAGTAATTTCTAGTAATCAATAGCAATAATAATCTCACTGAAGTGAGTAGGTGTTCATGAGGAAAGGAGTTTGCAAGATGGTTTCATACTCTTTAGATTAACTTACATTTTTACTTTTCAACTTCAATCAAAATTTGAGACATATAGAGTTAAATTATGGGTTAAATATAGCCATTCAAGACCGTTTGGGTCTATAACACTTTTAGAACTATGGTGATACTACAGGACACTGTGCTTCCATCACTGGTTTGTCAACTTGTTGCAACCTGCCCTTGAAGGCGGGGTAACTCATGTTCTTGTTAATGGACCCCTTGTTCAGTGTTTATATATATGTTTATGTCTATATTTATTTCTATATTTATTTATATTTTTATATATATATAAATAAATGTATATACATATGTGGTAGGTTTATTTTAGAACAATTTCTTTGCCATGGAAAGGAATTATGTTACCATCTTGGTTATCTACAGAAATATAAAGTATAGATATATCACTTAAGAAAATACATAAGGAAAAGAGAGGAAGAGAAAGAAAGGATAGGACAGCAGAAAGGAAAGATCCACTGACAAGACTTGATGGTTGCAGTTTAGGTGTCCACTGTTTGGTGGTTGCAGTCTTGATCCATTGGGGGTGAGGAAGCCCACAAGACAAAAAGTTCAATGGGTTAATGTATGCTCAGATTCAGATAGGAACACCCAAGTACCTTCCTGGTGGGGGGAATTTTACACTGTCTGTTGCAATGCTGTAGATCATGTTCAGTCCTCTGGTGGAAGGCCTCAGAAGTGAGTCTAGGAGTGCCTTGGGAGTCTTTAATGGTTTATGCTCCCTTTAAACATAAACACTGTTTTTCATATCAGTGTGACTGAGCTGGTTATGCCCCATCAGAAGTGATGAACTCCTTCAGGCCTATGTGTGAATGTCCTAATGCCTTCCACAGAAGGGAGCTTTACATCTGAGCCAGTTTTGTAAGGGAGGACATTGGCATCATAAAAAGAATTATCCCACCTCACAGGATCTGTTTTTTATCAGTCTTCTCCCTTATCTGGCTCAAATGCCAGTGTGTTGCTAAACAAAGGATGGTTTGTAATAGTTATTCTCTGGTAGTGGGTTTGCACCCCGCTTGCACCTGGGCTGTTCTTATGTTATCAGAGATTTTGCCACCACACACAAAAAACTCTTCATCTCCACTTCGATTGGCAGGTGCGAACCTGGCCACAGCAAAGTAACCCTGATTTTGCAAATGTCCAGTGGTTTCAGTCATTAACCTTTAACATTTCAGTCTCTCACACAACTATATCTCTTTGCTTTTGTTGTATTCTTCCTTATTTTGAGGAAAGTCATGTAACCAAAGTCTACTTTAAGGCAAATGTGGAAATCCACCTGACAGACTGTGGTTACTAGAGCATTTAAAACCATAACAAATTTAATCCATTTTGTGAGTCCATCTCAAGCTCTTTCTTGTGAAAGTCTTGATATATCAATAATTGTTTATAAATTCTACTGCATATGCTGTGATTTCTGACTTCGCCCTTTCTAGTTGTTAGTGCACTATACTGTGTCCTTCAGTGAGTTACGGTACTAATACACAGGGAGTAAGTGTTTCGCTCCTCTAAGGTATCATTACTGGGATTATTGTTGGCTTGCTAAACAGCAACACCACTAAAATTTTTGGTTTTGTTGTTCATTTCTTCATCTGGCATGCTGAGCAATCCTAAAGTGCTGAGCACATCTTTTAGCAATATATGAATATTAACTTAATCAAAACTGTATCCGAGGGTGTCTTTCAACATTAAAAAGTTTTTGGCAGCAATATTAGGTTAAAATATTTCATCCTCACTGATTGTTCCTGCCCAAAGCAATACTGCAAAGTGAACTGAACTGGGATCCAGCTAAAATATTCCCTTCTTAAGATAAAAAAAAGGACAAGTGTGTTATTTGATAGCTGGATCTGTTCTCTGCTGTGGTTCAGGGCTGCCCACAGAGGGGTTGTTTCTCACATGCAGGAACAAGAACTGTACAGCATAGCATTCTAAAGCCCATATAATGTGAATAAAAACAAGATGTGTGTTTCTGCAGGCTTCTGACTCCGTCTGCACTGAGGCAGCTCATGCTGAGCTCCACCACTATTGTTCTGATGCCTCTTTGCAACCATGTTGACCCCCAAGTCCAAAAAGGTATTTCAGGTGGTGAATCACATCTGCATTAAGGCACCTATCTTGATTCTCCACATTTATTTTCTATTACGGAAGTCTCAGTAATGGGATAAGATTGTGCAGTATATTTCAGGCAGGTGCAAGCAGATTTGCCATTGCTAAAACTGATTCTTGTGGTGTGAGCATAGCCAAGGGCATGATAAGGCCATGATACTGAGCACAGCTGTGAGGCAGGGCACAGACACCTGAATTTGGTACCTTATGTAGGTTCTGGTCAGTTGAAAATGTGTCTAGGACTTCTCCACATCTGCCCAGGTCTGAGACTGTGTGTGCATCAACACCATTGTTCAGTTCATCAGCACACTGGGTAGGGCACAGGGTCACTTGGTAACAAAACCCAAACCACAGGAGAGGCAGAAAGGCAAAGCAATGCAAAAGTCAGCCATGAATTTTAAAATTTAATTTAAATTACTTACAGATGTTTTGGGGAAGACTTTTTCTCAATTATTTAACTGATGCTATAAAGTGTGTTACTGAGAAGCACCGCTTTGATCTGGGTTATGTATGAATAGCTGGTTACTTTGCACCAACACTTCCCTAAGCATGCCTGTACTTCAGGCATTCAAATATGTAAGCCCACAGCAGACCATAAAATAAAGATGTTTTAGAATGTACTGTATCTTTCCACAGGGACTTCACATAATCAAAGTAAAAGTACAAGTGCTGGTCCAACAATTTGACTTAAGAGTTGGGAAGGGAGAGAGAGAGTAGAGGTATTGGTGTCAGCAGGGGGTTCATAATCTGAATAAACTTTCAAATGGAAACAGCATGGAAAAGCTCTGTACCTTAAGGGCAGAACACCTTCATTGTATAAAATAGTTTATTTGGTCTGTTATGGCTTTCTCTGCAGAACAAAGTTAACAGTGTGTCTGCTGGCTAAATGGAAAACACGTGGATCATAAAAATATCAAATGAATCTATTTGGAAACCAGTAATAATTGACACATATTTATGTAATTGTTTTTTGTTGGGTTTTTTTTCGTTTTTTTTTCTGTTATGTACTGTCTGGAAATATGGCCTAAGGCTTCCTTAGATCACCTGGAAAGAACTAGCATTCAGATCACCTCTGCAAAAATAAATTACTTAGAACAGGTTAATTTTTATTAAGTTCTTTGAAGATTTTTATTTGCTCCGTTATAATGATTTTTGTATTAGAAGTGCTCTACTTCTTCACAGCAAACACAGATGTTTACATTACCAGGAAAGCCCTAACATCTGCTTTCTAGTGACCATCAAACTTTAGTGAATTGGTTAATATGGAACAGATTGTGAATTTGTTTTGAATGCTTGAAAGTGGGAGTATTTAATACCTACTTCAGAGCTTCCTGGTCCCAGGGAAAAAAGTAAGCTGCTAATGAATTTCTGATTGTTTAGAAGGCTTAAAAAGCAGAACAACTGAGCTGGCAAATTTGGGATTTATCAACTGCTTAAAATGAAACATGGTACGACTTCTATATAAAGGGAAAATCCAAGTATAGAGAATTGTTTCTGCTAACAGAGTCAGAGGAAGCCTCTTCTATAAGGTGATAGATGTATATCTTTCTTGCATAGGTCATGTGCCCTAAGAAGAAACCAAATCTTTGCTGCAACTTATCTTTAATCTTTTTGACTTAGTCTTGTTGTTCCCTAGCAGATACAAGACTGTTATGTGACTTACAGATATGATCTTGCCTTTTGTCTAGACAATATAATAAGCCCAACACAGCAGAATCATGTTAGACATCCACTGATTTTATTAAGGTCAGTGACAATATTGCTCTAAATTTAAGTGAAACTAGGGTTGTTTTCTGCAAAGACTTGGTTAATTTGATTTAAAAACTTCAAATGATTAATATATCTACAAAAATAATTTGCCATTCTTTTTCTACTATCAGATTTTCTAGCCACTTGGAGTACTTTCCATAGAAATTGTTTCAGTGGTTGCAAATAACCACGTTCATCATTTTTATCTGATGCTGTTTCTATAACCCTTACCTTCTCCACAAGAATTTGCTGTTTCACTAAAGGCATTTGCTCAAAGACATAAATTTTATAATTAGAAAGCTCTAGACTGATGAGACATCTACATTAATTTTGGGATATGGTAGGGATTTATCCTTAAAGAAGAAAAAAGATATGAGTATCAAATTTATATGATTTGAAATCCCAGTTCTATGTCAAGATGTGCACTGATGCTCACACAACTTTATATGTGCTACTTAGGAAAGTTGCTTGAAACGGGATGTCAAATTCTGAAATAATACTTTTGATTAAGTACCAGGCAGATTTTAGAAACAGCATATTTGCATTTGTGTCTTTCTACAGTTAACGTGTATTGTCCAGTTCTTCTGCTCACTAGTGTTATTTTTACAAAATAACTACTTATTTTTGGTCTCCAGGTTTGCTTATTCTGTTATGAGGCTTAGAAAGAAACTTCTCATTAGCATTGGTCAAGAAGATGATGGTAGAGAAGCCAGGTAGCACCTGGCTTCACAAACCCTAATCAAATTATAACAACTCATAAAAATTATGAAGACTTCAATACTTTTGTCTTGTGATTAGAAAACTTCATGAGTACAGGGCATTTTAATTTTTAGCTTGTGAATGTAGTTGGGCAGGTCTTCTGGGAGGATTAGCGAGATAAAGATAAAAAAAGTGCTCTGTCACTTAAAGTGGGGCCCATATGATGCATCTGAAAAGCAATCAAACCCACTCTATCTGGTGTCCTCCGAAAGACAGAGGATTCCTTCAGAACTGTGCCTCTTTAGAGAGAAAATGATTCTCCCTGGCTTTTCCATGCTTTGTTCTGGCTTTTGTGATCTTCATTCTCTGTGTTCCCTGAAACATATCTCAGTTTCTGTGATTTATAGATCAAAATGCATTCTCTGATGTAGCTGGAGCTTGATCCCTTAACTGCTTTGAAAACTTGATTCAAGGCTTTCAGTTGGTATAAGAACTTGACCGTATGCCAGTGGAAGTTTTTCAGCATAAGTTTCATATTCCTACTCAACCCAGAGCCCTGGAAGAAGGAGGGCAGTCACATAGTCACCATCAGGGTCTATAAGTAATTTTGATTTTTGGACTTACCCATGAGTTACAAAAATAGAGCATAGGATTGCAAAGGCATGTGTCAGTTGTCAGTTTAGCTATGACTTCATGCAGGAGAAACACATTTCTAAAAAGGTATGTGTGGTGAAAGATATTTTTCGAAAACTTTACCATTCAAAGTGTAACTGTGCATTACTTTAAGGGCAGATTTTGTTGAGATTAGAGGAAAAGACGTATATCTGTTGGAAAATTTTCTGCTGTCTAGCATGGGTTTGATAATTTTTTAGTTCTGTGTGTGTTGTTGTTTCCTTCATTCACTAGTTAAGAGATCTTCTGATTTGAAAAAGGTGTAATGATTGCCTCATCTGAAAATAAATGGTATACAGCAGTGCATTACTGGAACACTGCTGACAGCTAAGCCAGCCTGTCTCATGTCCTTTTCTCTGCCACAGGTTCACAAAGAGGAGGGTGAATAATGTAATAACTGTCTCTTTTGAAGCTTCTGATTTTCTGTTTTGCTCCTGATGGAAATTTTGTTATCTAAGATTTTTTTAGCTAATCATCTATAACAACATTTGTACATGTAAAAGCAAAGACATTTATTTGGTTGTAACTCATGCAATTGCAGTTCAGTTTTGTTAGCCGAACCCGCCTACTTCTGGAAAAAAAAGTTTAATATTTGAACTGGAATGTTAATGTGATATCCATTTCAAATTTATTCTATAATGAACTTCAGTTCACAACAAAAATTCTGATGCCTTAAAATGTAATAATATCAGTGCAGTTAAGATTAATTTTCTATTTGCTCCCTCCCCTTCCAACTAAAGTTGAAAAATAGAAAGGGATAAAGTGGGGCAATTGCATTTTGTAGAAAATTACCTTGCTGATTCCATATTTACAGCCCTTATTAACCTAACAAGGAGGAGTGGAATAGCTGACAAATCAAGAATGGGGTTGAAAGTTGTGAAGCGTAGTACCATAATTACCAAAGTACATCAGGTATTATTAGAATTTTGATAGTTTCCTCTTATGACAAGTACAGTAATGAGAACAGAAAATATACAAAATTAATTTATTTTCATGCCAAAAATAATAATGAGGTGAGATGATTACATCCAATTCGCAATCTCAAAGTTGTCATTTTCTGGTGGACTGGACCAGTAATCTTAGTAGCTTAATTAAATCAGTAACAATAATTCCTCCTCCCTTTCCCCTTCTGCTCAGAACAGGGAAAATTTAAAGGAAAGGCACGAGGATTTCCACAGTAAAATTTGCCTTCAGGTTTGCACTAAAAGCAGTGATTAAAGCAGTTTATTGTATACTTTTTTCTATATCCTTGAACATTTGTTTCAGAGCTTGTGAGTTAATCTTTGGAAGAGACCTCAAGGATTGTTATACACCTTTCTAAAGGTGCATTACTTATGTTGCATGGGAAAATTTTATAACTTCAAGGTTTCTATAAACAATATGTGTACATTTGGTTTTCTTAGAATAATAATAGAACAGTTTTCCTGTATATAAATATTTGAGGATGTGATTGAATAATACTATTTGGTCTTAGTATCTATTCATATTGTAAACTTATCAGTGCAGCATAATTAAAATGTTAATAAAGTAACACATCTAGTTAAAAATCACATTTAACAACCCTACAAAAGCCTCCAAAAATTAGGATTTTACTTAGTCTCTTAGTAGTATCCCTATTTGGTTACATTTCTACCCCAGAATGTCCTGTAAAACTGAAGTATCTATTTATTTTATACTTCCACTAACCATTAATTACAATTTAGGCCATCTCAGTGCTTTAGGCTTACTATTCAGTGGTATTTTCTTAAAGGAAGGACAAAGGACATTGGAAATTGAGAGCTAAGACATCTTTCTTATCAAATCTTGTAAAATGGCTGCAGCAAATTTGTCTTTCTTCATACTTCCTTTTTTTCTCTGCCACCTCTTTTCTTCTTTCTCAGGAACAAGGGCTACAAGAGAAACCAATTTAATTCTATTTCAGATTTTCTGAAACCTATATGAAACTATGTTCCTTACAGGTTAACTCTGTTAGCGACATCCCCATCTGATTCTTGCTCATCAATTTAATTATTTTTTTTTCACTAAGGTCCTCCGATTAGCATCAGCTTCCGAGTACAAAAACTAATTTGCAAAGTCTCTTAGGTTTTCTATTAGCCATTTAAATATAGTAATTATTAGATAGATTCCTGTATGTGAGTTTTTTTATCTTAAATTCAGAACCTCTTAGAAGCTGGAGACAGGGTTAATGGAAACAACCTTCGAAGACTAAGGTGCGTGGTCATGCTGCTAAAGTAGTAGGTGGCAAAGAGTATTTTAACTAATATTATATCATCGTCTGCCACAGATATTTCTAATGACAATTTTTACCAGCTTGTTCCAGTGCTATTAGAAACACAGTAAAAAATCCAGAAGAAAATATATGGACTTATTACTGAGAAAATGTACAAATGACACTGAAGCTGATTGAACAGTAAATAATTATAAAATAGTTCATACACATAGACTGGTCTAATTTGCTTTTTAGAGTGTTTCTTTTGAAAAANTTTTAGAGTGTTTTTTTTAAAAAAAAAATTTTTTTTTTTTTTTTTTTTTTTTTTTTTTTAAATAGCCAAATTCAAGTTTGCATGGTTGAGGACAAAGAATGTAAGGCACACTTGCAAGGTGTGACACGGTATCATGGGAACACACCACCCAAAGACAGATCTGGGGTCCCAATCAGGATAACAGTCAATGGTGTGCTAACTGCCAGAGTTGTGTAGTATCTAAGGGAAACCATGTGAACCTTGAGTATAGAATATCTGCTAAGAATATAACTACTACAAAAATGTTGAGGGTCTTTTCAGCCAAAATTATCAGAACATCAAAAGTTGCATAACTAGCACGCAGCTGCCAAAGTCACCCAGCAAAACAGACAAATCAGATCCCTGAGAATTTCTAACTGGTTGTGCAAGGGAAGATTTTTACAAAACAAGGTCTCTCCAGCTACATGTTTCTTCTTGAGGGTATTCTTCCTTGAATGCTGAGGCAGAAGGAAAAAAGTTATTGATGGTGGATAGTTGCTGTTGCTGTGCATCCCAGAAAAGGCACTGGCAGGGTACCCCAGGGCCAGGGAAGATGCATCCACCCCAGTCATCCCTGCCATGAGGCAGTTGGGGCTGCTGTGTTCTGTGAGGAACAGTGGGCTGGGGTTTCACCTGGTTTTGCCTGTGCCAGTGCTGTGGTTTAACCTCAGCCGATAACTGAGAACCATGCAGCCACTCACTACCAGCCCTGATGGGATGCATAGAAATCATGGACTGAGATAAAAACAGTTAAATTGAAAAAATGTAAAATATAGTAATAATAACAACAACAACAACAACAACAACAATAATTCTATTGTGTTGTATATATTGTATGGCCAGATTTGCGAACGAAGATTTGGGAAGGGCTCTCCAGTCTGCGCGGTGGATTATTTTAGGTGAGGCACAGCATGCGCAGAACTGACCCCACTGTTTAAGTCCTAAGGGTCCATTTGCCATGGCTGAGCGAGCTTGGACAGTGACAGTGAAGTCCTCGGGACTGTCTACAGCAGCTGGTACTAACCAGGGACTGACTCTGCTTAGCATCTGAGATCTGACGGGATCGGATGGGCAGGGAGGCATTTAACTACCAGGGGACAGTCCCCTCTGAGACTTGAACTCAGGACCTTGGGATTCAGAGTCCAGAGTGCTATCCATTACACCACGGGACTGTTCTACAGTAATAATAACAATAACAATAATAATAATGCAAATTATAATGATTGTTAATAATCAGATACCTTGGTGCTATTTGCTTTGTAAAACTTGACTGCCCAGAAAACCTTCCTGCTCCCAGCTGAATGCTCATGAAGTTTGGTGTTTCAGCCTTACCTCCCCCTTACCCACATGCAACATTTTTCACCCCTTACATTGCTGCCACTGGAGGTATTCTGATTCTCGCTCTGTCATCTCTCCTGTGCAGTGATTTTTCACATCATTCTTGGGGTTTCCATGTCTGTTATGCTCACTAAATCTTAGATCAGGGATAGTCACTGGGCTGCTTATCTGCCTACAACCCTAACAGGTTAAAAGATCACACTTTTTTAGAAGTAATGAAGTTATGTAAGACCTGGCTAACTCATGAATTTGTTCTCATTTTTGTAAACCCACTGTCATTTCTCCCCTTTAATTGCTGTTAAAGAGCCTCCTCTTACACTACATGTTTTGCACCCAGAGATTTTCATCTCAGATGCTACTTGTCATTTGCAAAAGCTCTGCAGTAATTTGTAAGTATTAGTTATAGCCTGAATTCCTTTGTGAAATCCAGTGTTGGAGTTGGGGCTTTACCTTTTAATTTTTTTATAACTTAATGCGATCACATAAATAAATACAACACAGGTTGTGAGAGTACACCAGGATTTTAATGAAAAACAAGTCAAGCTTTCAACTTATCTATTAACTTTTTATTGTCCCATAAGAAATTGTTTCTGTCAATATTGTATTATGACAAGGATGAATGGGAAAGGAGGCACAGTTAATCTAAGTAGATGATTGTCAAAAACTTCACACAGAAATTGAGAATATAGAAGTAAATGAGTTCCCCTCATTTTTTTTTATCTCACAAATGTTTTTATGTTACAAAAGATACATTATAGACAACTGGAAAATGGTGACAAACTAAGCAAAGCAGAAAAGAAAAAGAATAAAGGTAAAGTTGCTGAAAATTATTTTGCAATTTTGTATGGTTACTCTTAGACCTTTGCTAGTCAGTAAATGTTGATAGGACTAAAAATAATAAAAGTAATTGGAATAATAAAAACTGAATTTGTGGCCTGATAATCTCATCTTTGAGATACTGCAAGGAAAATTAATTTTGACAAAATGAAAAGAATGTCTTTTCCAGTGTTGCTTGGTTTCTGACAAATCAAGTGTGTTTCTTGAATGCAAGGGCAAGTTAAGCAAACTTGTCAGATAAGCTGCTATCAGTCTTGAATCTGATTGTGGGCGAAAATCTTAATGTTCCCTCTAACTTTTCTTTCCAGTAGAGACTTGTTAGTTCACTCCCTGCTTCTTGTTTTGTGCTGGAAAATCATAGATTATAACAGTCTTTTTGTACTTCAAGGAATTTCTAGATAAGAGACATGGACTAATTATTGGGTATGTAATTAAAAAGTGTCATAGAATCATAGAATGGATTGGGTTGGAAAAGACCTCCGAGATCATCAAGTCCAACCCTTGGTCCGATTCCAGTCCCTTTACCAGATCATGGCACTCAATGCCACGGCCAATCTCAGTTGAAAAACCTCCAGGGATGGTGAATCCACCACCTCTCTGGGCAGCCCATTCCAATGCCTGAGCACTCTCTCTGCAAAGAATTTTTTTCTGCTCTCCAACTTCAATTTGCCCTGGCAGAGCTTGAGCCCATGCCCCCTTGTCCTATTGCTGAGTGCCTGGGAGAAGAGACCAACCCCCACCTGGCCAGAACTTGCTTTCAGAGAGTTCTAGACAGTGCTGAGGTCACCTGTGAGCCTCCTCTTCTCCAGGCTAAACACCCCCAGCTCCCTCAGCCTCTCCCCACAGGACTTGTGCTCCAGTCCCTTCACCAGCCTTGTTGCTCTTCTCTGGCCCCGCTCCAGCCCCTCAATATCTTTCCTGAACTGAGGGGCCCAGAACTGAACACAACACTCAAGGTGTGGCCTCCCCAAGGCAGAGTCCAGGGGAAGGGTCACTGCCCTGGGCCTGCTGGCCACGCTAGTTTGGATCCAGGCCAGGATCCCATTGGCCTTCTTGGCCACCTGGGCACACTGTTGGCTCCTGTTGAGCTTCCTGGTACATAGGTTCAACAGAGAATTGAACTGCTGGATAAGTATGTATCTATCAGTCTTTTAAAAACAGTGTTTGACTGCTTTGCAATCTTCATCTGTACAAATATGCATATATTGTATTTCAGTGATCATACTAGGGAGACCAATTCCTTAATGGAATTTTTTACAAATAGGTTAGGACTGCACAAGTGACTCTTGCTGTCACTGCAGATTGTTTGTGTGTTCAGGTTAAGAGGTTACTTAACCTCACACTGTGCAAAATTTATTGAACTGACATACAGAATAAAGAGGCAAAAGGCATTTCAAATTAAGTGCCTTTGAACTGTGTTGAGGGTTTTAATTGACTCCAATTATATATATATAATATATAGTATTAATGTGTTTTATGTAGTATACATAAAACACACAAAATGTATTGCTACAATAATTATGATCATTCCAAAGTATGAACATTCCTTTTCTTTAAAAAATGAAGGAAGATAAGGGGGGCTTTTATCCTACATCTTTTGTATCTGAATTTCATTTTGAAGGGTAGCATTTCCTCACTCCTTTTAGAAAAAGTGCTTTAAATCCACAGTCTGTTCCTAACTGGTGTTTCAATTACTAATGCTTTCCATTCAAAGAGTAGAGAGGTATCACTTTTGTATAAAAAGTATTACTGTTCTAGACTCAGAGGTTAATTGGAGTACTGAAAATGTGTATGCTCCTTTGGCAGCTTAACAAGTACTTTGAGCCCTTGTAAACTGATTTATACTAGCAAGGAAAAAAAATTACATGGGTTACTTATCTTCAAGCTGAAATCATTAGGATAATTACCACCAACTGTTTTATTATCCAAGCATACTAAGGGAAATGTAGTTGCATCCTGGAGCTATGAGTGAAAACTGAGTAGGTATGTACCAACCTGTGCTTTAAGTGACATGTTGAAAAATACAGACTGAAACTGGTGCATGTGCCTTGTAGCATCACATAACTTTCCCATTGGTAAACTTGAAAAGTGAAAAGTATATATCTCAAGTGGAATATTCTCTCTGCAAGCAGGTCCATTATTTCACACAATATAAGCACATCAGAGCTCCTTTTCTGGTCTTTTCAACTCATTACAGTGTTCCCTCCGATTTGTTTTATATCTCTTCCTTTCATCAGATAGGGTTATTATGTGTGATTATTTTTTAAGTCAAAACCCAACCCTTTCAAAAGCTATTTGTAACACTTCTAAAAAAGTTATTTGTAATTTGAATCTTCCAAAGAAAAAAAAATCTTAGAAGAGTCTCTTTTTTTAATCAATGCTGCAAGTAGGGTTTTGATTTCTTTCCTTTTGTGTTCAACACTAAAAATATTTCCTTTTCTCTCAATAGGGACATGTAAATGCCTCCATGAAGCATTCTTAGGCTGTTGCTCTGAAAAGGTACAAAAATTATTCTGAAGGAACAAGTATTTAGTGCTATCATTTACACCAAATCTATGCCACCACCTTTCCCAGCACAGTTTGAAAGAATAGGTTCACAACTACATATAAATAGTTTCTAAACTGTTTTCTCTTATAGGACATAACAAAAAAAAGGTAACCTGTATTTTTAAAAGCATACTTTTAAAATCTCTTTACAGTATCAAGAAGGCCTTTAGTGAATTATAATCAGTATTTGTTTAGGTAATGGGATAAAAGTTGTTAATAAGCAACATTATTTTTTAGTTGTTAAAGTATTTCAGTATTTTTTGTATTAAAAGCAAGGTGGTGATTGAGAAGCCTGTCATGTAACTTTTGCAGTTTTCTTCTCTGAAAACTCATCTGGGATCTATGCAATAGGTACAGTCCATAACAACCAGACTAGGTGAAGTGAGCATCATAAGGAAATAAATCAGAAAATGAGCTGAATATGTGAGCTGTATATATTTAATAAGTGCATGTTGGGTCTTAGGCCCTTGTATTCAGGCTATGTGCATCCTGCATAGATGGGGATTAGGGGAGAAGTTACAGGAGAATAGTGAAAAACAAATAATAACACAGAAGATTTTAAACTGTTTAGAATAATAGGAAAAGGTGTGATTTTACTTGTCTGTTCATGTTGTCTGGTTACAGATAATTACTTCCCAAAGCAGAAGGATATATTGCACAAATGAGTAGCACACTTGTGATTTTACATGCCTAGTGCTTCTCCTTTCAGGCCCATGCCTCAGATGCTGTTAGCTTCTCACCAGTGAATCACAACAATGAAAGGCAAATGATTTGTGGAAAACAATGACACAAATAAATACAAATAAAACATGATTTCTGGAGGTTTTTCGTGGTTTGGGTGAGTGAAAGCCACACTTATACATAAGACCCAAATTTCATCCTTCCTAGCCTGCCATCAGGCAGCTACAATAGTGATTTCTTCCTAAGGTGATGTGTTGTTGCTTTACAACACATGAGAGACCTTTAATTCTGGGGGCCTGAATGAGATACACACTTCTTTTAATGCCTATGTGTTGTGGCAAAATAGAAATACATATCACTGCGCATCTCTAATAGCCCAAGCAGTCCAAGTCAGTTGCCACATACCTGGAAAATGAAGACATGAACCAATACATTCTTATAATGCAGATGGTTTCAATGCTATTGTATTATAACCAGAATGTTAATGAGTTCCTCTCCTTGCCACTATATATTTCGTCTCTGTGTCAGAAGAAATCCTTCTCATGGGAAGTCCCACTATTGTATTATTAAAGGCTCCCTCAACCCCTGAAGCTGTAAGATCCAGGATGATTGTGGCAGTGAAGAAAGTCTTCTGTAGGCACTGTCTTGCCCTTAACCGGTGTAAATTGACTTAGCGCCTTTGACTTTAATGGCCCTATATTTGCAAAACACTTATGTCAACTGTGAATCTGAACCACTGTATTAAATCCATTACAATGTGAGCTAACTATCCAGGGACTGTATTTACCCTTTAGATGATCCTGTGTAAATACATAAGGAAAACATTTCCAGGAAGCTCTCCATTTAACCATTTAAAGAGGTCCAATTACTCTGTATTTTATTAAAATTACATAATCAAAGAATTAAGGAGAGGAAAATAAACAGCCCTGAGGGCTCATGTTTGTGATGGGTCTCTCACAGAGTCACAGAAGATCCCTTGAGGTCCTTCCTCATTGTAAAGATTATTTTTTTTGCCTTAATGAACAGAGTTCAAGCTTTCACTCATACTGAAGAAAAAATACATGGTGGTCTCACAAATATATAAAATTATGAACCTCAAACAGATAGTTAAAACAATGAGTGCCTGGAGTTTTGGAGAGGAACATGGAAAACAAAGGTGATTTTTTTTTTATATGGCACCTTTCTTGTTTTTGTTTAGGCTTTTTTTTTGTAAAGGATATGTAGAACACTAGAAACCTAGTGCATTAGTCCAATGTAAGGAAAGAACATGTAGTTACAGAAATGTCTGACAGATGGGAAGTGCCCAAGGGATCTGAGGTCAGAGGATAACTGATTGCTCATATATTATCTAGTAAAATAAATAAATAGCTGACATTTAGTCTCTACAAACTCAGTGAAAAACACATAACTTGACTGTTTTGGACAATATATTGATTCCCAAACACAACTCTCCAGATTTTAGAGATGGTATTGAATGATCTTTCTATTAGCAAAGAAGATATTGAATGCTGCCTGATTTTAACTATTGCACAGAATTTGGAAATTATAAGAAAATAAAAGCAGTGTAGATTTTTATACAGTAACAATACATTAAATTTCTGGAAAAAATGATGATCCTTTTGAATTACATAACAATTTGTAAATATGACAATTTGGAAATTTATTTCTTACAGAATACCTATGAACCTTTTGCATAAATGCTTCACAGGGTAGCACTCTAGCTAAACAGATAATGAAAGAAAATGCGTGCAAGCCAGATGACAATTTCAGATCTTAAGAACAATTGTATTTCAAGTCATACTCATTGCAAAAGCTGGGCTGTGACTTGGGGTGTTCAAGAGCAGTTAATGATCATAGGTGAACAAAATCATGACAGAAAGTTGAATGAAATTGAAAGTTCAGCTATTTCTGTGCTTTCTGTTTCAGTTTTCTTTGGATTTTCTCTTCCAGTGATGCTCTCTGAACATGGGCGATGACACCTGTGTGTGCAAACACTCTGCATAATGCCTGTAAGTGGAGGAGCAGGGAAGGGGGCAGGTTTTACATGAGCCCTTGGGCAGTGCTTTGTCACCCTTGTCAAAGGATGTTAAAAGATGGTATGGGAAGTAATTGCCACTTGGTAGCATAAGAAGAAAAGGTCTGTGTTTGCTGCATATGAAAATGGCTTCTGCCAACTTTCTAGTTGCAGAACCAGCTTTTCCTTCAAAAGCTGCCTGCTAGATCTCTAGTTGTGTTTACACCACTCGTTAAATGAGGGATTGGTGATGCATGGTAAAGCTGTAATATGTCATGGATTTTAATTTTTCCACCTAACATCTGGCATCCATGAAATGTGCACGTTAGGCAATAAATTTACCAGATTCCAAAACACCTATGAGTAGTTCAGCCAAGAATTCTATAGCCTGGTGGGATTTGTAAGCACTCAACTTAGTTGAGCATTTCATGAAAAACAGAGTGTTTGACTCCCTAAATCCTAACTGTCCTTATCATGCTGTATTGAATAGAAAAGCAGGACAGAACTCAAATTTTCAGTCAGAATTCTAACTGGGTTTGCATGTACAGAAAGGACATTACCTTCACACCAGCCTGTGAGTTTATACTCACAGTTTACCTTACACTGAAACACTGGTAGTACTGAATGTGTTACTGAAGGTCCTCGCAATACCACAAAATAACTAATGCTGTTTGCTTTCTGAAGACTAGTGTCAGACATCTGTGGCTGTTTTTAGCTCAGATCTTTTAGGAAGTCAGTGTGCTGGGAACATGCAACAGCCTGTTTGCAGTTCAGAGATGAAATATAATCTTTGCTTCCCTCTCATGTCCAAAAATATTTTGCCCTGTAAACTCCTGCTAGGGTGACTCATCTGTATCAGAGAATACAAGAGCAATTCAGTTGCAATGCCCACAGGTTTGTTTTTTTTTTTCCCTTAAGTGCATCATATGACTTTTGTCCTTGAAATTTGTGGAAAGGAAAGATTGCTGACCCAGTTTGCATCGTGTGAATGTCTCAGGATCCTGTTGCCCATGACTCAGAAGCACACTTTTTACTGAAGACAAACTACTAGTAACTGCAGGCTTTAACTATTTATGTAATTCTGGTGGCTTAGGGGAAAACTGGGTGAATAACAATTTAAGTATATTATGGACAAATTTCTTTATATAAATGCAATACTATTACATGTTAAATAGCTGAGTAGTGGCATACCAGAATTTATAAAGAAGTTACTCTGCTCCATTTGAAAGTATGGGGCTTATCCATGCAGCACTGTTCACAGATATAAGACAAAAGAAGAAAACAGTCATATTCTTCTCCATTATAATTCCTCCTGTCCATTTAAAAGGAAATATAGGCTTCATGCATGTTATCAAAAGATTTAGCCTGAAAATCTTCAGGATATATTGAGTGGAAAAGCTTTTAAGATACTTTCAATTGCATATGTAATAATTACTGTGCAGATGTAATCCGAGAAAATACAATGGAAAAATTCATACTAATTCCAGATGTAAAGAGACATCAAGAAAGTGAGTAGGCCTATCAATGTCAGTATGACTTTTCATGTAAAAAGGTAAAACTAAGTCTTCAGTCTTTCTTGACCTTTTTCAGAGGTACAGTCAACAAGTTGTTGATAAATGTTCTGGAAAAATGAAATGTATTTCAAGGCTAAAATTTAGTATGAACTGTATTTCAAGGTGTCTTGCAATAATTTGACAGATAGCTGTGATAATGTTGTTAACATGTAGGTTGTAAAGTTAAAAAAAGTGAAAAAACAAGGAATTTTACCTTTCAATAATTAGTGGTTCATACTACCAGTTACCAAAAACATAAGAACTTTATGCATCCTGTTTCACAAAATGAGCAATTCCTTTTAATAAGCACATAAATTTCTTGAAGGTTGATTTCTCATCAGCAACAAAATACTTCAGCTTTGTTAAAATTCTTACAATGTGAAAACTACGTTTTGCCAATTTTATTTATTTTATTTTAATCCAAATATAGAAGTTGATTCTGCTCAAGTTTCTTAAAGGATGAAATGATCTCTGGGATTTTAAACTGCTTGTTTTCCTGACATTAAGAATATGCATTTCATTGTCAAGAATAATAAAGAAGAGCAAAAGTTGTAGATAATCTAGCTTATTTTGAGTAGAATCCAGCATGACAGTGGGTTTATCTTTCAAAGCAGGGGAGAGGGGGAGAAGAAACAGCAATTAAATGATGCCTTTACTTTCCTAGGCTGATTACAAGCAATTCGAGTGCCTCAAGTGATGTAAAGTTTTAAATCTATTGATTAAATTTGCATCTCTTAATTTAGAAATGATCATTCATGTGAAATGCAGCCTAAACAGCAGAATATTTCACTACTTGAGTATTGATTTTTAATATGTTAAATGTACTAATTAAAATGGATATTTTGTAGATTGCATTTTAAATATTAATATTAGTTCAAATTTTAACCACTGACATTAATGATATTTTGTGGAATTGTATGGGTTGTCACATGTACTCCAGTGAACAATGAAAGAAAGCACACAGAAGTAGCTGCTTTCTGTACAGAAAAACTTGAAGACTGTGGCACATAACATAGAAATGCAGAAAAGTTCCAATTTTAGTTGAATGCAATGGTTTTGGCACTGCATGGTATTGACTGCATCCAGTCTTGATTAGTTCATTCCATAGTAGAAATCCATGAATAAATGGGTTTAACAAACTGGCTTCAGGCAGTTACAGTTACAGTCTGACAGAGTTGTGCTATATGATCACCAGTTTTTATATTGGGTTCTTGTTCAATGACACCTCTTTGGAGATTCTTCTTGGCAATTTTGAACAGTTTCACCATTAGAGAACTATTCTACATCAGTTAGTCTTGATGACTTAGGCCTGCTTTCCTCAGGACAAAGACAATAGGGTAAAATTTGAGTTACACTGACCTTCTTCACAGACCCTTCAAATGTTTTGAGATTTGCCTTTTGAAGTGCAGTTTCACCTCTCCTTGGAACCAGAGACCTGAAGTCTAAGCTTACTTTTTTCAGCTGATAGAACACATTTCAAATTATTAAATATTGAGTAAAATCTTATTGTCCTCATTCGAAGAAGCAAAGAATACAACTCTCCCATTTTTATAGGCAACCAAATGTACTTAGATGTCAGATGAACCAAGGTCTCTTCCAAGAGTGAGCTCTATTTACAAACAGACTCTTAAAGAACTGTCTAAATGTGTACAGTAGGTTTTTTAAGTATAACTATCTTTTCTAGTCCTTTATCCTGATGCTCAATGCAGAAACAAACCCTTGAAATCTATTCTATAGATGTAGCAAGTTTCATATAGACAAGGACAGGTTAAATGAATAAAATATAAATCAAAGCTGTATTACATGAAAAATTAAGAAACCTGTTGCTCATCATTACACAAAGGACAAATGAAGAATAGGATCTATAAAAAGGCATAGATCATTTAATGAAAATGAGAGTGGCCATTGGCAGTGTTCACTCTTTGCTAATATCACCCAAAGAATCTCATTGTTATTGAAAGATTTCTATACTGAACAGAGAATAAAGACACAAGGGGATAATGTATCAGGGAACAAGGAAACCGATATAGCAATTTATTTAGCAAATAGGTATATAGCAGAGCTTTTTAGAAAATTAAATATGTTCTTTGCCTCACTGTCCTCTGGGCTGTTTGGTGATTTGGTGACAGTGATTTAGATATCCTAATTTAGTGTAAGATGAATTAAGGTTACTGTAAAGGGCATTCAGCCAACTAGTTTGAATGTACATGCCTATATTGCACAGTTTGATACTTGGCAAATGAAATTATCTTCTATAATCCAAACTAACTGAGCAGACATCCAAGATCAATCACTAGTTTTGGGAGAGCTCTGAAATATGTAAAATAGGGAAAGCTGAGCTTCTGCTGCCTCTTAGCAATGTCCTCAGACTACATTTACATGAGGGGTGGATGGACGGGTCCTGGTTGTAGCTGTTCATGCTCATCATCCTTATGCTGTCCTTATCAGGGATGTCTTGTAGTGATGTCAACAATGAAAAGATATGGAAAAGACAATATGCTCTTAAAAAGGTCTGGTGTTGCACTGTGGAATTTCAGAAGAGTGGGTTAGCCAAGGCTTTTGTAGGTGTTAGTGTGTCACTTTGCCTTGGACCCAGTGGGGAGTCAGATGAGAGCTGGGCTATGACTTTGTGTCTTTGCAAACCTAGACACACAAACCAATGGTGAGCATGGACATATTACTTTAAAGTCCTGCTTCTATTACTGTACATCCTTAAAGAGAGTTGCTGTGATCTGTGAATGTGCATTTATATTCTGTTTAAAAGTATTTTATATTCAAGCAAATGGCAACATAGGTTTTATTGCTATCAGAAAGCACAAAATAAAGATTTTTATCTAAAAGAAACTCCAAATTCTTTAATATTTAGCCTGAAATGAATCTTCTTTAATGTGAAAGGGTTTGACTGAAGGCTTTAAGTACATATAAGTGATACATTTCTCCCAATCATAACATTAATTATTTTCAGTCTGTAATATGCATATTTCATTTAGAAAAATACATAAAATGCTCAAACTCCTTGATTACTGGGGAATTATGTGCAATGAATTTATGAGATAATGTTTTCAGGCTTGTCAATAAAGCCTAAACCCCTGCTGTGCTGAAGCTTATATCATGTGCTGCGTACTCTTTTCTGGCACGATATTATGACCCAGCTTTACCTTCCTTAATTTAACTCTTATCGAGTGGGTCATTTATCCTATACTAAAAGTAATGAAGGAACAAAAGCAGCAATTGATAATATCTCAATAAAATAGAGGTGCAGGTATTATTTAGATTGGGTTTTAGAGCAAATAACAATTTGTAAGTAATAGAAAAGTAACATGGATCACAGGTGTGACTACTGACTTGGGTGTAGCATTTGGTTATATGGATGATCTTCCAGTTATGTGATTACAGGAAAACACTTGAAAATGCTAACAGCTATATTTGCATTCTTGTTCAGTACCTGCAAAACACTTCTCAAATTTTTAGTGGAAAACAAAACCCAGTGCATGTCTGCTGAGCAGAGAAT
Source organism: Sakesphorus luctuosus (assembly GCA_013396695.1). Lineage (NCBI taxonomy): Eukaryota > Metazoa > Chordata > Aves > Passeriformes > Thamnophilidae > Sakesphorus > Sakesphorus luctuosus. Next base: position 106,495 of record VWZD01002028.1, on the reverse strand, counting down.
TTAAGCACCTGAACATTTTCTCCAAAATTGAATTGCCAATGATTAGCAGATAGAACCTGACAATAGAAGCACTGATGTGAAAGGGGAAATGTTTTTCAAGAAAGCAATATATTTAGAAGAGGGAAGAGATTTATTAGACACAGTAAGGATTCTTTCATTTAAAGCCCACTTTATATTTGCACATTATGTGTGATGTTCAGCTGGTATATCTAATTTGTGATCAATATTTTAGCTACTGTATGGAAACAACTTTGGGTTCCTCAAGAAAAAGCAGCAGTACCTCTGTTTTGGCAGCTCCAGCTCTCTCTAGTCTTATCACTTCACCAGACAGCAGGGATTCAGAGATCTCTCAGGTTTTGTATGCTGACAGTTTTGCAGGGGAAATAGAGCAGTAAAAAACTAGCTTCAAATTACTTTAAAATGCACCCAAATCAGTCTCTTATATTGGCAATTTTTATATCCACTCCTTATTTTAAAATTGCAATAGATATGCCTTATATACTAGAGATTCAAAAGATGTATTGTAGGTGCAGTTTTGGCTCGCTCTTGATGTAGGGCTCTCATTTTGATAAAAAGATGTCTTAGTCCTATGATTTTCTGTATTTCTTATTACTATATCTTATTTATAGTCTCTCTTTAAAATCTGTGTTTGCATTCTCTTCTCTGTTTTCTTTCTCTTCAATCACATACAAATATTTATGTTACCTAAAGGAAGGCAAGCCTTCCATAATTCTGTCTGATAAATATTTTCTCATTATGCAGCTTCTAAAATCTAACTAGAAATACTGTCATTTAGCTGGTTACTAGGCCCAAATGTGTTTCAGTGATTAAGCAAACACAGCTGGGAGTGTGATAACTGATGGAAAAAAAAAACCAAAACAACTGTCTGATGTAAATATAGTTGTGTTTCTTGCACCCAACTTAAGTTACTACATATGGGCCAGTTACAGAATCACATTTGTGACAGCCAAATACAAAATCACATTTTTAGACATGACAAGCTTTTATTAATTTACCATTATTTTAAAAGTTTTCAGCTCAGACAACAAGAAAATTATCTAATTTCTTAAAGTAGTTGCTTATACAGACTTAAATCTAGACTATTGGCTTAGACTGTCTAAATACCTGCAGCAAAATCTTGTTCTGCTTAACTTCAAACAATTTTGTGCTGCAGAGTTTAGCAGAAAGGGTGGATGTATTAAAAGGATTTAAGGAAATGCACAATATGCTTTGAAATGCTTGATATCATTGCTGAGAATTTGCTGACTTTTGAGAATTTCTGCACAGATTCTGAAATGGGGACTTAAGGTGGATCCACATTAAAAGCTCACTGTGAACAACAAAGTTGGGAAGCTACCTAAAACAGGAGCTATTCTGTAAACTAAGGCTGCTCCCCTTCTCATACGACCAAGCAAAGATAAGAGCGAATCCATTTTTCTTCCTTTGGAAAAGCAGAATTTAAAGTGTCTCAGGAACACCACAGGAAGTATGGTGCAAGTAAAGGAATGAGGGTAATTGAATGTACCTTTAAAACAAACAAAACAAAACAAATCAAAACAAAGTAAAAAATTATAAGTTAGGTCTTGTATAAAGCAGTGCACAAATCTAGGTGGGAAGCAGCAGGTGCCTAGAAACAAGTGATATTATAGTAGATAGCAGAAAAGCTATCTATATTTTTGATTTCTTTTCAAAGCCGCTCTTTCTCTTTGGTTTGTTTTTACAGAGCTCCAAAATTACACTGGTTTCCATGCAGCCTAGACTTCTTGCAAACTAGAAAGAGATCTTGAAATAATTTTGTATTCATAAATTATAGACTCTGCCTTGCTTAAAGTTTTAGTTGGGTACTTGAGCTCCTGGCACAGAATGAACACAAATGCTGAGCACCTGCAGGTCAGGGTTCCTCTTGTAAAATCAGTCTTGAGTAAACAAGCAAGCTTTCCTTGCCAAGATTTTTGAATCTTTTAAAATTATTTTAATTCCTTGCTTACTCTGTAGTTTTAGAGAACAATTAATTTTATCCTTTTTGGAGGTGTCTGTTTCTTGCCTGTGGTGATAGGAGGGGTTGTAAGAACTTGAGCTGGGTGGGAAGATAGGTGTTCCCAACTCCAGCATTTTTGCAGATGTTTTCCTTATCTCTTTCTTAGGTTTTCCCTCCCATTTATCCTTCAGGATCCAAGACTTTGCTAAACTTTTTGCTAAAAGTGGAAGTTACCTGTCTGCTTCCTTACCTGTTGTGGAGGCTTTACTTTGGCAAAAGTCTCACTGAGCCTCTCTGGAACCCAGCACACTGATCACAAGGAGTCACTCCTTCCTCTGAAGACCAAAAGTGTTTAGATGTTCCCACTAAAGTGACAGAAAGTTAATTCATCTTCATCTTTCTCTGTCTGGACTTTTATGTTGTGCTGTACTTTCCATGTTGGAAATAATGGGACTATGTTTTAACAGTATGGTTTTAAGCATACGTGAAAACCACGGGGAACTCTCCAGGTACTTGGAATATTACGGTGGCACTTGCTTAGACAGACAGTTAAACAGATTTCAAAAGCAAGACCTTCAAGATGTGTCTTTTATAATACATTGCTGTTTTTGAACAGCTTTTTGGTGATGGATTTGAATAATGCAAATAAGAAAATGTTACACAGTAATGTTGATTCAGTAACACTTTATATACTCATTAACTGTGTACATTATTATCGAACTCTATCACATGTGACAGCCACAGGAATGCCAAAGGAATATATTATGATAAACTCTGTTACAATAGACACCAAGCAAATTTTTAATGACTGTACAGTTCCCATTTTCATGTTGATTCCAAAATTTTGATTATTTTTAAAAATAGGATTTGAAGCATTGATATGAGAGGCTTATTTTATTGTTACATAGAACATGCTTAGCTGGTGCTAAGTCATTCTCCAAGGCTCCATGACAGTTTTGTTGATTGTTTAAAAGAAACAACCAGTAAAGAAACTATTTTCCTACAAACTGAAAATGAATGAAGAATTATTCACTTGCACCCCTTGTAAGATTCACTCAGCAGTGATCCATGTATACTAACCAGCTATCACAAGGAAAGGGAAATTGGGGAGGACTGCTAAAGCATTAAGTTATTTTTCATTTTGCAAACCATGGCTCTAGAGTGATGGAAAAATAGAATTAAAAAGTTTTATTGTTGTCATGGTTGGATTAAATACTACTTGAATAAACAAACAAAATGTTCACACTTTAAATACAAGCTTTGTTCTTTATTCCAGTGAGCAATGCTTCCACTAGCTTTCTTAGCCTTCAGGCACTATTTATCTGCAGGAAGCAGTTGTCATTAATGCTGCCTTGGTACCTTTCATGAATAGTAATTTATTTTATAAATGGTCCTATAGAAATGAATGGTCCTACTTGGGGAAGTGTTTACTGATGACTGAAGAGTTCAGCAGCCATGGCTTTGCTGAAACACCACCCCTTCTCACAGAAACCCCTTGGTGCAATGGGTAAAGTCTCTTCTCGTACTTCAGACATTTTTGTATAAAACTAAACCCACTGTGCCTCTGGAGGACAGAAAGGGCCTGATGAGTACAAGGCAGGGGCTGTTAACACATGGACACGCTTATGTAAAGTTATTTTTACTATGCTTTCATGAGCTACATTGTATGTCCTGTGAGCCAGGTGCCTGTGGACTAGTTGATCTCTTCTGACATAGGTTGTATGAAACTTCAAGTAAAAGAACACAGGTTTGGCCTTGAATTCAGTAAAATCAAGCTGTCACTCCTTCTCTTTTAATTCTCTTGGAATTCAATCTCTAAATTAGTATAAAGGGTTATAGTATTTGTCTGTTTACATTTATTGCAAGACACTATAAAAATAAAATTATATGGGCAAGAATAAGCAGTTTGGTATCCAGGTATTCAGTGAAAAACTGCTGTAAATTAGGAAGAAAGTTGTGCTCCATAAATAACTGACTAACTGCAGGGAACAACAATGCAAATCCTCATGGCAACAGCAGAAATGTGTGGTGGTAATGAGAAAGGAAACAGCTACTGGGGTTCTCAGGCAAAAGGAAAGAAAGGTCAGACCTGACCACTCCTGTGCATTCTCCTTTCCTTCCCTGCCTTTCCTTCCCTCCTGCAGATCTGCTCAGGGGTTGTCCTGAGGTACAAAACACTAAGGTGGGTGGGAATGAAGGTAATTTTTGCCACAGATCTTTTGACACTGAGTGAATTTTAACCCCAAATGAAAGGAAACACTTTGTGTTTCCGTCTATGAAGCTTTCAAAGTGTAACATTTCTCTCTTTTTGCCCTCACTTTCCTTGATATGTTGTCTTGAATTGCATCTCCAGCATGATATTACTTTGATAGCTTTTCTGCTTTTCTCATTCCCCTATCATATTAAACTCTATCTGAGAGTTTTCCATCACCCCAAATACTAATTTTCTGATGTTTTCTTTCTGTGGCCAATGAAAGCTATTTAAGGCATCATGCTACACTATTTTCTCAAAAAACTAAGGAACTTAGGTTCCTTCAAATAAAATTGAAGTTCATCCAAACAGGAATGTTCATGACAGAGATGGGTCCAAGTGAGTCTGGTTCACAGGATTTCAATGAGAAGACCTTGATCGGGAGGTATTATTTGATGGTTGGACTCGATGATCTTGGAGGTATTTTCCAATCTTAATGATTTTATGATTCTTGTGATCCTCCTTACACAGAGGAAAATCATAGTCTCATTTTTGCTTCCTACAATAAATATCCAGTTCCATCAGATATTGCATGTTGACTGCAGATTGAGTTTTTCTACACACAGCACATGAGGAATTAATCTGAAAAAGATGCAGTCTGAACAGCAACATGGAGACAGATGGACAGACCTTACAGAACTGTTTTACTAAAGTGAGGACTTGAGGTGCAAATGCCTTGCACAAGGTCACCAAGACAGTTACTAAGCCAAACCATGCCCTTCCCTGACACATTGTCTGGTGTCTAATGCCTAATATCACCACTCTTCTCTTATGCCAACTCCAGACATTTTTCTAACACAGTTAAATTTATAATCTCTGCTCTACACTGCAGTGTTTGGGACTCTGCAGTTATGAGTGGACCCCAGGGTATATGAAAGGTGCATAACCTTGGTAAATTTGGAAAGAGCAGCATTTATTTATACATGGACCAGCAAGTGCTTGTAAACTTCTCCTGCAGAGTTATTTTCGTCTGCTAGCACAAGTTTGTTCAGCTGCGGTGAGATATTTTGGTAAGCTGAGAGGAGGATGCTTTTCTGGGATGGAGCAACACAGGCACAGACCAGTGGGCTTCCCACTTTGAGGGCTCCTAGGGACAGGTGGCTGCCCAGCATCAGCAGTGCTCTTTCAGGTCTGCATTTGTGGCTGCTGTTCAGCAAATGTCATCAGCACAGCCCCAAGAGAAGTGGGTCAAAGACTGGTGTTTTATTTTCTGTTTTGGTTTTGTTTTCATCAAGGGATGAAGCAACTGAAAAATCAGCAGAGCTACCCTGAAGTTTTGAGTTTTTTATACTACACTCCCTTCCCCAGACAGTATGCCCATGCCTTTATAGGAGCCTATACACACAAGAAATGCTCTTAGGGTTTTCTTCTAGGCCATGTGCTCTTACTGTGCTCTTTTACTTTCTAACATAATTTAAAATTACATTTGGTTTGGACGTCTTTTTAGGTCTCCATTAATAATATCCATTTCATCTTTATTAATAATATCCATTTAATCTTTCAGGCTTGTTTCTTAAATTATGATGGTGTTTCACTCTGTGGTGAATCTGCATGTTTCCAGGCAAACAAAAAGAGACTAAAGTAAGCCAGCCAGACAAATCTGGAGTATTCTTTGTTTCATCTAATGGTGCTATTGGTTTACTGATATTTTTTTCGAGAAATAATAGCCAGCTCTGCTATCATGATTTGCAATATTGGTTCAGATATTAGTAACTCTGTTAATCTCTAAATTTCATGCTATAATTTTTCCTGTTAGTGTACATAGAAGGAACTTAATACTGATCTTCATACTTTCACTATGTCATATAGAAATTATGAAAGATTTTAACTTAGAATGTACAGTAATATCCCCTTAAACTTGTAGATAAATGTTTGTCAAAACTTCTCTTCTGCATTTTTAACATTCCTCTTGTGTGTCAATTATTTCTTGATTAAATATGTTAAAAAACATATAAGCTGCTTTTGTGAAAGGTGTAGAAGACAAATGTGTGTTGCTATGTGCGAAATAAAGCATTTTTCTGCATGCCAGGTTAAAAGTGTGAGGAGAAGGAGATCACACTGTTCTTTTAAACTCTGGAGTTATTGTAGCTTTCTGTGCAAGGGGTGAGTGAGCTCTGGGGCACAAATAAGAACCCATTTTGTGCAGATAAGTGACAAGAGATGTATGAAGACGAAGAATGAGCAGAAGCATAATCCACCAGCATACCTGATGGCACAATGACATTGATGTTTCTGGGCTCATACATCCCCCCAGGTGCAGATGTATGTCACTTCATTTCCATCCAGTGCAAGGGAGAGTCCATGAGGGATTTTATGACTTTTTAAGTCACCATCTCTCAGCCAAGTTGCTTTGGGGGCAATGCAATTACATGCTTTTTTGTCTGTGGACTTGATAACAAACTCACACTCCTGCCTCCAGGTGGAGGGGCAATCAGTTAAGGATGACAGTGTTTCATCATCAAATAAGTTAGTCCTGTATCTTGCCTGTCCTGTGGGGCTGTATCAGCTTCACCTCTGCAAGGGCCAAGTCTGTGCACCCCTGTGCCCAACACTACTTTGTTCAAATTATTTGATGCAAACAGGTTTACACTGGGTATTAGAAAAAATTTTTTCAGTGAAAGGCTAGTCAAGCATTGAAACAGCCTGATATTTCACCAGGGAAGTGGTGAAATCACCATCCCTGAAAGTGTTGAAATAACATATAGTTGTGGCGCTTAGAGACATGGCTTAGTGGTGGTGCTGTTAATGATTGGACTTAATGACCTTAGAGGTCTTTTCCAACCTTAATGATTCTATAATTCTATGAAATACCTAGTACCTCCTATTAGGCCTAAATCAAGAGTTTTCCTTCTATATTATAACTATGCAGAATTATGCAGGTTGAATCTGTTCTTTCCAAATGTGGCAGACGAAAGTCTTGTCTAGATACTGAACACAAAGCTGTTGACAAGTAAGAAGGGCAGGCTTGATTTCAGATACTCTTGTATTATATGTATTAAATGTTCCCTGGGGGGCTGACCTTGTGTTCCTTTCTCTTGCCTTTTTTTTTCTCTTAATGGACTCATGTGACACTATGCCAAGGGAAAATGCATATAACTAAGAGCTGCAGACTGTATTTTGTGTGACACAGTGTCATGTTGCCAGTAGCCCACATCAACACATATAAGAAATGGAAAATCCTGATGTATATTGAGCATTGAATTTTCACAGTAAGTCAACAAATCTAAGTAACATCTCAATTACCTGCACAAAATGCACT
>VWZD01002028.1:73216-94393 GCA_013396695.1 Sakesphorus luctuosus | reverse complement strand
GAAGAACGGTATGACTTGAAGTCAATACTAATAGTTTTTCTAACTTGTTTAATGCCTGGAACAGAATGAAAACAAAGCTGAAAAAACGCAGTTGTGATAAATTATGTATCTGGCTATTGTTCATTTGGTTTTTTTGTTTTTTCTTCTGTGATCAAATTCATGTGAACAAATGCTAGCTGTTTTGGTTTGGTTTGGTTTTTTCCCTCAGGAGGGATATTCTCTGATATTGTCAATTTTTGTTTAGTTCTGTGAGTGGCTATGAATAGTCATGCTCAGATTTGAAACTCCTGGGATTTTTTAGTTGTGAGGTTTTTGGTGTGTGTTTTTGTCATTTTTTTGTTTGCTTGTTTGCTTTTGTTTGTTTTTGTGAAAATACCAGCCTGATAATATCACTTTAGTTCCTTAAATTAATAAATTTAGGGAATATGAGCACTTCTAGCATAAGCTGTTGCCTAAAATGGAAGCTTGAGTAAGCAAAGAGAATGTTATAGAGATGAACTGAATAAAAAAATAGATTTCAAAAAAAAGCCTTATTACATTTAGAGGTTTGAATATTCACCCAAAATGAACAGAGAGGTTGCACAGTTTTTCATTAGTTTCACTAAAAGGTAGTGCCCCTCAGCAAATTAGTTAAAGCTGTTTAGAGAATTAAATATGACTGCAGGAGGATAATTTTAGTGTCTAATCTCACACAGTCATACCAAGCTAATTTTATTCTCCCTTTTCCCTTTTTAACTCAATGCCATCATATAGAATTCAGATAATTTGCTTTCCCTCTTTATAAATATATGTCTGTAGAGGGTGATATATATATATAGTGTGTATATATCTATGTAGAAATATTTATAAAGATATACAGTACCATCTGTAATGCTAAAATACAGTAAAATATCTAAAATATACATATTGGTTGGAAGGGAGGGAACAAAAATAAATATCAGTTAAAATTGTGGATTTGTTGCATATTTGGTAACATCTCCAACTTTCTACCAGTGTGTTTTACCATATTTAAGGAGTAAACCAAAAGAAATCATTTATATGTTCTGACTTGGATCATCATAAAATATGCATTGATATGTTCTCCATTTCAGTAACTTTTGTTGTAAGTTATATTACTTGTACTATGACATAAGCTAAAGAGTGTTTTGTTTGGTTTTAAATTTCAAGGCCCTATAAAGGTAAACATTGCCTCTATGTGATACAGGAGAAATGAGGAAAACCTATGCCCTAGGAGTGAAATTAACTGTAATGTTTTTTAATGAGTATTCTCAATTTCAGACTCTGCCAATTATCAGATGTGTGGTCTGAAAAGCAGAAGAAGATATAAAGAATAGGATTTCTTAAAAATTGTTTTAATTTTTTTTCAGCTAAAAATAGGCGAAAATAAAAATATTTTCCCTTTTCTCTGGGAGACTTATCTGAGATTTTTTTCATTTTTAGTGTTCCCCCACCCCTCCAAAATAAGAAACCTCATTAGAACATAATAGCACAGGAATAATAAAGATAAAAATCTGTTTAAGGAGGTCATTGCTAAATAATCATTACTTTCTTGCTAAATAGAGGGATACTTTCAATGTAAGCTGCAGGATAAGAGTATGTCATACCAAAGCAGGCTGTACAAAGGAAGAAATTACCAGCAGAAAACTTCTTTGCACAGCATAGACTGTACGTTCTGATGTTTCTTTCCAATGAACTTACAAAGGATTTTTTTAGTCATCTCTATCAGAAACCATTGTTACAGCAAGGAGGCAATTGTTTGATTAGATTTCATAAGAAAAAGTATTGCAACTTTACTTTTAATAATGATATCCTATTATTTACTTAATACTATTTTACTTAGAAAAAAGCTTTTTCTGTGTGTCATAAGGTATTATTCTCAGAAAGTGTGCATAGAGCCTCATGGACATTTAGCCTTGAAGACTGGCTGCTTTATAGCATTTAATCAGAGTAGCAGCAAAACTGTATGTGAGGCTGAACTTGCAGTATTTACAGACACAGTGAAACAAGTTAAGGATAAACAAAGGTCTGGTTAAGTACAACTTCACTCTCTGCTCTGAATTTTTCTATTGTTGAGTGAAGTCAAACACAGAGGCTTTGTTGAATATTTTCCTTAGATTGAGTACATTTAAATTGTAAATACTGACTGAATCATCCCTTTGCACGACCAGGATCTTTGGTGTTTATACACACCAGCAGTTCAGGAATGTGTATGTATTCAGGTGAGTGTGGGCTCACAAGCCTATATGACCAAGTGAAACAAGGACTGAGAGACCACAGTCACCAACTCTGCAATACAGAGCCTTAACAGGGTACAGCCTGCAAGTGTCTGCCAGCAACTTGTGACCCCATGCTCTGTTTTCCACATGCCATGTTTCATGGGCTGGCTCCTTGTGGGGTTGTGTGAATGGTGAGCGGGCGTGGGGGGGAGGGCTGTAGGGGTAGGATGGACAAGACTTTCCCTTCCAGTGGCAGTGTGAGGTATTTGCTTAAAATCATGTGATTGCAGCCTTAAAAAGACACAGGAGAGGCCTTTCATTCTTTCTTTGGTGAGGTTTCGCTAGCGTAGGCCCGGACGTAGTGTTTTCTTATAAATAGCAGCATTAAGAATGGAGAATTCAACTGCAGTGTGCAGATGATGTTCTTAAACTTTTCCTCATTGATGTCCTTGAAGAGTTTGTAGACGAGGTTAAACTTAATTAAATATAAAGACTCAGATGAGAAATAAGTGAGGAATCTGCTGAATTACTTTTCTACCTGCAAAACCATGTTTTATTCTAAAGCAGCTCTTTGTGTAATGTGTTTACACACACTAGCAGTAGACTCAGTAAAGTGAAAGGGTGCTGACTGTTCCTGGAACAAGCCATCAGTAGAAGAAAGAGAGCAACAGCCTTCAGCATAACATGAGGAAAATAGGAAAACAATCAGGCTGTAGTGATGGCTGATTTCAATTTCCTAGCATGAACTGGGAAAACTGAAACACATGGCACAATGAAAAATAAAATTATACAAGAAATAAAGAGTTATTGACCTGTGGTGTCAGAGTCCTAATAGGACTTGTCCTTTCCAATCTCAGCAAAAATGTGCAGTTAGTAGATTAGAAACAGCAAAGCTACTTGGTTCAAGTGACCCCATGATTAAATTCAATATAACTTAGAACACCAAGCCAAATATATCAAAACCACAACATGAATTCTCAAAGGTCTACTTTAAAGGTATATGGGAAAAAGTATGAAAAATGGATAAAAGAAACAATAATGGAAGGTATTTCTGGTGAAGAATTAAGGTTTTTCTAACATTGCCAAGATGCAGTATTTTGGAGGAAAGGAAGATAACGATGTGAATGTGGGGAATTAATCCTTACAATTTGACTGTTGTCCTTTCTCTAGACTCTATATTAAATAAATGTTTTCTATTACTGAATCTTTGCTAAAATTATTGTGTGAGATCCATAACTACAGCCTTACCTGGGAGAGTGGGGACAGCAATCATTGTCTATTTATATCCATTTTTTAAGTATAGGAGGATTGCTTGAGATGTGGCTATTCCTCCATTAGGTGATTTAACCTCAGTCCTTGACTACAGCAGAGGAAAACCTTTGTAAAGGTTTATGTTTTATTGTTCTGGCATTATGAAAAAAATATAAACCTCTAGGAAGCAAACTGGAGAGCTTATAGAGATGCCCTGTGCATGGTGATGCAGCTGTGGTATTAATGCATTTGTGGTATGTCTCTTCTAAAATGAAATACTTAATGTAGACTCTTGAGCCATTGCTGGTAAGATTTTAAACTTAGTATACTGTAGGTTATGTGAATTCGTGTTACAACGGCCATGTGGCTGTTCTTCAAATAATTTGAATTTTCTTGGTTTTCTTTGTACCTGTAATTCAAACACGTTATTGGACCAATTATTCCAGCAACAGCCTAAAATTAAAGGAGGCTGGTGCAAATTTTATTACAAAATAGATGCAGTGGCAAACTGTATCATTGTAGAAGATATTACAGGTTTCTGTGATAGGAGAAGCTATGTACAGGGGATTAGCACAGGAGTGTTATGGTGCCTGATCTGCAGGTTTGTGCTCTTTGTTGGACTGGCCAATGTGGTTAATCAACTTTCAGTCTGCTCCTCCAGACACAAGACACACTGATAATTCATTTAATCTCGAGACAGTATCTTCTTTGAGTGATATGCAAAGTAATACACTTGCACTCCAGCTCTAATTTTTGCATTTATATGATCATTTGTGTAAATATGAAATATCATGGAGATTTATAAATAATAAGGCCCCCCCTAATGAAGTAGTCAGCATACTTTTAGCACTTACAGTCTTTTTAAATATACATTTTATGCAAAACTAAGAATGTCTCCTATTCTACAGAATTGTCTCCAGAGGATCAATGCTCTGCACGTTTATATAAGAAAAATAGTTTAACTTCAAGTGTTTATTCTGTTGTTTCAATACCACTTTGAAGTCATCATCCTGGAGGAAAAGCAACAAAGTAATTCTGTAGTTTAGATGACCAATCAACCAATTTTTAAAAAGCAAATTATGATAGCACCTTTACAAAGCATTACCCAAAAAGGCAATTCACCAACTAGTATAAAGTGACGTAGTTGCTACTGATTTCTCTAGAACAACTTTTTGTACCAGGTAAACACATGACCCACATCGAACAGTTAGGAGTAATGGCTGGCATAGTGATTATCTAATTTGTAGTAATGATAAAAATGGGTCTTCATTAAACACCTCATCCTACCCCCCAAACAGCATTTTTATTAGTTTTCTGCATTTTGTGAATGTATCTAATATATACTTCATATAAATAAAGGAAAGGGAACACATGAAAGGTAATGAATTTGTATTTATAAGAAAATACAAGAAATAGATAATTTGAAAGGAAAAATCAGTGTCATTATTATCTGATAAATTAAATAATAAATTTAGCATTAAAATGTTAAAAACTATAAAATTTAATTTCAATGTCTGTAATTTAAACAACATTGGCATTTTCCCATCAACATTTCATAACTTTTTAAACTGTAAAATAGCACATCTGTTATCACAAGAATGGTGAATGATTTGAAGCATCCAGATTCTTCTGTCCGACTCCTACTTATGATTGAGATAAAATAAATTTCACAGATTATAAAACTCCCTGTTGCTGAGAGACCTCCTTATAGCTTGACCCACATTTCAATGAGTGGGTTGTGACCTTCTTTGAATTTTTTTTTATTATTATTATTAAGTATTTTTTTCCCAGAAGGCAGTCTTTCATCTTACTTTGTGTTTAATTTTTTTCTTTAATCCAAATTACACAGTACATAATAAATTCCATTTGCCCAGTACAGTATTAAAGTCAATGACAATAAAATGGAAAGACAAGGGAGGAGTTAAACAAAAGTTTAGGAATTAAGTGAGAGGAGAGTTGTGTTTGTAAACTAGAACATCAAGAAAAATGCTCACAATATTATGGCATTATGTCAAAAGAAAATGTTAATTTATTTCTAAAAGTTTCTCATGAGATATTTCAAAATATTTTTAAAAGTTGTTGGAAAAAGAAATGAAATAGGAAAGCACTTTACTAAAATCTCTAGAGTATGTAAACCTAGTATTAGACTAGTTGAGCATAAGGGTATGAACTGGAATCTCTTGATTCTTGACAAATGCCTTGCTGGAAATATTATTTCTCAGGCTGGATTATTCCCCTTTTCACAGACCAGAAATGCCGTCCTGCACCTGAAAAGAGTTGTGGGTTAAAAGTGTTGGAGGACTGCTTTGTGTAATTTTTTTTTCATATTCAAAGCAGCCTTTGAGCACTAGTTCTGCTCATTTAATTGTAATTATAGGTTATGGCAGAGAAACGCATGTCTGAAACTTACACACGTGTAAGGATTTTTTTAGTGTCAAAATAAATATCTGGGTTTAAGAAGAAGAATCTGCTTCAGATACTGTTTTTGGAATCCTGGCAAGTGTTCATAAGGACATAAAAGACAGAGCATTTGTTCTGTGGCTCCCAGGCATAACAGGTTGAGAGGTTCTCCACTTGTTCAATTTGTGGATTAACATCTAGATCAGCTAAAGAATGACATTTTCAGAGTGTTACATCTGCAGTTCCCATTAAACATATGTAATACCATATGGTCACTGAAGGGTTATAGACGCCTTTTTTCACTGGGTAAAGTACCAGAGCAAATATTAGGTATGAAGCAGTATATACTGTGTTCACTTATGCCACCAAAATAGAAAAGAAACCAAAATTTTAGAAATAAGATGAAAACACACTTCTGTTTTTGTACAGAAGTATGCAATGGCAATAAGGAATCCTGTGGAGACAGAAAGATTAGACTTCATTCTGAGGGAATTATGCACCCAGGTATATTTGTATGTATGTGTTTTATGAGAAATTCCTCATACCCAGGCAATGTACCAATATCTTACTAACAATTGGGTAAATCTGGAAGCAGTTGTCCCATCTTTAATGAGCTTCTTGTTTTACATCTGTTGCATCCAGCTGTGGTCTTGTTTTCAAGAAATTGATTTATCTTCACTTCTTCCCCTTTATACTTCAGTCTCTCTTGAGCCACCCTCAGCTATAATCATGGGCATCAAGTCAGGGAAAGAGATTTGTGACACTGTTAACCTCACCAGACCTATCACCCTTACCCACAGCAGTCTCAAATTCATACCTAACCCTTTCTGTCAGCATGTTAGAAAGCACCACAAGGTAACACCAGTAACTGCATGAGCAATAAGTATAAACAATGAGTTATATTTTAGTACCTTTTAAAGGCCAGGATGTGTTCTGACATTATTGGGGCACCTGTTTTGGTAGAAATTGGCCACAGCACCTGCCCTGACATTACAATGTGGGACATGATGCTGGGGGATATTCTGGCCTCAGGCACCACTGCAGGCCTTGACCTAATATAAGTGTCTGCCATGACTCTGAAGAGAGTAACAGACCAAAACAGCCTCTCAAAGTTTCCCAGTAAAGGACTTCAAATTCCCATTTTTCTGCTTCAACTTTGTTTCTCTTTCAGCAATTGCCAGAAAATATAATGCATACTCCTGTCCCCAGGCCCCACAGAACTTGACTCATCCTTCATAAAGCCATACTCTCTGCAGCTAAATATCCAAATACCATTTTTTTTCTTTCCTGATCAGAAAACAGTGTGCATTGCCTCTTAATAACAAACTTACTTTCCCATGAGCAGGTGGATGATGCTTCAGTTGCCTAAGTATAGAACTTATAGGTACTAAATTTGGGTAAATATAGAGTGTCTCTGTTTTATAAAAACCTGAAGTTAGAGTTATTTAGGAAGTGTTTTCCTCTGTGTATGGTAATTTAGGGGAATTAACAGCATTCAAAGAGCTTTACATCTACAATGCTAGACGCAGGTTGCAATTAAAAAATAATTGTAGCTAGTTTATGCTTAAGTACAGGCAGCTTCTCATTAAATCAGTGCTTCACCATTTATCCAGTTTACTGATTTTCAATTTCTGTGATTTTTGCATAGTAACTAAAAAGTAATGCATTCTTTGACTGAAAAATCTTGTGTTATCACAGCAAGAAGCATATTTTCAGCCAATGGAATGTACATATATTTAAATTAGGACTGAGTTGAGTCCTAAAACTCACTTATTAAAAAAAAATCACAGATAAATATGACATCATAATGTTATTTGATGTTGTTGAATGTCCATGTTGTATTGATTAATTGTTCACAGATGTTTTCCTTGAGCAAGAATTGTTTGTTTTGAAAAACCTGAAGCTGGTGTTTTCTGGTTTTTTGTTTCATTTTAAACAAAATTGTCTTGATTAGAGCTGAGCTAAAAATCATAATTTCTTCCTAGCAGGATACCTCAGTATTCTAACCCATGTTTTTTTCCAAAATCTGGTCGAACTTGAGACACTGAAATTTCACACAATCTTGTTAAGAAGCACTCAGGAAAAAAGTAATCAATGAGGAAATAGTGAAACATTTTTTAGAGTGATTTCAACATTATATTGTAATTTCTATGGTACTGATTTGCCCTGCTGAGTTGCATTTCAAAAATCTCATGAACTTGTTCTCCTTCTGTGGCTCCCTGAACGGACAGCATCTCCCCAGGAGCAACCTCTGTGAACTAGTGTAGAGAATTCTCTAAAAGGAAACTTTGATTGACAAGGCCATGGGGGACAGAATGCAATAAAAGAGGAAAGGAGTTTTCTTCGAGACATGGGTGGGAGAACAACTTGGAGTGATTTGCTGTTTAACGAAATAACAGGAAAAGAAGCAAACACCATTCCAAGGTGGGAGAACAACTTGGAGTGATTTGCTGCTTAATGAAATAACAGGGAAGGGACATTCCAACATCAAGCAGTAGAATTTGCTGGAAAAAAACCCAAACCAACTCATTTCTGCAAGTGACACAAGTTAAAAACTAAAAGAAGAGTATTGGAAAGCAGTAGATCAATCATCTAGTGGAAACTGTGCTGATATTTTTTAGCTGTGCATGCAGAAAGGAATTGAATCCCAGAGGTTATGTCTGCATTGCACAAGGACTTTCAGTTTGCAGATGGGCTTCCAACCCTCCATCAAGGGAGATGGCAGTGGAGGCTGTGCGCCCTGATGTAGGGCTGTGAGGTGGCCAGGCATCCGGTCTAGGAGCAAGAGTTACAGTGGAGTAGGGCAGAATAATGGCATTGCAATGGTTTGTCTTTGGTTCTTATTTGTAATTTTTCTGGTCACTGTGATATGTTGACACATCAGTTTGGAATATGCTTGTAACTAGATAATTATGGATGTTTTAACTGAGTAGCTATGAGGTTGGATTTTTCTGACCTCTGCAAGTTTAACAAGATATTTATAAGATCACTGCAACTCCTAATGTTGTTATTAATGTAGGTATAATATACACAGAAGTGAATTATAGTCTAATAAATAGAACAAAACTCACTGTAAAACAGATGATTTATAGCTTTAAATGTATATATGAAATACATGTGTGGGTTTATGAAATGGCAGGCTTTAAAATGTGTTCTTCCTTTCCATGATACACTGGTTCCATCATCAGTTAACATCATATCTGCCCATGCCAGAGAGATTGTGAAGATGGAAAGCCTGACTTTTGCTTTGGGTCAGGAAAAGAGGCAGTAGTTCTTCCAGTGGCTGTGGGATTTTTTTTTTCAGTGAAGAATAGAAGTCAGTGGAAAATTCCTGTCCAGATGTAACTTTTGTTGATAACTATGCACAATGTGACTTTTTGGTAGGCACAGACATCACATATTAAGCCTCGGCTGAGCCTGGATGTGGAGGCAGACAGCTTCCAGTGTCCTCAACCTCTCCTGGCTGGGGGGCTGCTGCCGTGGCTTCAGGATGCACTAATTAGCTCCAGCAGAGCAGTCCACAGGGATTTCTGATCTCACTTCACGTTTCGCTTTCACTTTCATTTGGAAGATGATATTAGGTATCTAAGGAGAAGGTGTCCATTAAGCTATACTCAGACGTATGTTCAGAAATTTTGGAGTTTCTTTCTGAAGACGAATAGGATTTCCCTTTATTAGCTTATTTGTCATGCTTCATTTTTTCCCCTTTTTTCTTTTTTTTTTCCAATGGAAAACATGTATTTTTTTAGCAAAATTAATTCTAATTTTCTGTAGGGTTTTGTTTATGCCAGCAAATAATCACGCAAAACATCAGGAGATTAGTTGCATGTCCATAAATACTGTGCTTGTTGGACATGTGAGAAATTCCAGGAATCAAGTGCCCCTGCTCTGAGGATACTAAAATACTTAATTTCAGAACTAATCCCTTACTCATCTCTCCTTTGTTATTAATGTCTGTTACATAATAAACGCCTTGCAAAACAAGGGCAGTGCAGTGAGCAGCTAATGCCCAGCTAGCTCTGGGTGCTTTATGGATGGTGGCAAAGCCCCTGGCCATGGCCAGGGAGCTGGGGCAGTAGCACCAGATGGCCCTGCAGACAGTGGCGTCAGGCCAGCAGCAGCTCAGCGACAGCCCTGCCAGGCAGAGCTGGTTTCGTCCTACACAAGAAAACACTCAGTTCCTGGGAAGGTTTATTAGCTCAAGCACCATATCCTGAGACTTCAGAGCATTGGCCCCAGGACTATCGCGGCGCTCTGGCTAATAAGATCCTGGTGCAACAGAGTGTCATGGAGTATGGAGGCAGTTCAGTGGCTGTGTGAGGAACCAGCCCGGGTCAGCTGAGGGCAGATCTGAGCTAAGGCTTATGAGGCCCGTTTGATTCCAGCTGAGTCTACAGAGCCATTTAGATACCAGCAATATGTCTATAATCTTGGATTGTTCATTACCCAGAGTATTTCTACCCCCTAGTATGTCAAATAGCAGGTAGTTGGCTGTAGCTAGCAGGGCTGGACTACTTACAAATACTTGAACTGTACTGACTCTTTTTCTGGAGTGATTTGTCTTGCATCTTTGCACTTGACCAATTTCATGTTCCTGCTAGTTGTTCATCGAATATTCTATTTGTATTTTCCATTCTGCTGCTACCAATATATATACCTTCACCAACATTACTGCTAACGACTTACTCTTCATCAATAAACACATATTTGCTGGCGTGACAGTAGGCTCATCTGCTAGAAAATATTAATAAGACAATACAAATAAATAAAGAAAATTTATTTCAGCTCAGCAACTATAGCATCACTTTAGTTCTGGTACTTGTGTGAATGTTGGGGAGGAGGAGTAGGCTTTCTTTTGCCTTCTATTTTCAGAAGTGTGTTTGTGGTTCAGGTGCTAGTGGTTCAGTTGCTAGATCTAAACTTCAGAGTTTTGTTGTTTTGCTTTGGTTTGTTTTTTGTTCCCTCTAATATTTATTTATAGAATATGTCAAAAGCAGAGATACCAGATAATAGAAGTATTTTGATAGACAACATGAAATACAGACTGTGAGATGAAAGGGTGGGGCTTATCCTCTGGTAGCTGATTTCATGGTTATCTCTGCCTACTCAGAATGTCCATCTCTACCTCTATCATGAAACAAAAACATTATTTATAGTAAAATTTTCCTATACACATGGATCTCCTGCTGAAGTCTGGGTGAGTTGATAACTAAGTAAGCAGTAATGACCGAGTCTGGTTGTACATGTGTGTCTGACTGTTCATGCAGATATCTCTATGTCCAGCTCACATCAATGTGATGTGGAATTACATACCAAGCACAAAACAGTAACATGGTTTTGTGGGGTACAAATGGTGAGCTGAAGACCTTTAGTGACTTTGAAATCGTAACTTTGAAAACTAATCTGGCTCCTACAGGAAAAAATGAAAACTTTCATAATACCTTTTGCTTTCTGTGTGCTTTGCAGTAAGTGATACATTGGCCTGCAATCTTTTCATGGTCAGAACTTCTACTCTGATTATTTATGGGCATCATAACCTGGGCAAAATAATCTATTGTCTGTGGTTTTTGGAGAAAAACCCCACAGAAGTTTCATTAGTCACATAAATCTCCGGTTTCTACAAAGTCGTTTTAATAATATTAATTTACTAATTTACATACATGAGAAAGCAAGTGGCCTAATAATTAGTCAAAGGACATTGGGCTGCATAGGAAACACTGTCAGTCCCACAGTGCAGTGCAGAATGGCCTCCAGAAGATATTCACTCTTGAGATAGAGTGTTTGGTTTCGCTGATTTTAAGTCCCTTGCTTTTGTGCCAGCTCTGCTTTTTCCACCTCTCTGCAGCAGCAAATGACTATGGACATGGGTGGGTGTGAGCCTAGAGTTAAAAGGTTTGTCAAGTTGATGAGTTGCAAGCAGCTTGAATTTTCAATCTTCTTTTCCTAGGAAACCTGTATATTATTTCTGGTGTAAAGTTCTCACAGTTGCAGTCTCAGGTATGTGTGTGTTTGGGGAGGGGGAAATTGCAAGGTAATAAAGTTCTGGACAGTCACTGATGTTTTTTTAAAAAAGCAAGCAAACAAAACTGGCCAGCCAGTGTCGTGGCTGGAGTGTTTCAGTAGGAAGTAGATTGTCAGTAGCTGCCTGCTGCAAAGGCTCTTTGTTGTCTGTGATTCCCAGCCCTGGGCATTTTTGGTCCTGTTAACTTTACCTTACAGGAAGACCAGTGATATGTTAAGACACATTTCAAAAAGAAATAATGATCAGTGTGTCTAAACTGGTTCCTACATGGTGATGCATAAGCACTTCTGGATATCTCTTTATTGCAATAGAAATAAAGAAAATAGATCTTCTTAACTCTCACAATGACTGGAGGCCACTATGACATTCATGGCTTTTGTTTGTCAACACAGATATCCTCAGTAGACTCAAAAATATGCAGCAAAAGAAAAACAGCTATACTCTCCTATGCTTTTAACAACTTTAAACCAGAAAAAATATGGAATAGACCACTGAATCTGCAGAGTGAAGATGATAGATCCCTAAAACTTGAAAAGAAATATGATAATGCCTAAAACAGTATAAAAAGACAAGATTAAAAAGCTGGACTACATGCTTAAGAGGAAGAAAGACTAAAACAATATTTTGTTTTTTAGTTTTGCCTTAAGATTTTAAGAACTGACTTGTCTAGGTCAAGGCAATTTTAAGAATTAACTTGTCTAAAAAGAACATAATTTTGTTTAAGTATATACTTTCAGACATTAATGTAAGAACTTGTCATATATTTTTTAAATGAAAATTATAAAAAGGACCTTTTAATGGTTGAGATTTTGCCTAGACATTATGCCAAGATGGACTCCTATAATACTTCTAGTACATACCTTCTGCTTCTGGAGCATTAAGTTTCAATCCTGCTGGGTTTTGTTATATAAAATTCCTGTTCATAGAGTAATTCTAATTAATTCCTGACACTCCCAAAAGGAATTCCCTCTTGTCTGAAACCTTTCCAAGGTAAAACAAATGTCATCCAGAAGGACTGTAATAACTCTCTGAAGCTGCAGTAGCTCTAAAAATATTTTCAGGTGTGTCCTTAAATATATACAATCAATTGGCTTTCAGAATGTGGCCGACCTAGAGAATGACACCACAAGAAAAATGCATGTATGAACATTAAAGCTGGTTATTATGTCCACTTATTCTGCTCAAGGGATATTACTCATAAAATTTAGAATCAACAGAAAATATTGGAAATGATTATGATACAAATTATACATTATTTTGAAGAGTCAACCTGTGTCTTCCCTTGAATAGGACAGGCATGGCTACAGTCTTCCCTGGGCTCTGGATCACAACTTTAAACAAATAATAAAACTTTCTTCCAGCAGCACAGCTTTCTTCCATCAGTGGTCAACTTATGCAAGATGAAACAGAAGCTGTTTGAGGAAGAAGCACTCTCCACATGATGTGTTCAGGAAGAACTGCAAAAATCACTCATTCTACTTATTCCTTTTACTTAGTGGTTATTGGTTTAATTTTGTTTTGTTATTTAATCTTTAAGATGTTTACTTAAATATATATTTAGACTTATGTCTGTGACAAGGATGATAAACCATTCTATACCAGTAGAGAAGAGCTATGGAGGGTGTAAGAGTGTACACAAACAATGCTTGTAGAAATCCTACAAGCATAAAATCATAGAATATGTAGACTTGGAAGGGACCCATAAGGATCATCAAGTTCAACTCTTAGCCCTGCACAGGACAGCCCCATGAATCACAGCATTTGCCTGAGAATATTGTCCAAATGCTTCTTGAACTCTGTCAGGCTTGGTGTTGTGACCACTTCCTGGGGAGCCTGTTCCAGGGTGAAGAACTTTTTTCCTAATATCCGGCCTAAACTTCCCCTCACACAGTTTCATGCCATTCCAATGGATTCTGTCACTGCTCATCAGACAGAATTGATTGGAGCCTGCCCCTACACTTCCCCTTGTGAGGAGGTTGTAGACCACAGTAAGATCTCCTCTCAGTCTCCTCCAGGCTGAACAAGTCAAGTGACCTCAGCTGCTCCTCACATGGCTTCCTCTTGCAGCCCTTTACCACCTTTGTAGCCCTTCTTTGGATAATGGTTGGGTTAGAGATCTTTGAGCAGTGCTTCTAGGTTTACAATGTTGATCTTTTTTCCACTTGTGTTATTTGGACACACAGACAGCACTGGTACAGTAAGGATTTGCTCTTTCAGAGTATATCCAAGTAGTACGTGGTTAATTCCTAAGGATTTTAAGCCTAGTCATGGGCATAAGTCTATGGTTAGGATATAGAGGGTTTCTGACTTCCCCTGATGCTGGCTGAGTGCGCTGCAATCCAAAACAGTGCATGTGATCTGAAGGGTTGAGCCCCAAATCAAGATTTCCTGTTATGTCCCTCACATGCCACATCATTTAGTTTCATGGGTGGATTGGTGCCTGTTTCAGGCACCTGATCAATTAGCCTTGTTTATGTTTTTGAAACATTTGTTTCTTAAGCTAAAGCTTTTAGCAAATGGTAGGGAAAGAAGGACTTATGGTGATTTACTGTGCAGACATAAATAATTTGGCCTTAGATACAGGGTGAATAAGTATATATAAATGGCTTGTTTTTAATTCAAGGTAACATTTACTATTAATAGGAGTAATTAGCTTTTGATTTTGAGTATGTTAAACGTGCTTCCAAGGTATTTCAAACCTGCCCATGAAGCAGGTTTGAACTTGATGTTATGTATTATACTTTTGAGAACTATTACCTCTGTCACTAGTGGTGTTCCAAAGGGCTCATCTTAGGCCCTTAGCTCTTCAATATCTTAACAAATAACTTGGATGCAAGACTGAAGGGATACAAAGTAAGTTTGTCAATGACACAAAACTGGGAGGAGCTGTTGACTCCCTTTAAGGCCGGAGGACTCTGCAGAGAGATCTCAACAAATTAAATGACTGGGCAATCATGAACTATATGAAGTTCCACAAATTCTGCACCTGGCATGGGGCAACTCTGAATGTACATACAGACTGAGGAATGAGATGCTGGAAAGCAGTGCCATGGAAAGGGACCTGGGGGTCCTGCTGGCAAGTTGAATATGAGTCAGCAGTGCCCTGGCAGCCAGGAGGGCCAATCATGTCCAAGGGGGCATCAGGCAAAACATCGCCAGCCATTTGAGGGAGGAGATTGTCCTGCCCTGCTCTGTGCTAGTGTGGCCTCACCTTGACTATTTGGTGCAGTTTTGGGAATCACAATATAAGAAAGATATTAAGATATTAGAGAGTATTGAAAAGAGCATGGTGGGCCTTGATGAAGATGGTGAAGGGCTTTGAGGGGAAGCCATATGTGGAGTGGCTGAGGTCACTTTGTTCAGCCTGCAGCAGAGGAGACTGAGGGGAAACCTCATTGCAGTTACAACTTCCTCATGAGGGGAAGTGGAGGGGCAGGCATTGATTACTTCTCTGCAGTGAGCAGTGACANGCATGGCTACAGTCTTCCCTGGGCTCTGGATCACAACTTTAAACAAATAATAAAACTTTCTTCCAGCAGCACAGCTTTCTTCCATCAGTGGTCAACTTATGCAAGATGAAACAGAAGCTGTTTGAGGAAGAAGCACTCTCCACATGATGTGTTCAGGAAGAACTGCAAAAATCACTCATTCTACTTATTCCTTTTACTTAGTGGTTATTGGTTTAATTTTGTTTTGTTATTTAATCTTTAAGATGTTTACTTAAATATATATTTAGACTTATGTCTGTGACAAGGATGATAAACCATTCTATACCAGTAGAGAAGAGCTATGGAGGGTGTAAGAGTGTACACAAACAATGCTTGTAGAAATCCTACAAGCATAAAATCATAGAATATGTAGACTTGGAAGGGACCCATAAGGATCATCAAGTTCAACTCTTAGCCCTGCACAGGACAGCCCCATGAATCACAGCATTTGCCTGAGAATATTGTCCAAATGCTTCTTGAACTCTGTCAGGCTTGGTGTTGTGACCACTTCCTGGGGAGCCTGTTCCAGGGTGAAGAACTTTTTTCCTAATATCCGGCCTAAACTTCCCCTCACACAGTTTCATGCCATTCCAATGGATTCTGTCACTGCTCATCAGACAGAATTGATTGGAGCCTGCCCCTACACTTCCCCTTGTGAGGAGGTTGTAGACCACAGTAAGATCTCCTCTCAGTCTCCTCCAGGCTGAACAAGTCAAGTGACCTCAGCTGCTCCTCATATGGCTTCCTCTTGCAGCCCTTTACCACCTTTGTAGCCCTTCTTTGGATAATGGTTGGGTTAGAGATCTTTGAGCAGTGCTTCTAGGTTTACAATGTTGATCTTTTTTCCACTTGTGTTATTTGGACACACAGACAGCACTGGTACAGTAAGGATTTGCTCTTTCAGAGTATATCCAAGTAGTACGTGATTAATTCCTAAGGATTTTAAGCCTAGTCATGGGCATAAGTCTATGGTTAGGATATAGAGGGTTTCTGACTTCCCCTGATGCTGGCTGAGTGCGCTGCAATCCAAAACAGTGCATGTGATCTGAAGGGTTGAGCCCCAAATCAAGATTTCCTGTTATGTCCCTCACATGCCACATCATTTAGTTTCATGGGTGGATTGGTGCCTGTTTCGTGCACCTGATCAATTAGCCTTGTTTATGTTTTTGAAACATTTGTTTCTTAAGCTAAAGCTTTTAGCAAATGGTAGGGAAAGAAGGACTTATGGTGATTTACTGTGCAGACATAAATAATTTGGCCTTAGATACAGGGTGAATAAGTATATATAAATGGCTTGTTTTTAATTCAAGGTAACATTTACTATTAATAGGAGTAATTAGCTTTTGATTTTGAGTATGTTAAACGTGCTTCCAAGGTATTTCAAACCTGCCCATGAAGCAGGTTTGAACTTGATGTTATGTATTATACTTTTGAGAACTATTACCTCTGTCACTAGTGGTGTTCCAAAGGGCTCATCTTAGGCCCTTAGCTCTTCAATATCTTAACAAATAACTTGGATGCAAGACTGAAGGGATACAAAGTAAGTTTGTCAATGACACAAAACTGGGAGGAGCTGTTGACTCCCTTTAAGGCCGGAGGACTCTGCAGAGAGATCTCAACAAATTAAATGACTGTGCAATCATGAACTATATGAAGTTCCACAAATTCTGCACCTGGCATGGGGCAACTCTGAATGTACATACAGACTGAGGAATGAGATGCTGGAAAGCAGTGCCATGGAAAGGGACCTGGGGGTCCTGCTGGCAAGTTGAATATGAGTCAGCAGTGCCCTGGCAGCCAGGAGGGCCAATCATGTCCAAGGGGGCATCAGGCAAAACATCGCCAGCCATTTGAGGGAGGAGATTGTCCTGCCCTGCTCTGCGCTAGTGTGGCCTCACCTTGACTATTTGGTGCAGTTTTGGGAATCACAATATAAGAAAGATATTAAGATATTAGAGAGTATTGAAAAGAGCATGGTGGGCCTTGATGAAGATGGTGAAGGGCTTTGAGGGGAAGCCATATGTGGAGTGGCTGAGGTCACTTTGTTCAGCCTGCAGCAGAGGAGACTGAGGGGAAACCTCATTGCAGTTACAACTTCCTCATGAGGGGAAGTGGAGGGGCAGGCATTGATTACTTCTCTGCAGTGAGCAGTGACAGGACACAAGGGAAGGGCCTGAAGCTGTGTCAGAGGAGGTTTAGGTTGGATATTAGGAATAGTTTCTTCACCCAGAGGGTGTTCGGGCACTGGAACAAGCTGTCCAGGGAAGTGGTCACAGCACCAAGCCTGACAGAGTTCAAGGAGTGTTCGGACGATACTCTTGGGCACATGGTTTGACTCTTGGGGATGGCCCTTTGCAGGGCTAAGGGTTGGACTCAATGATCCTTGTGGGTCCCTTCCAACTCTGTATATTCTGTGATTCTTGGGTTAAGCAGAAAGAGGAATGCTACCAATGGGCTTATGCAAAAATTTAAATTCACATGCTAACTGTACAGTATAGAACCATTAACAAGATGTCTGAGGTTTCAGTTAAGGATGATAATAGCCTATAAAAGAAATCTCTATCTACTTTTAGTTATCTTACTTGTACTAACTGCAGGTTTGTGAGTGTGGCAATAAGTTGTAGTATGTGTCATAGAATGTTGTATGTGCAGGTTGTTTTCCTGTTTTGCAAACATACATTATTGCCTATAATAATTTATACATACCTGTTTATGAAGATAAACCTAATTAAATAACAGGTATTTAACTGACCCTTCTTTATCTTTACTTCACAGTCTACAGATTGCTTCTTAGCTGTTAGGTGGATTTTGTTTTTTATTGCCACACAAGTCGAGTACGTGTGACAGTGTCTCCTGGCTTATATTTTGGCTAGATACTAACAAAAACCTTCACTTGTTTTTAAGCTTTTTTCCTCTTGCATAGCTCCAGTGAACCTATCAAACATTTCATTATAGCAGTTTCTTGTTGTTCTGCTTCCTCTTGACACAGCTGTCAGATTCATAGTTAAAGCTCGAAGAAGTCTTTAATAATTGGACATTATTTTTCTTACCCGTGCAGAAGTACAAATGCCCCTGTAACTTATTCTAAATGTTTCCCATGAGTGCTCAAGAGCAACAGCCAAACAGAATTTGATAGGTGTAGTATGTACTTCCACATATATTATATTTACAGGTCTTGTAAAGTCCTATTTTCTTCACTACTCCTGTGATATCATTATTCTTGGGAGTGCAACTGATCCATAAAAAGCTACTACATGCTATTTCAGAGAGTGAGGGGAAGCCACCAGTCATTTCTTACATCATATACTTACACCATGTTTTGTCCTCATTGCTGTGTGTGTGCTTCATTATTATTTATTTCCTTATTAATTATTTGGAGCAGTGACCACATTTTTGAACTGACAAGTAGTCACAGCACCAAGTCTGACAGAGTTCAAGAAGCATTTGGACAATACTCTCAGGCATATGGTGTGACTCTTGGTGCTATCCTGTATGGACTTTGATGATCCTGGTGAGTCCCTTTCTGCTCAGGATATACTATGATTCTAAACATGAATGTTAACGCTTACAGAATGAATACATAGTTTTGATACATGAATATACATGCATATATATGAACATTGACAGAAATCTATGACATTTAAGTGCAATTTTCTTTCTCTATGTGTCACTTTCTTTGGTCTGACTTTCACTGTCATCTATAAATTAATTGAAGGAGGCATAAAACCTTTTTAGCATGAATATACCTTTAGGGTTGGTGCGTTTCCCTTTCACATTAATAATCATGGCTTATTTTATTTGGCACTAGAGTGGAAGGAAGCTCTTGCATCCTACATGTTGAATAGAAGTAGAGGACACCACAGAAAATCTGCCTGCTGTAGCTAAAAAAACACCGGGGAAAAATAATTGGCAGGAGAATCTTAATGAAGAGTAGTAATTGGTGAAAGAAGTGGTTGAATAATCTGTGATATTCAGTGTTATTTACTTGTCCCATGTCCTTTTCTGAGAACAGTTATGACTTCATGCCTCCAAATGGAGCAACCCTAACAGTGGTGCTGGGAGCAGTAGAATTGCTGGTATGATCCAGTGCCCAGCTGCTGAAATAGCTCAACGTTTTCCTCTGGGTTGGGGTAGGGAATGACTGAGGAACATACCAGGAGAATTAATCAAAAGTAATCATAGCAGGGTTTAGGTTGGAAGGAACCTTAAAGATCATCTAGTTCCTACCACTTGCCATGACTAGGGACACCTTCACTAGACCAGGTAGCTCAAAATCTCATCCAACCTCTCCTTTGGTGAGGAGTGTATATTAATTGAAACCAGTTGTATATTTAACATCGAAACCTTAGTGCTACCCAGAATAACTTTGCTTATACTCACAAATGAACAGTCAGAAATGGCTTTGAGCAGGCTGCAGAAGTTGTACAAGACCTGGATGAAGCAGGACTCATTTGAGATTGCTTGGCTTTGAATGGATACTGAAAAGCAAAATACTTATTGGAACAATACTTCATTGGAACAATCAATGAAGAGCTGTTATATCTTCCAAAAAGGCTCTTTAAATGAATTAATTTTCACATTTTTAGTACTCCAGTTGCATTAAGATTTATATGTGACTGAGTTATGTCTATTATGGAAAACTACTTTAAAATTTCTTGGCATTTATGTGTTTGAATTTGTAACCATAATATTGCATTAGTGTAGTTGCACTGAATATTAAAGTAATTTTAAGGTATTAATACTATATACAATATGCACTCTTTAGCATGTAAATATTGTAGTGTAATAACAAAATGTAAATTGGAAAATATTTTTCACATTCTTAGTTAAAGTATTAGATTTTTACATTAATGGCTTATAATCATTACAGGAAAATGATTTGAATGGAATTCTTTGATTTATAGAAGAGCAAATGAGCTCTGAAACAATTCCTGAACCTCGCAGTGTTACAATACATCTATGCATTTCTGAGTATAGTGAGGAAACACTTATAAGACCACCTGCAGAATAGCTAATTCTGGCAGATGTATTTGATTTGAAATCATGAATGCTTCAGAAAAGACTGTTGCGGTCTTGTGAACTAGAATAAAAAGTCCCAAACCATAACCTTTGTTTGCATGGTGGAAAAATAAGTGCAGTTCTAATACAACTAGATATTTACAAAATTTGTTGGATTTGAGTGATCTGTAGAAGCAAAAATGAAGCTGCAGTCCCTTTGAAGGTATTCCCTATTGGTTCTCTGTAAATCTGTGATCTTTGTTCTTGGATCCCTAAAAGGGCAGAAGATTATGATATTGCAGTTGCCAGCACCAGTGAAAAACAAACCAAGCAGAGAATGAGGCAGTCAAAACTTTATATACCAAATATTCTACAGAACTCTACTAGACATTAATTTGAACTGTGGTAATCTGGCTTCTCTCTTGTGGTAAGGATGTGGATACGATCTTAAATAAAGCCTATCATCTCACATACTCCATTCTTCTTTTATCCCTACCTCCCTTTTTTTAGCTTTTTCCTTGAAAATTTTGAAATCCTTCAGGGAAGAAACCTCATGTTAGTATACTGCCTTACCTTGACCAGTGTTGTAGTTTGGAATTATTATGTAAATTCTCTCCCCTGACATTAACTGCCCATGTCGGTAGTCGACAAAAAAAAGTAGTTAACTGCTGATCACTGGGTGGGGGCAGGTTGTCTCTTTTGTTTCTGGGGACGACACACGGCTCGGGGTGGGGAAAGGTGTGGGTGTGCTGGGAAGAGGAGAAGCCGTCTCGGGGCTGCTGCTGCTGCTGCCACTGCCTGC
>VWZD01002028.1:0-73186 GCA_013396695.1 Sakesphorus luctuosus | reverse complement strand
CTTGTATTAAAGTTCCTTCTTCTAAATTTGATAAAGAGTGACGTGATTATTGTGGAGGAGGCCCCCTCCCCCGCTTGTGGGTAAACATTTTGGTTTTTTCCCCTCAAACCGAGACAACCAGGTTGAACCTCTGGGTGCTGCTGTGAGGACATTTTCACTATCAAAAATTCTTTTGAGAGAAAATAATGCTTTTATAACAATTATGAAGAATACTTCTCTTCTCTAAATGAACAATTTACATACAACCTGAGTAGCATGTGCTTCTACCAGGAATGCAGTAAGAAAATGCTGTAAAAATTAGATTATAATTCTTACTGAAATTTTCTATGCTAATACACCTTTTATGCAAAGTAACCAGTAGATTTTTTTTTCCTAAATATGCTTTCCTTATCCAGAGAATGCTAAATGGAAACACATTCTATACTGAACACGCTTTACTATTTGATTTTGAAAACAGCTTCTATAACACAGATCTCTTTAATGGAAATGTATTGTAGAAACAACCTCTTGACAATACACTATAAAATATTTTTATACTGCACTGATTATTTTCTATTAAAACACTTAAACAGATCCTGTTTTAAACCAATATCTAGTTCATAGTTTCTATGAACAGTTTGAGCTAAGCATTCTAAACACAATCACTTTCTTACAGAAAAAATGTTTAAGGTATTTCTTGTTGACTCAACGTACAGTGATTTTTTTTTTATTTTAAATAAAAAAATGGGGAGATGAGTTGGTTTTGAAAGCATTCATACTAAAACATGCTTACTTTTCACGCAGGTAAAACTGTTCAAAAACTAAGTTATATAGAATGCCACAAATGGTCCTTTTTTTCCCCCTTTCCCTTAAAACTCAGTTGACCAGAGTTGAAACCTAAATGAAACTAAGTGAATGCTGTATTTCTCCTGTTATTTCTGTGCAACCAAATAAACCTGTGAGTCTCTCACAGGGCTGTACAAGATGACTTATTTGTCTTTGAGTTCTGTGAGATGATGCACTGAGAGTCACCATGTAGTTTAAATGGGAAAAGACATTTCTATATTCTCTGCTCATTAACAGACAGGTTGCAGTCTGGGATGGATTAGTTCTGTTAAAGATTAAACATCACTGTCTAGAAATCACTTTCTATTCTTTAACACATTTGGGGTTTTATAGTTCTAGAAAATATGTTGGAAATACTCATTGGTGATGAAAGTTTTGGACCTGTAAAGAGGTGCACTGGGAGCACAAAGGGAGAATGTGGGCCAAAGAACAGATATCATGACTTGCTCTTTGATTTTCAGTGCCCAAAGTTCCCACTGCCTCACAGAGAAGACAGTATTGGAAGTTCTGTGTTCTGTCTAAGCCTGTTGCAGAAGTTTCAAGGCTTTTGCATCTCATCAGATAGAGATATATTTTAAAATTCTTTAAGTGACTTTGAATGGACTCTGACAATATATGAAGTTATCACATCCTTTTGTAGAATGGTGTGAAACTGAAGTTCTTAGACAGACAGCTATATTTAAAACCCTTGCATTTTCATATACCTGGTTTATTTCAAGGGCTCCAACTGGCTTGAAGTGAATTACCCTTTGTCCTGTTTGAGACAGTATATTATAAGCTCTCCATGTAATTCTGGTTTTGGGGTTTTTTTTTCTTTTTTTTTCACTGTTTGCTCTCTCTTAAAACTCCAGCAAGAAAAGAAAACAACCTCAATACTCAAACAACTTGTATGATGTTGCTAGCATGCATCTTTCATCCTTAGCCATAACGGTAGCATTAAGTCAGTATTCAGCAAGGATGAGTATTGAGAAAAGACTTCTGTGCTTTAGTTGCTCAGGATTTATCTTCACAAATAAAAGGACAAAATTTTAAATATGGATTTTGTTTCAGTGTAACTTTACAATAGATAAACATTTAATAACAGTGAGCTGTGACATTTACAAAGAGAAAAACTTTTGAACACAGAGATTTAGCAAATTCTCGGGATTCTCAAGAGCAATTCTAAAATATTGCATCTCATTGTCCCCAGCTGAGCTCTGTGGACATTCACTGAGAAAAACCACTTTCTGTCTGCTGTATAGCAGATTTCTGAATGTGTCCATTTCTCCCTGGCAATTTTACCCACACTGAATTTGTTTCTTGGTCTGAACTTTTACCCACACTGAATTTGTTTCCGGGTCCAACTCTTTAGAGTTGTTACAAATGGTCATAGAGTATCAAGAAGGTGGATGAGTTTTGGTGCTGAAAAAGCCATGATATTTTTAAGTTCTGTCTGAAATCTTTGAACTTTGGAGTAAAAATATCACCTACATATGGGACTGAGAGACTGAGGAAAGGAGCAGTATCTATTGATCTCTTTGGACTATAAGGAAGGTAGAATGGTTTATAGTGTCCCTTTATTCTCACTGCCTGAAACAGCTGGGCAAATAGGGAGGAAACAGCTTTCTCCCAGTACTTGTCAAATAACTGATCCACAAATTATCCCTCCAAGGGACAAGGTAGACAAGGACAGTATGTTCCTAAATCAAGCATAAAGTTGCAGGACTGTGGCCAAAATTCAGAAAGAGGGATTAAATAAAGGTTTGTGGGATGGAAAGTTAACTAATTAAAATTGAAATAATGATTTTATTAATGTACAGGGACTACTAGATCAGGATTAATTAAATGCAGTCTGTATTACGTAATTATCAAAATAGAACGTGTTATATATGTACATTATATACCTGTATATTTCACACAAGTAATGCTCTGTAAATGAGCATGTGTCCAATATTTCCAGGTGCGTTATGCCCAAGGCAACCTGATTCAATAGTAATCTGCATAAGCTACAAAGAGAACAGGAGGAAATTCTTCCAACAAAAAACCCTGCAAAAGTGAAATCTCTGTTTTCTTCCATATCATGCAGAAACTATTCAACATATTACACTAACATACTCTTTGATAGGAAATAACTAATTTATTGAGCTTGCAGGTCTTTGGCTGAATGAATTTAACAAAAAATGTTACTGTACAGAAAATCTAGTCATTCAACTATACTTTCTGAAGTAAAAAGCCAGAGCACAACCCGACAAAATACTTAAGTGTTTACAAGCTGAAACATATTTCAGTAACATCTGATTAGAAGTTAGTATCTTAGGTGATATATCATTATCAGCATTAAATGTATTATCCCAACTGAAATAATAAATTTCATTTTACTTGTGTTTAACAGCAAACATGAATCAAACGATGTTTCCTGAATTTTATTAAAATTCTGTTATAGCTCATTTATAACTGAGGACAATAAAGTACTTACAGAATACAAAATGGTATAATCAGTAAAAAGATAAAGAGCTCCAAGCTACCTGTTCTATATTGTTAGCATAAATGGAAAAGAAGATTGGATCAAGATAAGAGTTTTGCAATACTGCCTTGGTTTTATTCTCAACAAAATTTGTTCCTCTCTGATTTGGCATGGAGTTTATTCTGACTTCACACAGATAATGGATGCATGGGCTGCACATGGCCTCAGGGCAGCAGGTATGTATTTCTGGCTGGTAGGAGACTTGGTGCAATTAAGGCATCTCTATAAAAGGAAGTCTCAGGCACTTCAACCTGAGCCCACAACACTTCAGAAGCAGTTGACAAAATCCCCTCCTCTGTTTCCTCTGGTATGTATATAGTAGAAACTGTGGGGTCTACAGAAACTGAGTGATCAAACAGCATCCCTGTGTTTCTCTAGTAAAAATTACGTAATATGCTTTTTAACTCAGCTGTACTTGGGAAAATTGACTGCTATTTTTGAGGGGCAGATGAGTAAAGTGCATCTTGAAGCTTCTTTTGGAGTAAACCCAAATATCTTGAGCAGGTTTGTAATGGCATTGTAATTTTTTCTTTGAGTCTCTAGGGGTGACTATTATGCTTTGGAGTTTACTTTAGCTTTCTTCAGAAGTGTATGCCTGTTCATGCACGCATGTATACATATATATGTGGATATAAAAATCATATATGTGTGCACCGATTCTATTTCTGAACTGCTCAAAGTAGAGATTTATCAAATGCTTCTGTTTGTTTGTTGGGCTTTTTTTCCCAATAAGACATCAGGATATTTTGATCTGCAGGTAGTACAAAGTAATACAGAGCCTTATGTTTCACAGCCACTGCAGTGTTGACTTGGGTGGAGGAGAGGAGACCAGCTGTTTGTCATGTGAAGCAGTACTTCTGGTTTGGAACAAACAACATTTAATACTGGCCAAGATGGTGCTATTAGATCTGTAGGTGAGTAACTTAAAACTACACCTGGAATGTCTTATTACCAGAGCTCTTTGTCTATAAGAAATCCTTTTCTTGAGACTTTCTGAGTATAACTTTTTCACTAAAAGTTACAGTGCCATTACAAACATTAGGCGTGGAAAAGCAAAGCAGAGCAGTAATATCTACTATTTAAACTGCTAAGCCATTTTGTAAAGCTTTAAAGGCTGGAAATGTAAGGAATTAAAAATACATTTGTGAGATCTAGAAAGTACTGCTGGAGAGAGTATTGCTTTATGGTTCATTAATTCTCTTTTTTCTCAATAAAATGTTACCTCTCTTTATTCTTCTATTTGTGTATTTAAGCATAAATGTGCATGTGCATTTATAGTGTATCAGGTCCCGAATTAGAGACCTGTGTAATTTAGATTGTACATTGGTACCAGATCCCTCTGCTTGTTGCTGCTAAATGATATGCAGGTGATAACTGTTGGACACTCTTCACTGAATAGCTGATGCCTGAAGTAAGATCAATGGAAAATTAACCAATCCTATAAAGGCAAAAAATAGAAGGGGTTTTATTTATTTAATTAGTAAAATTTAATTCCATCTCTTGAAAGTGAATGAGAAGTCTGTGTTTTCCTGTGATGTCTTGTAATTTACATAATTTCTAATTATTCAATGAATAAATAGTTTGGTTCTTAGAATTAAATTATTCTCTTCTCCCAGATTTTAGGGAATATCTATGAAGTTCTTTTAGGGGATACCTATGAAGATATTTTGTCTGCAGAAATCCTTATTTAGAATTTTTAGTGACTGCTGCAAGAACTCAATAGTGGAACTTTCTAAGGAGAAGGAAGAGGCTATGTCACCATCATACTGAGAGGCCTCTCTTGAAAGCTCTCCAAGAAAAAATGCTACCATTTTCTTTCCCTGAATGACTTCAAAATATTCGACCACCATGAGGACTTTTTTTGCTTTATTATCCTAGGAAAAAAACGCCCCCTCCCTCACCCCCCATCTCAAACCTGTTCTCATCTGAAGAAAAATGCACACACACACGCACACACATATATACATAAGTATCTAAACGTATATATTAAAAGAAATCCTATTCTACATTGTCATAGACCTTGGACTATTCATAGGGCTGACCTGCTATTGGTTCCAAGTTTAACATCCAAGTCCACCTTGGATTTCTCTAGGTGTCTGTTGTAACAGTCCAGTGCCATTTTACAGCAAAAATATTGACTGTCAGTGAGAACTTGACATTTAAAATTCTTCTGCACCATTGATCCTCACTGCAAATATCTTTACAGTAATCTTTTTATTAAAAAACTTCTATAGAGACGAACTGAGGATTGATAAAGAGCTGTTAATGAATAAATAAACATAACTAAGCCCAAACACACTGTAAGTATTTAATATAGAGTGTTTGGAAGATATTTTAGGTATTAGTTATTTGGAAGATTACTGTGGATGATTATTGAACAGAAAAGGTCTATTTGTTAATATCTCAGATTCAAATATGGTTCTTGAATTCCCACCACAAGAACTTTATTATTTAAATAGAAATCCATTCAAGTTCACTCCTTTATTATGAGTGATTATTCTTTAAATAAAATTTCAAGAAAAATACTATTAAAACTATTTAATTGGCATCAATGCAGATTTCTTTAATCATTAAAGAAACAAACCTATCTGTTAGAAATATAATAAAAGGAATTAACAAATTAAGCAATTTGTTCAATAAGGGTACACAGGAATCTTTTTATAGGAATCCATAGAGATCTCTGTGTGGTCACAGAGAAAAAAACATCAGCACCTGGCACTGCTAGTTTAATGTTTTGCAATTCTGATCATCTCAACAGAGAAGTCACTATTGGGCTTCACAATGCTGATCCATGATGGATCCATGCACTTTGAGAAAGAGCTGAGAGACGAACAAAGCATTTTCCAGGGCTAAGAGGGTTATTGTTAAAGCACATATTGTACCTGTGCATAGACACAACTGTTATGAAAAATAATTAATAGCTAGTAATTACCATTAGGAGGTTCAAAGCATCTAGTTCAATGACAAACCTCAGATAGACAAACCTGATTCACATGTACTGACTCTCACCTTTCTTTTTAAACCACAGCTTTTATCACAACATGTGTCTATTCAGATGGTTAATAGTAATTGCTGTCATAACCACCACACACGGCCATTTGTTTCTAAGACTGTTGGTTTCATAAATACTTTTCCCAAGTACTTTCAGAGAACATTTTGCTGGGTCCATTCTGGCTTAAAATTAGACTTGAATAGTTTTGTCTCCAACCCATTCTGCCTATATGGTTTGTGTAGGCCTTCACTTTGGCTGACCAAAAATTCAGTTGTGTTTTGTGAAACAAAATCCCACATAACATAGCAAGTGCTCAAATTTATTGGAAAAACTTTAGAGATTGAGATCATCACATGGCATGAAGACTTTGAACTTGAACCTTTATGAGAAAGATGAGGACAGGTATAATTCTGATGACTGTTAGTTCTGATATAAATCATGAATAGCTGTTTTGAAGTTAGCAGAGTTGTACCAGTGTAAAAAGTATGTGGGAAGATCAGGCTACAGATACATGGCTAATATAAAATTGTCTGTGTCTGTATTGTATATTCATAGATATCAAGATATTTTTAATTTCAGAATTATCTTTGCTACGAGAAGAATTTATCTATTTAAAGCAAACAAACAAACCAAACAAGGAAAAAAATAGACATAGAAAATAAAATGTTTGATCCTGAATTATTTGAAAATGTTGTTCAGGAAAAATGACAGAGGTAGTATTTTTTTAATCTACTGTCATTTGGCCTTCGGTACCTAGACTTCAAATGTAATTATACTCACCTATCCTGAGACTACATGAAAAAAACCCAAAAACATTTGCCAGAGATGTTACCAGAGTTAATTTAGTCTAGAATTACATTTTCAAACACTATTAATTGGTGTATATATAAGACCAATTGCACTATGCAAATTTACTGAAATTGAAGGTCTGAATCTTAGAGATTTTCA
Source organism: Sakesphorus luctuosus (assembly GCA_013396695.1). Classification (NCBI taxonomy): domain Eukaryota; kingdom Metazoa; phylum Chordata; class Aves; order Passeriformes; family Thamnophilidae; genus Sakesphorus; species Sakesphorus luctuosus. The sequence goes on along the minus strand of VWZD01002028.1, from coordinate 65,918 downwards.
AATATGCATTAATCAAAAGAGGTGTGACTATTATTGCTAGACAATATTGCAGAAGATTCTCTAGAAATAATTGTACTGTAGCAAGTTAATGCTGGTTAGCTTTGGAAGAAAAAGTCAGTGTGTTGATGTCCTTCACCAAGATTTTGAGTGATTCTGATGAGACTGAAAAAATAGTTGTCTGTGAGACAGTAATTCTACACAAAACCAAGGTGAACTTTATTGACTTAATACGATTCTATGTTTTGTGTAGGCATCTGTCCACACACCTCTCTCTCTTTTTTTTTAACCCTTTTATATGTGTAATCTAGTCATGCATTAATATAAATCATAACAATGGGATTTATATGTGTGGAGTTGGGATAAAAGTGGACATATTTGAAGCCAACTGTGCCACTACCTGTTGTGATGGAAATGGGTTATGATTGCTAAATATTCATTTGCTTGCTGAAATGTTTTTAAATGAATGTTGATTTGGATTAATATAAGCCTTTATGGAAAAATCAGCAGGGTGAAAACAGAGTAGATCAAGGTAAGCCAGATAGTCAGAGATTTTTAAAAGGCTTTGGGAATGTAGAATACCTCTGTAGTACAAAACACTTCAGTAATCAAAAGGGAAAAAAGCCAAACAAATAAACAAACAAAAAACCAAAACCAGCAAGGTGTTGCTTTGAGAAAACAAAAAGTTACAGGATCCAGCTGATCTCTGCAATATCTCTGCCTGCTCTCTCAGGAGGGAAGTTTGGAGAAGAGAGTTTGGCTAATTGCATAGTGCCTAAAGTGGGGGGTTCCTATTATTATACTGAGGTTTATTCCCATTGACAAAAGCAATAGTAATTTGTAAGAAAGACATCAGGAGTATCTCAGTAATGCAAAGGTGTGGCCAAGGGAACTTGAGTGAGGTTTGCCCCAAGGAGAGGAGGAGAAAGGTGTGTCCAGCAGGTCCCTGAGACTGCAGGATCACCCACAAGCCCTGCAACACTCTAAGCTTCTTCTATGTTGGAGAGGAGGCACTTGTACGTCTTCTCTGCTAGTTTTCTTTCCTACTTTGGTGAAAGATGCGTGAAGAAAAGTGTTGTTTACTGTATCTGGGCCTTCAAAGCCTGAGAAATGCATTTCACGCAGTATTATGCCTGAAGAAAACTTTGCTTCCTTCTGATGCGTGAGGCCAAGCTATTTAAGTACACTGTTATGTAAATATTTACATTTGTAAAGAATATAGTTTCTCATAATAATTATATCTATTCAATGCCTACCATAGTCATTTAGGAGCAAACATTAAAACAAGATACTTATGAAGAGAAGCCCTTGTAATTTGGCAAAGAAGACTGCAATAATCCTCTGCCACTTGCTCACCCCTCCATTTTAATTGTTAATATCTTTTCAGTATGCGGGAGAAGTAATCTCCCACCACGCTAAAGCAGTCAGCCTAATTGAAAAGAAATACAAGTCATCTAGTGCACAGCTGAAAAATTCAGCTAAAATGAAATCTATCATTATCTTCCCAATACCAATTTTAAATAGGTATTAAAGTAAATGGGGAAAACATCTTCTCATTTCTCTTGTGGTATCATTTCGTTTTTACAGAAATCCCTAATCCTCAAATGAAGATTCTGCTTGATACCAGCAAAACACTCAAGACTCAGACTCAAGTGTCTTAGAAACCAGATCCAAAAATAGAGGAAAAATTTCCCTATCATGAATTAATCTCATTTGAAGATGATTTTTAAAATACAATTTATGCAATGCAAATCCTTGCTCCCAGAATAACCTGTATTTGTGGTTGTTATGCCACAGTCAAGAGATAAATTACTGTTCAGTGAGCTGTTTCAGCATGGCAACGTGAACTGCAGCTAGGATTAAGGAAGCTGATGAAGCATAACATACCATGAGAGAATCGAAAACATTTTATAGGACACAGGGGTGTTATTGACAGGTTTCTACTTTTTGATACAATGAACTATTTCAGCAGGAGATCGTATTTGAAAAGTATCCTGCATTAGAAAATTATATGTCACATTTCAAAATATTCTCACTTTTAGTCTCCAAATTACTATGCACTATATAACACATTTCAATTTAATTGGAAGAATATTGTATTGTGATGCTGAACACTTGTTTAATGGAGATAATATTTTAGCTTGGTAGGGAAAGTTGAATTCATTTGAAGTTGAGACACCCTCAGATTTGTAATTACCAACACATGCCTCTGAGTAGATAAAAGTACATTGAAAGTATGTCAGATGGGGTCTTAGAGAAAACCCATTAAGACCTTAACAGGTGAAGCTCAAATAAAATCTTACTAAAGCTATTACCATCAAAGTTTTATTTGGTCTCAGGACAGCTTCAGACTCCTCCACTGACTGAAATTCCCACAAGTGGAGAAATCTCAGGATCTGTACTGTATTGCAAGTTCTCAGCAAGTGCAAGGAAGTAGCTGGTTAAAAAGATACCCCTACATGAAGCCTGCCAAATTGAAAAAGAGAGTTTTTATCATTCTACTGTAAAACATGATGGCTAATTATTTTTTCCTTCAGCAGGCTTGCTTTCTCATTCCTTCCCTGAAGTAGTAAAAGATTCAGCTAGATTGAACAAAGACTATGCTCTCAGGAGTAATCATCTGCTTGTAGAAAATGACATGACATTTCTGCTGTTATTCTTCCCGTTGTTCACAAACTGGAAAATTTGTACTTCAAATGTGCCTAAGATAATGCCTCTGTTGTAACTATAGTTGTAAGTGGTAGAGAAAAAGAAAACAAGAAATAATGTTAGGAAGAATCCCATCCTACTGCGTATTTCCTACTCAGTCCTTTCATTGGAATCAATAGTAATTAGTGTTTTGAATGCTCTTTCAGTGAGGTAGTACAAGTATCTGTAAAGTCTTTTCTCACTCAGTGTCCATATAATCCTAAATTCATGGAGGGAGGCTTAGGGCAAAGTTTCTTTACATACTGCTCCTATAAAACTGTGGGGTTTTGTTGGTTAGCATTGTGTGATGCCTTGCATATAAACATGGTTAGAAACAAAGTTTACTGTCTCACTGGTGAGAACCAGCACTAGCTCAAATGGCCTGGCTAGACTGGACTCTAATAAGAGGATTTTCTGCTCTTATATTTCATCTAGAAGCTCTGCAATTTTACTGTTGGAAAAGTCTGAGAGTGAAGATATAAGACCAAATCAGTCCTGCTGTAGTCAGAGATGCAGTAAATGTTATAATGTCACTGATGCATTCAAGGCCAGACTGGATGGGCCCCTGAGCAACCTGGTGTAGTGGAAGGTGTCTCTGGCCATGCCAGAGGGGTGGGAACTAGATGATCTCTGTGGTTCCTTCTAGCCCAAACCATTCTATGATTCTATGATATGATGCAAATTTTCAGACAGCTACTGCAGAACAGTGGCTTTAAACACTTGCTGTTGCACAGACAGAAGCACAGGACAAGTACCAGGTTGTGCGTGTGTGCCTTTGTACCTGTTGTCTCTGCTACGCTTGATGATAATCAAGCAAAATCCCATGATTCAGACTGAAGATCACAGGAATGCAAAACCTATCCATAGATGGTGTAATCCTTGTTAACCTCACTGAGCAAATTGTGCTTAGATGTGACAATGGACTCTTTTTTCACACTGCTGGGAACTGCATTGATACTGTCCTCTGAAATTGAATCACCTAATTACAAATTGGAAACCAATTTGTTCTTGGTCCACATTTGAAGAACCTAAATATATAAGTAACCAAATTTTATAAATGTAAGATATATTTTGGAGTAACTTAATTGTGGCATTCTAATATCTGAAGGGAGCCTACAAGGAAGATGGAGACTGAATATTTTCAAGGACGTGTAGTTCAAGACAAGGGGAAAATATCTTCAAATTGAAAGAAGACATGTTTAGATTAGATGTTAGAAAGAAATTCTTTACTGTGAGGATGGTGAGGCACTGGCACGGGTTGCCTACAGAAGTTGTGGATGCCCTATCCCTGGAAGTGTTCAAGACCAGGTTGGATGGAACTCTGAGTAACCCAGTCTAGTGAAAAGTGTTCCTGCACATGGCACATACATTGGAACTAGATGATCTTTAGGGTCTATTTCAACACAAATTCTGTGATTCTATAAAGCTTAATAGGGAACCGGTTCCCTAGGGAAATGATTGAATCATGATCTCTTTTAGTGGGCACAGTGATATTTGGTTGAAAGTTGGACTTGACCTTGGAGGACTTTTCCAACTTTAATTATTCTATGATTCTAAAATGGAGGAAGATAAAAAAACACTGAGAAGAATTGTGCTGAAAACTAGTTGGAATATGAATTACATGATGTTTTATAAGCTGCATTATTCTTTACTGCAAACCAAAATCTAGAAGATATGTTTTTTCTGCTGTCTGTATTTAATTTGGAATCTAGGGAGAAGGGACGAAACAATGACAATAATAATAAAAGTTATATTAATAATAATCTCTTTCAGGGCCAGAGAAGAAAAAGGGAATTTAGGTGATATATGTAGTGAGACCGCATATGGAATGCAGATTAGGATGAATTAGGTGAAATAAAATGTTTGTGCAAAACACTGCCTATCTGAATACAGATTTCATATCAGCACAAGAAGAGGGGGCAAAGAAAGAATAATTTTTTTTATGTTCTACAAAATATCATTGTTTTTGGAAATTATACTGCATTGAATACATCAAAATGTCTGCTTTTCAAAAGCTGGTACACTACCAAAACTAATAGAGAGAGCAAAGGTAAGGGAATGATATTTTATTTACACTTAGTAGCAGTGATTTGCCCATGGTTGTAACTGTGGCATATGTAAAATTTTCAGTAACCTACCCACCACATCAAGGTGTCTGTGCAACTGGTGGAAACTACTTCTTCTTTATGTTCTACATCATATAAATTATTAGAACTTAAATTTTACTTCTGTATGTATAATATGGGAAAAGGGCTAGACTTCAATTTTCAAAACTGAATGCACATTCTAAATATTCTTGTTTCTGTCTTCTGGGGCTTAAACCTGGTCAGGTTCTGGTGAGAACTAAAAATACAAGCAGAACAGGGTGTTCTAGAACTCTGATTAAGTATTTGCAGGTTATACTTATCACAGAAATGTCTTAATTACATTAAAATATCAATTGCCATTCAGCAGTTGGTTAAGTGTTCATATACTATTTAGAATTCTAATAGAAATATTTTGATGTCTAGGGAACTGTCCTCGATGTGTAGACTGAAGGAGGGACCATAATTTTCTGTCTCCTCGATCCATCTCTCCCAACTATGTTCCACAAATTCTTTCAGAAAAACTTTGAATTGGAATTTATTTTGCATTTAATGATTGAAACTCTCAATCAGATCCATGCTGAGGCTGACCATAGTAATCACTACAAGTTGGTCTTATTTGACACATATTTTGGGGTAAGATAAAAAGAAAAAAAATCTGCATTAGAAAAGTCATTGATAAAAAGTATTTTCTGTTTCTTGTAAATGACAAATATCTTTAACAAAAGTTTTCTGCCTGCAGAAACTGCCTCCAGTGTCCACGTCACCAACCACAGGACAAGTCCCAGCTGGAACCATTTATTGGCTTAGTCAAGTGCTCCACTACTTTGTTCTAAATATGTCAACTCTAATTCATCCTCAGGCTTAGTTACTGTCAAACACTGTTAAATGGAACTGGAATCAGTGTTGCACCTAGACGACCACTAAGCCAAAACCTTAGTCACTTCTGCAGAAATGTTAGTAATCTGTGGCACTAAAGAGTCATGGCATTCCTGTGAGGGTATCTTGTATGAAAAGGGAAGTCTGGTCTCATCTTTGGCATGAACTAGAGGTAAGAAGTTCACAAAATCATTACAGAATGCTTTGGCAGCAAGTTTTGTCCCTTGGAAGAGTGAAAGCTTGTATTTATTTGCATGATTAATACTATCAGGGCACACACAGGAGTACATTATGAGCCCAGAGTTAGGACTATCCCCAGCAACTAAAGCACTGGCAATGTTTACCTTCACATTGCATTGGAGCTTGGGAGACTACATGGACAAATTTGATCATTTTGAGAGATCTATGGTAAAGCACAAAATATTTTAAAGTGGATAATGGAAAAACAGGCTGCAAAAACAGTTAAAGACATATACTTAGAATGGCACGTTATCTACTTCTACTTATATTGTGCAAAGGTTCTAGGTAGCATTTATACAGATTTCAAAGGGCATCATTAAGGAAAATAGCATTTGAAAGCAGTATCTATGGGAATACTGGAAGGAATGCTACCAATAATACCTAATATAGTAATTTACATTATGGTGAAAAGTAAAAATTGAAGGCAAGTTGGGCAAAAGATTCACATGATACCTGAGCACACTGTGATTTATTTTGAACTGAGGTCTTCAAAATGTGAAAATGGACCCCAATCCTCCTAAGGACTCACCTCTTTAGGAATTTCTGCAGATGAGTCTTTGACTCTTTAGTTTTCTTTACTGTAAAACAGAGAGTGAATGGCATGGTCTCAACAGATATTTTTAGTGGTGTGTAAATCTGCATTCTTACTAATTTGTTGGAAATGGACTAAACATGTGCCAGGAGGGGTCTAGTTTGAATATCAGGAAAAATTTCTTCACCAAAAGGGTTTTCAGACACTGGAACAGGCTGCCCAGAGAAGCAATGCAGTCACCATCCCTGGAGGTATTTAAAAGACATGTATATATGGGACTTAGGGACATAGTTTAGTGGTGGATTTGGCAATGGTCGGTTAACTGTTTGACTCTATGATCTTAAAGATGTTTTCCAATCTAAATGATTCCGTATTACAGTGCATTCAGTAAAATTCTAGATAAACCTGTTCTTTCCTTCTTGTAATTCACTGTGCTTTGAATGGCAAGGTCACCTTCACCAATGACCAAGCCTTCCCTTGCAGATGGCTCCTAATTGTTGCCCAGTTCCTCTATGAAACTCTAGCACCTTTGTCTTTTTGAAAAAGTCAGGGTTCTTGGAGGAGAAATTACTGAGGAATATTACAAAAACACTATCTGAAGATTTCCATCCTCCTCTTCTATACTTTCTTCTAATAACCTATTCTGGACACATAAATATGTGTGTGATCTCGCGATTAAGTGCGTTTAAAGAAGAGTAATTCCAGATTGCAGCATGTCAGCCATTCACGGTGTCTTCACAGCATTGTTGGTTTGCTTTTTTAGTGCATAGGTATGTGTTTATATCTATGCATAGGGATAGAATACTAGTGAGTAAGAATTCTTCACTCATTTACTCTAACAGCAATGTTTTGCATATTTTTTGCACTGGGCAGAGCACAGCAGTAGTTAAGCCTTGTTTAGTTGTCAACCTATCACAATATTTACTTTTTGTTTACAAGTATTCAGTGCATGTGGTTCAAGGAAAGCCAAGAAAGATTTCATCTTAAATCACTGACATAACAGAAGCCAAAAACTTGTAATACATTTTTTTCACAATATTTTAAGGAGAAATTGTATGAGGTCTGTATCACATAAGTGTTTAAACGTACTAAAACCCATTGTGAATGCAATTCTTTTTTGAATTTAATTTCAAAATTTCTAGATAGTAATAATTTATGTTATGTGTATTCAATTTTACAGCAAAATGAACAGAATCCTTAAAATTGCTCAACCACATATTAGACCAGAAACATCAATGCTATTATATTTCATTAATGAAGAAAGCATTGTGCATAACTAATGGATTTTATTAAGGCTAATATATGTAACAGCAGGAGTTGTTGGTAGACCACAGAAAGACTTTTTAGCAAGCACTCTGTGGAAGTAAAAGTCACTGAAAGGTTAAAATAATAAATTTGTTTGACACACTGAGGAGCTGGTGTAACTTTGTCAGTCACAGGGTAAAGACATCGTGCTTGATAACTGAAGCTAGGAGGGTCCTGAAGTAACAGTATTTGACATGTCTGGGACATCTCATCAAAGGGAAATGAAGATCCCTGACAAGAGAAGTACTAAATAGGACTCCTGGTGGGAAAGTTGCTGCCATGCAGAAAACTGTTTTAGATAAAGATATCCAAGAAACTCATGCCCCCTGGGATGCAACAGTGGTTCTAATAACTGATGGAGTATTATTAAGATATGTTGCTAAAGATGGTTTTGCAATAGGGTCACTAGCCCAAAGTATACATTAAAAAAGTAGTATTTCATTAGTTTACTATTGTTGTTGTTTAAGAAACAAGTCTTGAGTCTTTTGTGATCTTCAGGCAGCCATTTTTGTATTGGTAATTAGTGTTTATCAGAGATAGAGTCATACCACTGAAGTTCTAGCCCCCTTTAAGAGTATTTCAACACATTTCTTATTCATGTGATTACTGACTAATTCAGGTCTTGTAATAAGCATTGTAATGCTTATTTGCAAATACTGTTTTGCACTGGCCTACTGTTTCTGACCAACTAAATATTGCGCTATCTCTTCCCCAAGTTCAGTGCTTAAAGGGAACATGTGGCCTTATCTAACACATAAAGCTCACTTTAAACACATTCTTGAGTCTCCTGGTAGTAAGGAAACCCAAACTTTTCTGGCTGGTGAAAAAGCTGAGTGTAGCTCAGAGCGTGCCTATGTTTAGAAGGGTTGGCAGGTCATCCAGCAGTAAATACAAGATGAGAACACAAAAAAGGGGGCACTGTCCCTGGTGCAGAATTACTTTTGCAATGCCACCTGGTCCAGAAGTGTTTTATAAACCCCCAGAAGGTATCTCCTATCAGCTAAAGGGCAGGCTGCAATGCAGCAGCTGATATGTACGGGAGCAGGTGCAGAATAAGTAGAGAAATAAAATGTGGTAAAAAGAACCCATACATCCAAGAAAAGTTGTTCTTCTGTTGAAAGTTAGTGACACAAAACCTGTTTTCTCCATCTATCCGGTCTTAGTTTGAACTTTAGGTGTGAGCAGATTATCTATATATCATGTCATCTTTTGTTCCAGGTCTTTAAAGGTCACTGACCTCTAGAAAAATGCCAAAAAGTTATTTTTCTGCTTACAAAGATTATATTATGATATTTAAAACCTTTATTCTTTTTTTCCTGGACAAAGCTGGAGATTTGAATGCAAAGTTCATCTGAGAGTCAAATACTGCTGTCAAATTCTGGTATCTCAATCAGAGCCTACAATCTGATTAGATAAAATATTGCAAAAGAAACAATTAAATATATTTCATTCTACTAGCTGTGTTTTACATGGAGATATGAACCTTGGGGAGAAATTAGCTCTTCAAGACACAGGACATTGTAAACTTTCAGTTGGAGATTGTAAGTCCAGAAAGGGACCATTATAGTCACCTGAATTTACTATGTATATGGCAGTATCAGGTACTTTCCTGAATTAATTCTCATTTAAACAAGTTTATATATAATATGAGCTTTAAAATGAAGTTTTGAAGAACTCAGTGTGTTGCATGTCAGTTGATTGGTAGCTCTGAGGTGCAGCAAATTTGGTATTGCCATTGCTAGCACTAGGCATGGATGTTGCATTAACTGTACAAAGCCTCTGAGTTAAGCCCTGCCAGGCTTGCTTTGGCTGCCCTTCTTGGGCTTGCTTGAAGAGATTGTTTAGCTTGTTTGTGTAATGAGCAGTTGAACATTACCTACTTGTTTAGCTTTGGGTTAGCTCTGTGTAATTGTGTGGTGCAGTGTTATAATAATTTTGCTGCAAAAGTAATAGACAGTAATGATAATATGTTATTCTTTGTAGAGTGAACTGTCTCTGACCCCAAAATAATAATATGGAGTGGAGGAGAAACAAGCAAAGGATGGTAGCAAAGGCCTTGAAGGCACAGCCCAAGGGTGACAGCAGTGCCTATAAACATGCTATAAACAAATGTTGCCAAGAAGTGTAGCCTTGGAAATCACATAAAACCAGTTACAGGGCAAAAACAAAGGAAGATCAAATGTCTAGAATATGCAATACAGTATATGAGGATATAATCTAGAAGTGTAGACTAAGCAAGATCAAGGTATAGCATACATTAAAACCAATCAGAATCAATGTCATGCAGTTCTTAAAGTAAGGAGCAGGAGCAAACCCACTGCCAGCCCCATACACCTCAATGTGTAAAAGGAAGGATAGTGATCTCTGATCCCAGCTCTGCCACCGTTTCCTCTTGCAAGCAGTGGTCACTGCTAACTTTCGGATCTGGAGGAGCAGTGGAAGGGAGTGCACAACACCAGTGAAAGAGGGCAGACACCCAAGGTGACTGGAAAAAAATTTAAATGTGCTACCTTTGTGTACTAATACAATTTGGATCATCAGGATTAGTATTGTAGTAAGTCTTTGAATAGACATGTAAGACTTCAGACTAATAATGAATTTTTGACTGCAAATATAAGAATATTTTTTTTCTCTAGCCCACAAAAGCTGTATAAGGTGCAGATTCTATTATTAATTAGCCTCACTCAGAAATCTACATTTTACAAAATTGCTATATTTATCTGGATTAACTTTTGCCTAGCAATTGCTACCAGCTCTGAATTATTCGTGACTGATTTCTACTATGTTAATCTTTGTCTGAGAAACTGTACATCCCACTATAATCAAATGATTATTCCACAGGCAAGTTATTTAGAGCTTGTTAGTTTTTAACTTCTGCTTTGAAAAGATAGAATAAATATACTCTGGTTTGCTAGTAGTTTTTGATAATAAAATGTGACTTCTAATCTCATTCTCGTATTTCTTTATTTTTTCAATTTTACAGAATCTTCTGGAATCAAATGTAGTAGACCCAGATGGATTACATGAGTATTGGTTATTCCAAAGACAGGAAAATATTTTTGGTATTCCTACCTGGTGTCCCCTGCACATGCAGCTTTTTGTTTGCTCTTTTTGCCTCCGACAGTAGAAATTCATGTCTGACATTTGCAGTACTAAAGGAAACCCCACCTACCAGTAAAACATGAAAATATTTTCTAACCGTAACATATGCTCTAAAAGCTGTTTGAAATTGTGTTTTCTCTGCTGAGAATAATATCTTTCCTTCTTTTTGTTTTCCCTAGCGTTTTTCTAAATTCCTTATTTCTAATATTTTTTGTTGTCATTGTCTGTTTTCCCCTTTCCTTTTAAGTGCCTGTATTTTATTTATGAATGCTGGGATTTTGTTCTACTTTTGTTAGCCCAGTGTCTTTTGTTCAACAAAATTTTAAGACAGGGACCAGTAGTTCACATGAGTATCATGGTATGTTTTCCTCATTATTTATTCAATAATGATTATTCTTTATAAAAATAACTTCAGCCATGAGACTTTCCTTTCACAGCTTATACCTATAGTTCTTGTGTATAAAAGCAACCAAGCTACACGGATGGCATTTAAAAAAGCAGTCTTTAAAGTTGTGATATCGAATTCTCTCTGTGGGAATGAGATCTGACAGAGTCCAGCATGCTGGATCACTCACTTTAGAAAGTTGTCGCCTCCAGTTGTTGACAATTGTTTCAGAAACTCACACATTATTTTTTATTATTGGAAGAATGATACCTCTGTCATGAGTAGGTCAAAGTGAAATCACTCCTGATAATAAAGTTGTTCTTTTCTGTGAGATATAAAGCATAACAAATAACTTGCTATGACTTTTTCTCATGCAGACTGTGGCTTGGTACAGAGTATATTCTATTTTAACATCCAGATTTCTAACATTTTTCTCTTTCTCTATTTCCCTTGTTGCCTCACTAATCTCATTCTCAGCATAAATGATGTACAGTATACAAGTCAGTGCTTGTTCTTCCCTTCATTCTTCCTGTTCACATCAATTAATATAATTCAGCTGACTCATCGCTGCCAGATCCAAGGTTCATTAAAGACAACAGAAAGACTTTTGATGACTTCATTGTGACTTGAATGAAATAGTTATTGATGTATTGGAAATTTTATGTGATGTCAGCCAAGTTGAATGAAGAAATTGTGCAAATGCTTAGCATGACTGTGCCTGTGTTTCATACAGACTTCATCAAAACCAATTTTAGATGCTAATGTGAAAAAAAAATTGTCAACCTATCTTTTTGTTGGCAGGCAGACACTGGGATTTATACAGCAAAAATACCTTAGTATATTTGGGAAAAAATCAACTTTCATAATTAGAAAGCACTTAACTCTCAATATATATATATTTCTAGTCACACCCGTTTTAAACAAAACCTCCAGATACGTTGGTTTCTAAATATGCTGATTTTTAAGTATATTATAGATATTTTCCTATTGGAAACCCTCATGATTCATAGATCAGGTTTTGGGGTTTTTTTGATTAAACATCTTTGATCAGATATTGAGCAGTCATTTTGGCCATTAAATGGAACCAAAGCATCTCAAAGAGATACTCTATTGTCATATACCCCAGCAAACCAGATTTTTCACTTTATCCACAAAAATTATCACCTTTCTCTTCTGCATGGTAATGGATATGCCTAAGGAGTCAAACAGTTAACATAGTTGACCTCCACAGCTTTTCACTTACTGGCCATGGTACGTTCTAGTCAGTATGAATCAAATAGTTATCCAGTGGCAAATATTCCTAATAGAAGCATGGTAATAATTTTACAGCACTGAAATGCTGCTCAGTAAAATCTGTTCTTTCCTGTTTGGCAGAGACCTCTAACTTTGCCTTCTTTCAGTAGCTGAGGCCCCCTTAGCATGTTATTCAGTGGATGACTCTTGGGATTGCCCAGGCAGAGACATCAGTCACTGGGAGCAATGAGCAAGAAAGGAGAAGGGCCATCCTCCAGGCACTTGAGAGAAAAAGGCAATTCATAGAGATCCACAGAGTAACATAGACTTAAGAGGACTGTGCATAATGCATGATGCACAAAGGGCATGTGCTGTCAGATACCTTTGAATGCTATGAGGGAGGAGGTAGGGAAATTGAGCTGGCTAAATAACCCGGGTTTTTGTTAATCCAAGATCAGAAGCAGACCCCAGCTGAGGGTTCATAATCATCTGCTCACTTGCAAGTTGTTAGATTGTATTGAAAAATCTATACATTCTACTTTCTTAAAGGTACCTTTGAAAATTTTTCACTAATGGAAAATCTATTACGTTAAATGAAATTCGATCACTATGTAGAGCTTATATGCATTATAAACAGGAATTGTAACTTATCAGCTCATACTGTGCCATTACTGTGTCTCTGTAGATGCAATTCCTTAAACTAATCTAGCCTGTTGTTATATGTGGTTTTTTTGTTTCTTTTGCACTTACCAGAAGGGGTGGGAAAATCAGAGAATCATAGAATACGAGATTGGAAAGGAAGTATCATCTGTTCCAGCCTTTCTTGGCAAAAGCAGTCTAGTTGAGGGGGCCCAAAACTGTGTCCAGCTGAATCTTAAAAGTGTCCAATACTGAGCAATCCACCACTTCCCTGAGAAGATTATTCCAGGGGCTGTTTTTTCTCATTGTGAAAAAAATACCACTTGTTAATCAGAAACTACCTAGGAGTAGTTTGTACATATTACCACTCCCTGTCACTATTTGAAAAACAGAATCTCCTTGTCTTTGTAGCCACTGTGTAAATACTGGAATGTGATGATAAGATCTTCCCTAACCCTTCTTTTTCTCAAGGCTGAATAAACCCATTTCTCTCAGCCTTTCCTCACATGGCAGACTTCCCAGTCCTGTTGCTTTTGTATGAAACCTGTTTTTGCTTATACCTTTGCCAATACCTTCTTTAACCCTAAAACACTCATTCACAACATGCTTATCTGGACCCTGAATAGCCTGTCCATGTCTTTTTTGTATAGCAGGGACTAAAGTTGAACACAGAATTTCAGGTATGGTCTGTCAAGCCCTCAGCAGAATGGGACCATGACTTTATCTCTATGGTGATGTTGTTGTCAATGCAACCCAACATCCCGCTGAGTCCTTTTTCTGCCACAGTGGCACACTCATACTGAGTTTGCCTATCACTACCCCCAGGTCACTTTCTACAGAGCTTGTTCCCAGCTTGGTAGATCTGAGCCTGTGCTAGTCTCCTGTATAATATTTTCCCGGGTGTAAGACTACATTTACTATTGTTAAATTCATAAGGTCCTTGTTAGCCCAATCTATCCAGGTCTTCCTGGAGGTGGCTCTTCTTTCCTAAGTGCCCACTTCCTTGCTCAGTTTGGTATCATCAGCAAACTTCATCAGGGTACAGTTGATCCCATCTTTCAGATAATTTATGGATATATCAAAGAGCACTGGGCCCAATATCGATTACTGGGGAACCCCACTTGTCACAGGTTGTCAATTTGAAAAGGAGCCATTTACCACCACCCATTGGGTGTTGGCTGTCAGCCAGTTCCCTACCCACTGCATGGACCACTTGTCTAGACCATAACATATCAGTCTCTAGGAGGAGGCGGGAGAAACTGTATTGAAAGCCTTGGAGGAGTCTAGGTAGACAAGGTCCATCACTTGTCCCACATCAAATGAGCAGGATACTTTGTCATGGAAGGTGATCAGGTTTGTTAAAGACAGCTTGCCCCTGAGTGAATGTGTGTGTGATTTTCCCAATCATGCACTTCATCTGACTTGTGTTAGCCCCCACAAGAATTCACTTTCCCGTGAAAATATAACTTTCTCAAAGACTGAGGTATGACTGATGGGACTATAATTTCCTAGATCCTCCTTTAAGCCCTTCTTGTAGATGGAAGTGACATTACCCTTCTTGCAGTCTTCTTGGGCATCCCCTGATTTCCATGGCTTCTCAACCACTATGGAGAGCAGCCTATAAAGGACATCAGCCAGCTCTCTTGACATCCTGATGTAGTATATTGCCAAGGCCGATCAATTTGTAGGGGTCAAGCTTTTGTAACAGTTCTTATACTGTTCCTTTACTGACAGTGAGTCTGTATTTGCCTCAGCCTGGATGTTTTTTTTCCCCAAGGCCTGTGAAGAAAAGCTACTTTGATGTCTCAGCAGTAATATAAGCATGAAGTACTATGCTGTTTTTTGAATATCTGGAAAAATCTTGTCAGAATGAATGTCAGAGGCATACTGAAGAGAACTCTGCTGACCACCATATTTGTCCCTGTCACAAAAAAAAATTTTACACAGAAACAAAATGTAGACATTTTATTTATAGACAAAATAAAAGAATGCATCTATAACTCTATGTATTAAGCTACACAATTCAGAATTCCTCTAGGAAAATGAATCCTGTAAAATGAAAGAATTTACAAACAGCTAAATCTCTCATGTACAGGCAGAAGAAAGTATAAGAACCTTAAAATATTAGTGTTTTCATTTGCATATTATTTTAAGAAAGTCCTGGGAAAATCACATCTGCAGACCTCTATGATGATCTCCCCTCCAGCTGCCTGAGATACTTACTGTAAATCTAGAATACAGTATTCTTTAGTACCTTGTATCTTTCATGGTAACATACCATTGAAATTATATGTACATAGTCTTTATAAATAAAATAACTAATTCCAGTTCAGCTTTAAGCATGTAACCCAGTGACCCAAAACACAAAAGCAAACAGAAAAAGATTACACACTCGCTTTTTTAGAGGTTGTTCTTATCAACATCATTTCTCTCAGGACATTGCTTAGGGAAGGAGCATGGGTAATATTCTTGTTCTGCACACTCAAAGTCTGTTAATAAGGATTAATATGAGGCTTAGTCATAGAATTTTAAATATTTACAATCCGCCTATTTACACGGAATCACTTTGAGGTTAAATACCCAACTAAATACTTATGCCTACTCTTAGTGTCTTTTTACCAGACTATTTTAACAATTAGCAAGTAAATAAAGAGAATAATGAATATAATTTTGCATGAATACTTACCTATAATGCAGAGTGGTTTTCATATTTTTTGGTATCTGTATTATAAGCAGTGTTTATCATAAGAGTCAGTCCCATTTGACTGCAAAGTATTGGCTGGTGTGATCCAATCCTTTCATAGAATCATAGAATCATAGAATTGATTGAATTGGAAAAGACCTCCGAGATCATCAAGTCCAACCCTTGGTCCAACTCCAGTCCATTTACCAGATCATGGCCCTCAGTGCCACATCCAATCTGGGTTTAAAAATCTCCAGGGATGGGGAATCCACCACCTCTCTGGGCAGCCCATTCCAATGCCTGAGCACTCTCTCTGCAAAGAATTTTTTTCTGCTCTCCAACTTCAATTTCCCCTGGAAGAGCTTGAGCCCATTCCCCCTTGTCCTATTGCTGAGTGCCTGGGAGAAGAGACCAACCCCCACCTGGCTAGAACTTCCCTTCAGGTAGTTCTAGACAGTGCTGAGGTCACCTCTGAGCCTCCTCTTCTCCAGGCTAAACAACCCCAGCTCCCTCAGCCTCTCCCCATAGCACTTGTGCTCCAGTCCCTTCACCAGCCTTGTTGCTCTTCTCTGGACCTGCTCCAGCACCTCAATATCTTTCCTGAACTGAGGGGCCTAGAACTGAACACAATACTCAAGGTGTGACCTCACCAACACAGAGTACAGGGGAAGGATCACTTCCCTGGTCCTGCTAGCCATGCTATTTTTTGATACAGGACAGGATCCCATTGGATGCTTTCCTTTCTGTTGAAAAGGAATTTTTCAATAATCAATTATATATATTGACACAGTCAAACCCTAGTCAGTATGTGTCTATATAATGTTATAAAAACATCTAGGTGAGAGGGACCTTCAGAAATCAGTCAGTCTTTCTTCATCAAATCAGGATCTACTATATTAGTGCCATTTTTTGACAGAAGTTTGACAAAACTGAGTGCTCATTACACTACTCATTTGAAAAGTGGTTGCTTTTTCCATATCTGGCATAGGCATGGAGAAGAGATTATCCACTTTTTCTTTCAGTAAATCACCTCACCTGTCTGAGTTGTAACATAGCACTATTTCCCCCAGTACTCCTTTCTACCCACCTTTCTCTAGAGGAAGAAACCCTGGTTGCTTCAGAATTGCCCTGCAGGTCTTCCCCTTGACACTCGTCAAGCTGTTGTATTTTCTCTCTTAGGTTGTGTTCCGCTGGTCTGTCCTTTTACCAAAACTGAGTGCTGGAGGCAGGCATAGCATCCTGCTGAGGTATTCCAAGCACTTGGCAGAGCAGGAGGATTGCTTCATCTATTTTTCAGGATGGACTTCTATTTATACATCCCATGGTGACATCTGCTTGTCTCATGAAAATATGACACTGCCAATTTCACTTGAGCATGTAATACCACATCACGTCCAGGCCCTTTCCTGGAGGAGTGCTGTCTACTCAGTTGTTCCCTGCTTAGTACATCTGCAGCTGGTTGTTCCTAAGTATAGCAACTTGTACCTCTCCCTCCTGAATTGCTTCTGGACCACTTCCTTACTTCCTTGAGACCTCTTTGATTGCTAGTCCCGACTTTGAATGTAGTCCTTCCTGTCTTCGTGTTTTCTCTAATTTTACACAGAAGCCCACTCTCTCTTCTTTCATTAATTAAAGATTGGGTGGAGCTGTATTAAAGACAATGCCCTGAGGGGAGACATTTAATACTTGCTTCCATTTTGACAGAGAACAATTGGCAAGTCTTCTGGGAAGTACTATCTAACCACTATTGCACCCAGATTATAGCAATTTAATCTAGACCATGTTTCTCTAGCTTAAAAGATTGTAATGTGAAATAATGTCATGTTTTAAAGACAAGATACATGATGCTTATTGCTTTTCCCTAACCACATAGCTGGATACCCTGTTGCTGAAGGAAATGAACCAATTTTAACATGATTTGTTCTTTACAAATCTCTGTTGACTCATCTCTGTTTTGCCTCATCTCAGTTTTGCCTCCCTGATTTCAAATAATTTATAACCTTTTCATTTTGCTAAACAGGTCTCCTCATCACTTCAAAGACTCCAATTAATTATATATTTGTAAGAGACTTGATAGTCCAACTTATTTTATTGTACTGACAATGATTTTCCTCAGTACAAATATAGTACGTAGTTTGAGCCTCATGATTCCAACAGGAAGTAGACACACATTTTGCATTTGGGTTTAGATGATTGTTGAAGTCCAGTTTATTGTTAAAGTATCTTTTATGAATCTCCAGGCCTAAAATCCACTTTAGTTGTAGCTTGACTAGTCTGAAAAATGGCAAGTCTGAAGACTTGGAGTTATTAATTTGCCATAGGAGAAGAAAACAGTGCAGGAATAATGTCAGCATTTGGTCTGTGTGACTCTATATTGTGAATAGGCATTGTATACATTGGCAGGCTAGGAATAATTCTGGACCAAGAATAATTGCAAGGGACAATAAACTTTTGTTGCATTAGCTAAGGGGCTCATAATTTTCTGTCTCTTTGAGGACCAAGGCTTCAGATATGAGTCAAGTTTCTCCTTTGCATGTGAGATTACATTTCTCTCTTTTGGCTTAATAGTATTATTTAAAGCACATTGTTACTTAAAGTACATTTAATTTATATATTATTTCTGAAACTACTGAACATATTAGGTAAACAGGGCAGAAAATAAAATCCTGTGTGTCACTGAAGAGCTGACAAAGTAGGAGAGAAAAAAAGGTTGAATTTCTCCTACGCAACACTGTTTTCCACTGCTGCAGGATGGTGTTGTTACAGTAAAATCAAAAGTGAGCAATTCAGATCTATAGAAAGCCCTGTGAGACTTAGCCATCAGCCAGAAGCGGCAAGGAGCTCAGCCGCTGCTGGCTGATAGGGAGGAGGTTACTCCCCAAGAATTCACATGGTAGGAATACACAGGACTCTGCAGGTGCACAAAAAACCCCAGGATGAAATAATATAAACATAGAACTTGTGAGAGATAGGTTCTAACCAATTGAAGTTTCTAGCGTGGTGGTGTGTTAACTCTTTTAGCCAATAAGCTGTAGACCTAACCCTATATAAACTGTGTGCTATGTCTAATAAAATGGCTTCACTTTAAATCTCATTAGATTGTGTGGAGTCCAGTTCCTCCGCCATTTATTTTTAGTTTACTTTAGGATGGACTAAAAAATACTTATTAAGAACTCATGTTTTATATAGATTAAATTCCTCAGTTCTTATACTTTCCTTTGACATTTCTCTGCCATGGAAACTGAAAAATTAAGGTCAATCAGTGCTATAAAGGTTAGGACTGTTTTAAAGTAACTATGCAATTTGGGAGAGCACAGGAAGCTGAGTAATCTCTTCCTTGATTTCCTTGTGAAATGCCCAGCAACAACAGGTATGGTCCACAGAGCATATGGAAAGGAGCTCTACTGATAGATATTGTTTTATGCTGTAGCTGGAAAACATACACTTGATGGAAAGACTGAATAGTGAGCTAAGCACCATCAGCACCTTGTGAACATCATTCCTGGTAACACTACTCTACTTAATGCTATGATGTGTTACTAATTGAAATATCCAAGCCTTGAAATTCAAAGACAAAATGCTGAAAATTCTGGAACGGTCTTTAATGTCAACATTCAGATATAGGCAGCTGTAGGGAGGCAGGCAGCTGTAGGGAGGGTTTCCATGGCAAAAATTTTGGAAGAGAAGAAACACTTCTCTGTCATGACACAACATCACTCTGTAAAGTGAACATCCATTTGGAGAAAGACACTTTAAGCCCTATGAATAATCTGGTAGGCATAAACTACTAAAATGATAAGCTTAGTGGCTTTATAGACAGAAGTATCCATTAGGGACAAAGAAAAAGACTGTAATATTCACCATCAGGAACTAAAAAATGACTGCTACAGTTTGATTTTATGACCTTTTTTATCCCAGCTTGAATCTATACATTTATATAATACTTAAATTGTGTCATTTCAATCAGCCGTGGCAATTCACATCTGGGATGATTTTAAGATATTCACAAGAAATATATCAAGCTTCCATTGCCCTAAGGTAATTCCAGCTAAATCCTTCCTGTAATTATTTCTTATTGACTTTAAGCATTCAGATAACTGACCATTAAAAAAAAAAGTGGGTTCAAAGGCTGGTATTAGTGGATATCCAAATTTCCTGAAGTGACAAATAGAGTCAAAGTGGATGAACTGAGTAAGGAGACCTAGAACGACTGAGCTTCTTTGCTTGATACAAAATGGCAGTTATTGTTTCATTTACTGAAAACCACATTTTCCAGTGAGCGGTCTGTTTGTTGAGGACAGGTAGTTTCCCAGATGTGATTAGCTGATGCTTTGGGTAGTGAGTTTAACACTGGTATTTCGAAACAAGCATCCTGTCCAAAGATTCCCGGACCCTTAAACTTTGCCCTTAAGATAAGACGGTGTGCAGAATATGCAGCTGTGTTGTTTATCTACATGTTATGGATAGTCTTACAGGTGAAGTCTTTTGTTGTGATCTTCGTAACCAATGAACTATGGCCATGTCACCCTGATGCCCAGTCTCATCTGATCTCGGAAGCTAAGCAGATGGAACACCTCCTGGGAATATTGGGTGCTGTAGGTTCTAGTCCTGAAGACTTCACTGTCACAGTCCAAGCTTGTTCAGCTGAGGTAGATGAACTTTAGGAGTTAAAGGATGGGGCCAGTTTTGCACATGCTGTGCCTCACCTATAAAATACACTGCGCAGGCTCAAAGGATACACCCATATGGGTAGAGCCCTTCCCAAAATCTTCGTTTGGGAAGCCTAGCCATGATGAAGATGATGAGGTAACCAGTATCATATAAGCAGCTTAAGGCTTCTTTTACCTATGTAAGTTACCATATTGTTGAGAGGTTTATAGCTCCTCATGTCACTACTGCTGCATAGCAAGTGGATCTGTTATAAAACTATCAGTGGATGTGTTATAAAACTATATTAAGTTGTTAACTCAGTAAACAGATATGTAGTTTCCACTATTGCAAACTACATAACAAGCCATAAAATAAACTACCCAAGTAGTTACATCAATTACAGCAAACCCCATTTCAATAAGTAGTAAGTTTCAGGTGATGCAATTTGTATTGAGATCTTACGTTTAAATCATAAACTATTTTTGTTGCAAACCTCTTTTTCAGACAGTCTGGAACAGCTCTTTGCACATTAAAATTTAGTTGCATCATGTTCTCCTACCAAAATAATTGCAAAGCATCATGGACAGGGTTTCCCTGCGCAGGCACAGGTGAGTGCCCAGTTCTAAGCATTGATCTGTTCTTCGATTAGGTGCCCTGTGTAAGAAAAAATGTCTGTGAGGCTGGAGAGTTTTTTTGTTTACTTTGTATGGAAAGGGCTAGGATTCTCCAGATGGCAGAACTTTCTCCTGGTGAGGCAGATAAACACTAGAGGATTTCCTCAGGAGTGTGAGTTACTAGAAGGGAGCCTGTTTTAGAATGAGAGAGAGGACCTCATGTCAGGATCAAGGCTCTCTTGCTTGAAAGCCATCACTTGCACTAAGGATTGTTGTTGTCCACAAGCCTTTAATTTCTGTCATGGAGAACTGGAGAACTGAACGTGGTGTGCCTTCCCTTCTGCAAGAAGGGTGTCTCTTTCCCTCAGAAATCTCACTCTCAAAAGAGGGGTGATATGACATTCCTTGTGGAAGTCTGCCTGCATGGATTTGTGCTGTGCTGCTGAAATGCCTCAGTTACCTGGTTGTGACAAGATCCCCTGTCTGCATGGAGATGTTCATTTGGTTCTCTTGCCAGGCTCATCACAACTTCCATCTGCCTTTCATTTCTAGACTTCATCTTCTCTTGATCTCTTTCATAAAAGCCCAGTTAACCATCCGTCCGTCCATCTGTCCGTCCGTCCATCCATCCATCCATCCATCCATCCATCCATCCATCATCCCTGTTTCCAGCCCCACCTCTGCTCTCTACTTCATGCCTGTTGCTCCTTCCTGAGCATATTATTTATAGCCTGACAGCCAAGAGATTATAAATTTTACACCTGGAAACTTATAAGTCATACAGTTCTATTGTAAGAAAAAAATGAAATAGTCTTTTTTCATGCTTCCTAAACTTATGATTTCCTTCTCCAGTCACAGGATCTCTATTGGTTAGTTATACCTCATATTTCTAATCTGCATTGAAAAACAGATTTTGCCCCTGAATGTGTATCAGTCAACTGAACTGTCCTTTTGCTCCACTGTAAGCTATTTTTAGAGCTCTGAGGAGGAAAAAAGCCACACTTTGAATCATTTCCACTTAAAAAATGATATTTTTTTTTACTTTCTTTGTAATTTGCTTCCTTTTAATATGCTTGATGTCTGCAGTAATGCAAAGAAAAAAGGTATTAATATTCTCTGCAGCTTCATCTTTTGTTTTATGAATTATAGTACTGGAAGCAAGATGATAGAACAGTGTAAAACAGTACTCTGGAAATGTTACTTGTATGTCTCATGGAAAATGTTGAAAAACCTCTCTTTCTAGCATGAAATCTAAACAGAGTAATTTGGTTCTCTCATGTACAATAAGATGCACAGAAAGTTTTTAGTGTGGGTTTTTTGTATTTTTAGTTATATAATGATGTTAGATTTAGAGTTTGGCCTTGAGTTCGTTTCTTAGGGGTATTTCTGGTTTGTTTTTTTTTTATCTATATTTATGCAAACTTTTTTATCATTTTTTTTAACTTATAGGCTTGAAGTGAAACACACAGTGAAACAGTTCCAGTAGGTCTTTTGATGCTTCTATAAATAAATACTTTGTGAACTCATGCATAATAAGCATGTTTATGTTGAATTTAGTGTGTGAACATTTAGTAAACACTCAAAATACCTTTTTTGCTAAAATAATATTACATTGAGCTAATTAGTTTTGCATACAAAAGGAACTCAGAATAATCTCTTGTGAACCTGTAGGTGCAAATATTGCATCTGGACTTTCAATTTAGAGGGGAAAACAGTTTCTCTTGCTTTGGATCTTAGATGAGTGATGTTGCTTACATTATCACTAAAACAAAATGTCTTAAAATCAGACTTAGGCATGGATGTATGTGATGATAAAAGAATGCGTATGAGAGAGAAAGGAAGAGTGAGGAACTGAGGCTGAGAAATTTTACTTTCCTTGGTTTTACTTGTTAACAAGGTTTGTAGCACATTTGATGGAATGGAGGATCTGCTTTTCTCTGAAACATTTTATGTTTTCCTGTTTTTTCCAGTAAGAAACTATCAGTTTTCCTGGCATTTGTAGTATTTAGCAACTCAAGGACTCATGAAAAAGTTGCTTTTCTGCCACAGCAGAGAACACTGTGAGCAGGTAATGCTTCAAGTCACATTCAACAGCAAGTGACATTGGAGTGCAGTTTGAGTTACTTACTCAGTGCCAAAGGTGTGAACAGAACACCTCTGTTGTCCTTGGCTGGCATGCCAAACTCAAGCGCAAACCTGTCTTAGGTTGAAGTTCAGAATATCTCTTCATTTATGTATGACATGGGAGAAAACGTGAGTACATATGAAAATTTGCAGTTAATGTAAATAATGCCGATTTGTCTGAGCTTGAGCTCCAGGATGCTCTGTGTGATCAAAGAAGGGTTATTTGTCAAAGGTGTAAAGAAGTGTCAGGGTGGTGCTCGGTGGATATGGATGTAGATACAGCCTTTCCGCTGTCCCAGTGGTTTCTTAAAAATCTATGACATCAAGAAATGTCAACAGTCTTTTTTTCATTTTTTGTTGCTTTTACATACTCTAACACCTACATTTTTTCTTTATGATGATGATGTTATTATTAGTGTTGTTGTTATCATTACCATTACTGCTACTACTACTGCTATTTCTTTTAAAAAGCCATAATTCATATGAAACACATTTCTGAAAGGAGGAAAGACAGTAATCTTATTCCCTACCAAACTGATGCTGAAATACAACACCAAATCATGCTGTTCTGGGAGGCAATACTGTCAGGAGACTAATTTTATTTTATCATACTTTAAAAGCACTTTTAAAAGCTGTTCCTAGTGATGTACTTAGAAAAGCAAAATAAATGCAAAAAAAGCACTTTCAAACAGCTAGCAGAGACAGACCTGCCAATAAACTAGGTCCAAAACCAGTCCTCAGTACTTCAGTTTACAGTTAAGTTAGTGTCCCTCTGATATATAACTTTGTGTGTGAATATGCTTTTATGTAAGCATCTATGTATGTGTAGCAAGGATTTTTAAATGCAGTAAGAGAAATGTAATACAGGATTTGTGGTCAAAATATTTAGAACACTTCTACTGATATCCAAGATGGCCAGAAATTCTGTGTGATGTTGCCTTTCAGCTTCGGCTATTGTTTGCATATCAGCAAAAATTGTGAGTACATAAAGTACTCATTTAGTAACAAAATTATTCATCAGGCAAAGTTATGTTTCTGTAAAATAACATTGCTAATTCTAGTAATTTGTAATTTATTGGTTGTGGGGTTTTTTTAATTTAAAAAATATTTTTACTGTTATAAATAATTCTCCATACATGGAGGCATAAGTTTTTGTGAGGATAATTTTTCAGTTTCATTTGAGAGTTTGCAACTCTAAAAATCTAATATTCTTGAAACTGTTCTTTTCCATGTTATAATAGTTGTCTCACATCATAGAGCTTGTGACATTTTTAAAAATTCTTCAAATTATCACTGTTTTAGCAATCCTTTGTAAGTTGGTGGAGATTAAAGACACACAACCATTTAAAAGCACTGTCAGAATAAGTCCCCTTGTCCTACTTGACCTATCACCCCATTCTCACGTAAAAAGTCCCTCTCCAACTCTCTTGTAGGCTCTTGAGGTATTGGAAGGTATTATAAAGTCCCCCTAGAGCCATCTCTTCTCCAGGCTGAACAGGCCCCAGCTCAGGCTACCTTCACAGTAGAGATTCAAGATGGCAAGCAGTACTAACTAATCCTTAGGTACCTTAAAGCGGAAGTGGATTTCAGTTTATGGTCATTTTACTATGCTGGAGAAAAGCATGTGTGGAAAAGAAGAGACATCCTCTCTTATCCTTTTGGTTTTCCTATTATTATTATTATTATTATTATTATTATTATTGAAACTCTAGGGTTGGTTTCCCAGGATGTCTAGTTGGTTCACTTTCAAATTTGTATGATTTATCAAGGACTAATTCAGAACTTTGAGGGTCATTTGAAGTGCAGTGTGTCAGACCAAAAAAATATGTTCAGCAGCACTGAAACTTGGAAGAAATCCTGTTTCCTAATAAGTCCTAGTCATCATTTTTAAACTCACCAGGAAGATGAAAGTCTTGTTTAGAGTACAGGTAAAAGCAAAGGTTAAATAACACTTGTTTGCATTATTCAGCTCAGCAGCTAACTATTTTCAATGCAGTGCAATAGAACTTGATCTTTCAAACACTGGAAAAGGTAAAGCAAAATTAGGATGACATAAAGGGCATTAAAATTAGTATGTTTCCTATTGCATAGCATTCTCAGACAAAATACCAAAATATCATTATTTTAATTTAAATATAGCAATCAGTTTTAGGAAAAAAAATATATATATATTAGAAAGAATGGAGGAAGTATGTTACAACAGAAGTATGGATATTTGTCTTAATTATTTTTAAAAATATAAAAAAGCCACTTGTGATGATTCTAATGATGGTCTAGATGCTGTACTAATAAATTAGGATTTTGTTAAATCCAATGGAACTATAAAGTCTTAATGTTTACCTAAGAGTTCACTAAGATTTTGAGGTATGAACCATGGTATAGTCATCATGTATCAGCCACATATCATTGCAATGGGCTGTTAATTTAAAATACATATATTATAAAAGTCATAACTTTCCATCTTGACTAACAATTTCCATTTTTTATGATCTATCTAAATGTTTTCTTTCTGAGCTATAGTGGTTTGTAATGCTTCCACCAGACGTATCAGACAGCCAGTCATCTACCTCATGCTTGCTCATTTTAATAATCTAAAACTTGTTAGTCAGTTTTTAAAATTCATTTTAATGCTGTCCTCTTAATTTTTCTGTTGCATGACTTCATAACTATGTGTCTGATGACAGCTTGGTCCTGTGCTTCTTTCTTCTTGACTTTCTATGAAATTCTTTCCCACTGGACTTTTTTTATGTCTGTGGACATTTTCACATTAAAGCATTCTCTCTTTCATGGTCGTGTGTCTTCAAACATTTTTCCTTCTTCTGCTTGTTATGGTTTCTTTTTATAAAGAGTTTCCTGTGTCTCTGTGTTGAATGAATGGTATAAAAATATGCACAAATTTGCATAATTGCTGCTCGATTTTCTTCAGGAAGTCTTCACTCTCTTTAAAGCGGTCTGAGGAATATTTTAGGTTGTTGTCACCTCTCCACTATTATAAAGAAATAAAATGCATAGAAAAAGTATTAAGATTTAACTTTAGTCCTGGCATATGTAACTAACTGCAAGTGCTTTAGGTTCAGAAGGAAATAGGTGAAAGAGAGAAATACAAGGAAGTTATTTGATTACTGTCCTGTTTGGTATTGGCTATAGTGTGAATGGAAAAATGAGACTATGATGCAAATATATGTTTTTATAAGCTTTGCCCACAAATAACTCTAATGTGAAAGGGCTCCTGGTGCTACCAGCCATAAAAGACCTGTTATATTCAGATGACTGAATTTTCTAATTCTTAATGAGCTCTTAACTGGACATAAAATTCCTTTACCCATATCAAAATTTGCCTAGCTCATTGGCTTGATAGGGCATAAGAGGCCAAACCTGTCCCTTATGTGGCAACATTGACTTCCATGGGACCTCAGCAGGGAATAGTTATTTTTATTAGTATTATATTAGCGCTGCATACTGAGGGATGCATATGTGTTGACATAGCATTAAAGTTTAAAAAGATTAGTTTTATATATATAAAATTAGGATCTATTTTAAGCTTATTCCCTCATGGAAATGAAGTTTTTTACTCAAGGTTTGCATTTTGTGGGTACCAGAAGCCCTTTTTGGCAGGATGGGTCCATCCTGCAAACAGAAGCAGTCAGGCTGAGCAAACTGTCTGTAAACAGCTTTGCTAATGGAAGAGAACTCCTAATCAAGCCAAAATCATTACTAGTGTAAACAGTTTAAATAGTTAATGAAATTTACTTAACAAAATGCAAGCTAGTGGATTTGCATGTGGACTCCATATAGACAGAGGACTCTCTGTCCACTATCTGGCTTTTAAACCAGCCAGCTGAGGTGCCAAACTTCACTGTGCATCAGAAAAAAAAAAAAAATCTTGCCTCCCGATATCTAAATATTGGGATAGACTGCAACATCCTGATTCTCCTAGTATTGACATCCATGTTAAAGCAAGACTTAACTCTACCTGCACTTCCACAAGTGTGCTCTGGCTTCCAGTGTAGACATACCGTCGAATAGACTTGGCTGAAATAAGGAGTTGCAGAACAAGAGAAAAGGTGGTATTACGTTATGTTGCAACAGAGACATTAATAGAGTCTGAATATCTTGATCAGACATTTAGATAATCATTCTTAACCTACTTAGTTATTTTTATTCCTTGACAACAAGAATAATTCAAGTACAATTTTCTTTGCATCTTCTATTACAGAGGAAAACAGAAAAAATCTTAATTCAAAAATAATGGACAAAATAAATTAAAAAGCAAAAGTGTATTTAAATTTGTCTTCTGAAAAAAAAAATATTTATACTCTATAAAATTTTCTTCATTTGACTTAATTATATGGCAGTTTCCCATGGCCTGAAAGTCTCTTCAATCTTAGTTCAAGATTAATAAATCAGGGATTTTGGAATAGTTCCAATAACAGTATGAAAAGTCGTTGGTGAGCCCTTAAGCTCCCCTTTCATCAGTGAAGTCCTACTGTGTTTGTTCTTTAGAAAATAATCCTACAACCCCCCTGCAAACAGGAAGATTAAAACTAGGTGATGTTGGGTTGCTTGGATACAGTTCCTCTTCACCTCCTAAAAGTCCACATATATTACCTATGATCCAGAGATCTTCATGGCCTCATTTGCAACAATGATGAGACAGTGGAAAGTAAGGGTTGGAAAGTAAATGCTTATTTCTGAAAGAGGGACCATGAAGATCTTGATTCATCCTATAGTAACTTTGTGGGTGTCATAGTTCTATAAACATCTTAAAGATATTCCCCCCCAAGTTCCCTTTATTTCTGATTGTAGGTATGACAAAGTGCCTCCTTTTTAACATGGATAAATATCTTGGCACTCAGTAGAGGGTTAAACTTGATAAAATTTGTTGAAGCATTGCTTGGTTCAGTCATTAGCCATTTCCAGATATAGTTATCACACAAAATTTGAAAAGAACCTAAATACAGCTTCTGTATTGGAAAGAAGGGGGCAAGATCTTCTTTTTTCTTCTTGTTTGGTGGTTAAAATACAGCCTCAGGATTACATGGCTCACAGAAAGACAGAATGACTGTATTGTATGGTCTGATAGTCAACTATGAAAGGGCCACCTAGATTCTAGACTTCTTCTGGTGAAGAATGACATAGGAAAAACCTTGGAAATGTGGGCACAAGGCTCATAATTCATTACTTAAGGTCAGCCATGAAATATTTTTCTTGAGGGTGTCTAATATCCAGTGTGGTGTGCAAAATGCACTCCTGGAGAATGGGACACCAGGTGGAGTCCCCTGGGCCAGGCTGGGAGGTAGTCTCTATTCTGATTTCGCATTATCCACTTCTTTTGAAAGGCTAAAGAAGCCATTGCTGCCCAGGTATGTCCTGAGATTCCTTTGGGATGTGACCTGGTTCCAGTCAGGAAAGAGTTACATTTTGCAGTAGCCAGGAGGGGTGGTTACTCTGTATCACCTCATATCATTGATGTGGTTGTGGTGAAGAGAGCAGCTTCTGGGTCAGGTGTCCTAGCACAGTCAGGTGATTTTTTCTTCATGTGTGAATCATGCATCTTTCTTGTACACCTTTTTATTAGCATTTTTGCTGCTATTATGCATGTCTTATCTCATTGCTGTTTCCAGTAAATTCTTTTTATCTCAGTCCCTGATCTTTCCCTTTTGTGCATCCAATTTTCTTCTCCAGCCTGCTGCAGGGGGAAGCAGAGAGGGGAGTGAGCGAGTGGCATGTGTTTTAGAGGTTTGGGTTCAGTGGGAACAACAAATTGGGGAACACTATTCCTCAGCCATGACAGAATTTTTTGAGAGGGATGAGAAGCATGTTGCAGCCAGTATAGGAAAAGCACTGAGCTAAGTGGATGCTAAGGATGTCGTGTCTCTACCTATACACAAAGGCGGGAATCAGGGGTCCAGGAGATTCCAGCCAGGTCTACAGAGTGAAACCAGGTGTCAGCAGAGGATTTCTGCCTGCAAAACTGCTTGCAAAACCAAGACATCCCCCTCACTGATCCAGTACATCTGAATTTGAAGAGTCATTTCAGTAAATACAGTGTTCTGTTTCAGATCCAAGGGTAACTGAAAGTTCCTCTACTACTAGATTTTTTAAAAAAATGCATTATTGAAAGTGATGAGTCCCTCTTAAAACAAAACAACAACAACAACAACAACAAAAGGAAAAGTAGATTTAAAAGTCTACTTTGATATCACTGACGTTTCCCCTACTTCGGCAAACCTTCTCCTCCTTGTCTCAATGTCCTTCTAACAAGGTGGAAGGAGGCAGAATTCAGAAAACGAAGAAACAACTTTCAGGGCAAAATTTTGATGATCATTTACTTACATAGAAAAATACACAGAATATAATTTAATTGCTAAATTTTCAAAAACAGCTGGAACAAAGTTGCTTGGAATTTTCAGGATGATTCACATTTTTACATTTATTTTTTTAACCAAAAAAGTAGATAATTAGTTTGTATAAAGCTAAATAAAATTATTTCTAGTTAAATAATTCAATCAAAAAAGAGCTTAGATAACACTTGTTTGTATACAAAGCCTTTATAAATTAGTTATGTGCATAATTTTCTTCTCCACAGCTGCCTGCTAGCACAGTTTTAGTGGCAACTTATTTACATTCTTTCAAATTGTATGAACAAGATCTCACATAAACATCACTTATATAGCAACTGAATAATTATTTGATGGCATTTTCCACCTTTGATAAAACATGAAGAAAAAATCAGTGAATGATGCCACTGCTGACAGGACCAATTATCACTGCAAACCCCAAACTTCAGTGCTCTGTAGTGTTGACTATAAGAACTGCAATTTTTCATATATGTACCTATTCTTACTATGACACTTGGTAATTCCTTTCATGGATTATATAGAAAGCAGTACATGATTTTAATAAGCAGTCTTAAATGGGCAGTTTAATAAGTGGAAGGAAAGGTATTAGGCTTTTATCTAACATCAACATTGCACGAGAGAGTATCCACTCTACTGGGAATAATTAGTTTGTTTAAACCTCCTTAGATTTAAAAGTGTCATTTGCATTAATTGAGTGTTTAGAATTCTGTTCTTACCTTTTCAGTCCTGCTTTTCATGGCTTTACGCAGCAATAGACATTAAAGATTGATTAAAGGCATGTTCCTCTCTATTTTTTTTTCTTCAATGTTCTTACTTCTCATGCAATAATGAAAGCATTTGTCTTAAGAAGACAAGTCGGTCAGTTCTATAATAAATGTATTTGTACATACCTGAATTCTCAGTTAAATGGTTATTTGTGCTTCACCAAATAAGTGTTTTAAATCTAAAATGGTACTTTTCCCTTTTAACTACCTCTAGGCCCTAATTGATGGCAGTATCTGCACATGACCCCATGATTACCACTGGGAATTTTCATTCTGCGTTTAGTTAAATAGCTGCATTTGGTAATGCATACAGGAGAGACAATGAGGCAGTCCCACTGGTCAAAGCGGTACTGACAAGTTGTAAAAATGCAAAGTTAATCCAAAATGCTTACCAATATCAACAGCCAAATTAAATTTCCGTATTGTGTGTTGCACATGATCCAGTCAATAATAACACATGCAATTATAAGCATACTCTCACATGCCTAATTCTATTCTTTTTTCTGTTAGCTTTCAGTAACCTATACATATATGTATGTATACACACTTAGGCATACAAACATGTATTTCATAGAATCATAGAAAAGTTTGGGTTGGAAGGAACGTTAAAGATCATCTAGTTCCAGCCAAACCACCAGGGACAGGGATTCCACACATTACACTAAGTTGCTCTGTGCCCCATCCAACTTGGTCTTGAAATTTATATTTATATGTGTATTTACCTATAATATATATATTATAAATTTCTTCCTCCCATACACATTTCAGTTATTCTTTCCCCACTGAGTTTTGCTAATGTCCATTCAATGTTGTTTGGAGCTTCAAAAATTGACCTTTTTTCTAAATCTTCTCCATACATTTTATCACTAGTCACACGTTCCTCAAGTTCTCAAAGGGGTAAAGTTACCCCTTAGGATGGGTATTAGCATCACTGCTAACTAGTCAGTGCTGAATTTAATACTCTATAGCCATAGAAATTCCTTCTCTCTATTTTTTTCTTTTTAAATTTCTGGGTACTGTAGCCTCTAGGTTAAACCTGTAGCCTGTGAGTAGCTTCAACGAGTAGNTGGGTTGGAAGGAACGTTAAAGATCATCTAGTTCCAGCCAAACCACCAGGGACAGGGATTCCACACATTACACTAAGTTGCTCTGTGCCCCATCCAACTTGGTCTTGAAATTTATATTTATATGTGTATTTACCTATAATATATATATTATAAATTTCTTCCTCCCATACACATTTCAGTTATTCTTTCCCCACTGAGTTTTGCTAATGTCCATTCAATGTTGTTTGGAGCTTCAAAAATTGACCTTTTTTCTAAATCTTCTCCATACATTTTATCACTAGTCACACGTTCCTCAAGTTCTCAAAGGGGTAAAGTTACCCCTTAGGATGGGTATTAGCATCACTGCTAACTAGTCAGTGCTGAATTTAATACTCTATAGCCATAGAAATTCCTTCTCTCTATTTTTTTCTTTTTAAATTTCTGGGTACTGTAGCCTCTAGGTTAAACCTGTAGCCTGTGAGTAGCTTCAACGAGTAGCCATGTGTTGTAGTTTGGAATTATTATGTAAATTCTCTCCCCTGCCATTAACCGCCCATGTCAGTAGTCGACAAAAAAAGTAGTTAACTGTTGATCACTTGGGTGGGGGCAGGTTGTCTCTTTTGTTTCTGGGGACATGTCTGGTAAACCACTCATATTACTGTATCTGTAAACATTTAAATATTTGAAAAAATTAAGTTTGATGTAGAGTATTGGCATGGAAGAGAATTTAGGGCTGGATAATGTTGTAGTTTGGAATTATTATGTAAATTCTCTCCCCTGCCATTAACTGCCTATGTCAGTAGTCGACAAAAAAAAGTAGTTAACTGTTGATCACTTGGGTGGGGGCAGGTTGTCTCTTTTGTTTCTGAGGACGACACACGGCTCACACGGCTCACACGGCTCGGCGTGGGGGAGGGTGTGGGTGTGCTGGGAAGAAGAAAAGCCGTCTCCGGGCAGCTGCTGCTGCTGCTGCCACTGCCTGCCTGCATGCCCCGAACTGCCCCTGGCTGCAGCTGCTGCCACTGCCTGCCTGCCTGCCCGGCCCGACTGCTCCTCGCTCCCTGCCTGCCTGCCTGCCTGCCTGGCCCGACTGCTCCTCGCTGCAGGCTGCCCCGGACTGTAACACTGATACTGCCATAAGTATAACCTTTTTCCTCCAGGAGGAAACTTGTTGGTTTTGGGGGCTTTTGGGTTTTTTTTCCCCCCTCTTGTTGGGGAAGCGGTTTGCTCTGGTCTGTTTACATAGATATATATATATATAGTAGTTAAGAACAGTTATCCTTCTTGTATTAAAGTTCCTTCTTCTAAATTTGATAAAGAGTGGCGTGATTATTGTGGAGGAGGCCCCCTCCCCCACTTGTGGGTAAACATTTTGGGTTTTTTCCCCTCAAACCTAGACACCATGTAGTACAAACCAATCTCATTGTATTCAGTTGTTCCCCTGTCTTCAGCTTGATTATTGAAACCAGTGTAGCTGGTTTGAGCACAGAAGAAAAAAACCACCTCTTTCCACATGTGTTTTCAGAGAAGAGTTTAAAATATTAATAATATGCAGATTTCTTTGAGAAAGTTCATTTGTTTAGGAATACCCTTAGAAACCTTCAGTGTTCCATTAGAAGTTCATGTGAAGTTCTGAAGCTTATTTGTGAATTATTAAAGGTTTGATCTATCCTAAAAAAAAGAAAACTTTCAAGCCTGAAATCAAAATTAGAATTGCATTGTTTAAAATTGTGAACTTATGGTTTCCTATAGAGGGAACACCTGTCACTAGTAGAAAATTAAAACAATGTTCCAGATCCCATGAAAGTGAATAAAGAGCTCAAAACACCACTCAGAGAGAAAATCTTCAACACAATTCAGCAAAGACTATCAATCACACTAGAAAGACTTGATGAAATGTTTTCATTACTCCTTAACAATGAAAGGCGTCTTTCTGGGAAAAGTCCTTGGGCATATTACAGCTGATTAATTATACAAATAAATTGTCTCTTTAGTAACAAAGTGGTTACAAAGAACATTACAAATACAAACTTTAATGTGTCTTTCAAACTTCAGGATGTAGGCATTTTGATACTGGTAGGAAAATTTAAATTTCAAAGCATGTTCTTTTCCATTTTTAGTAAATGCCTGTATGTTTAGGAGGAATAAAGTAATTGAAGGCAAATCTGAGGGAAAGCTATCATAGAAGGTTTTGTTCTTTCACTCTAGCTCCTGTTGATTGGTATCCTGTCTTGAAATTTATCCCACTGATCAACAGTGTTGATTTGCATAGGTAGACAGCACTCAGAATGAGCAGTGCAGCATAATTCCCTGAAATCAACAGAAATATGTATGTGCATTCAGTAACTATTGTAAAGGATGACTCCTCCTAAAGCAAACACAGGGAAATGGTGAATGCTAGCATAATAGAAATGGCCAGGGAATAATGAAAGTGAGTTCCTTATATTTTTTTTTTTTTAAGTTTCTTCAGTATCTGTGATATTTTTCTTTAAACTTTGAAGACCAAAGGAACCAATAGGATAATTTTAAGGTTCATGGCATAACTGATAACATAGAATTTTATTAGCTGATTTCAAATCAAGCCCACAACTTCTGGTTGAGCTAAAGGATATTGTTCAATCAGATATCTAATATTATTTTAAATATTTTATGTAACACAGAGTTGACTGCTTCGATAGATAAGTTGCTCCAATATCACTATTATGAAATGTTTTCACCTGATTTCTTGTGTGAATGTATCTACTCTCTATAGCAAGACATTGCAGTATCACATTACACCACTATCTGCATCAAAGTTCCTTTACTAAAATTCTATTTTGTTGTATATATTTAGAATATTTTTATAATAAATAAAGTAGATTAGTTTTTCTTAAGTTTCAACAAATTACCTAGAGAAAAAGCACATCTGTTAGTTTTCATTCCTTTAAAAAGTATACTTATTTTGAAACATGAATACTGGATGTTAGAATGATGACATTACTAACATATGATGTTAGTATAACATATAATAATGACATCATTAATATCTAACATATAAAACATCTAAAAGAGCTTGGTTCTTATCTAATAGTCTTCAATTGCTAATCAAGCATTTTTTTAGGTGAATAGTTAATAAATTTTGATCTTCTAGTGTAATTTTTTCAGATAAAAGACTACGTCATATGATTGATTTTTAATATTGTGTCTAGCAAATAATATAGAAAAAACAGAGAAGAAAATTTATTTAGCCCAGTAAAACAAAATTTCAGTTATGTATTTAATCTGTTGGGTTTTAATATTCAAAACAAGAAACATTAATTGTTATTTCATACTTTAATTTTTAAAGTACCACTGTATTTGAATTTTGTGGGCTTTGGGACACTTGATTTGGGGATGTTCACAAGATTCTTCTTTGCTTATTACCACTAAGCTCCAGTTGGATTATTTTAACCTTCATTCCTCTTAAAATAGCTTCTGTGTGTGCTCTAGTAATTCCTTAATATCCATGAAGAACACTGTTACCTATTTTCTCAGCAGTTATTCCTCTGTCAGAGCAGAGGATCCCTAGTTCAATCAACTCCTCTAACTGGATGGGTTTTATTTCACCTTCTCCACAGTGTGCACTGTGATTTCCACAATGGACCTGCCCTAACTCTCATGCATCTGAGGAATCAGCCACATCTGTGCACTTTACCCATTGTTAGAATAGCCACAGAAATGCAGTAGTCACAAGGAACTCTTCCATATTCTGACTTATGCTGAAAAAATAAAGAAACAAAAACATTAGGCATTGTGAACTATATTTTACTGCAAATGGCATATATGAAATATTTTAGTAAGTGTGAAGATGTTGCCTAAAATTGTAAAAAAAAACCCTGTTCTGTTATTTTTTCAGTGATCATAAATACCTGAAAAAGGTATTAAACTGTATAAAAATCTATGAAGTTTCAAAGCTTCAGAAGGGGCTGTTAAGTTGGCCTTTAAAAATTATGATATTACAAACTGGAGAACAGCAAAAGTGTTTTTCATTTTTTTAATTAAGAACCTATTGTACCTGTCCCTTTTATTTCATTCTGGTTTTGTTATTTTCTGAATGAGTCATTCAGATAGAATGGATAGGTAGCCATTCAGATAGTCAGATTATGATAAATATCACCCAAAAGTATGAAGTCTATGTTTCACATGAGGTATCTTCTGGAAAAAATATGGAAAGTTATGCTTACATCAATAATAATGGACTGGACAGTACAGTTTAGGAATATTTTAAATTAAGGTAGGCAGCTAATAGATCTCTATTGAATATCCATGAATGGTATAGATAATATACATTAATAATAGAGAGGAAAAATGTATGTCTAAGTCTTCACTGGGAAATAGGTTATTTACATGTCACTGAGTTATCACAGATGCTGTCAGGGCCACAGTCTACTATGCAAGTAATTCTGTAAGTGAGTATTGCACAATTTAACCTTGAACAGCAGATTGAATAAACTTATTTCAGAAATGTATAGGAAGATCAACATATGATGCAAAAGTCTTCAGGGTTCTAAACAAATTAATTACTACTTTGAAAATGCACCCTAATAGGACATTCGTGAAGGTTATTTACGTATTATTTGGTTGAGTAAAGTGCTTTTCTCCAAACAAGAGCATAACTATTTTCCTATGGAGCAAATACAGCACAGACTCTTGAAAAAAATAATATTTTCAATCATGTAAAATATTTGAGCCTTTAAAGGCATCGGGATGAATATATCTTAAATTGTAAAAAAACCCCAATGTGCTTACAGTTTAGTCAGGAAAACATATATATGTGTGTGTGTGTGTGTGTGTGTCCCAGATGTTGTGATGGGCTTGGTCAGCATGTGGCTAAAGAAGCCTCCTGAAATAATAAACTATCCTATTTCTGAGGTCAGGGAGCTTTATTACACACTCAAAAATCACACAGAAGTGTTTTGTTGAATGAGATCTAATAGCTGCATGAACTTATGATGTTCATAATCTTTAAAAGCTTCCCACTTTTCAATGTAAAAACTATTTTCCTTATCCTGGGTTTTCCTAGCGTAGACATCAAATTCGAGAAAATCTGAAAATAAAATAGCTTTGTTTTCTTTAAGATACAGTGATGAAACTATTGAAAATGTAAAAAATAACATTTTATTTTTGATTGTTGGTACTCTGTAGGATGGAAATCAAAAGAAAATCCTCACTGGATTATTATTCCCTTGACAAATGAATCCAATGCAGCCGTTTTCCAGAGGGCAGCCTGAAAGATATAGGTGTGTTATATAGAAGGTGTGCTATACAGTGCACTCTACCATTTGTTCTCTATTCCTTGAGGGTTTGTTTTTTGTTTTGGTTTGGGTTTTTGTTTGTTTTTTTTTTTTAACTGAGGGGAAAAAAACCAACAATCTTTCTGATGGTTAAATGAAACAAGTCCTTTGTTTCACTTTATTTTCTCATCTTTTTTTAATCAAAAATGAAAAAAAGATGTTTAAAGAGAGCCTGGACAACACATACAATGTATAGGAATGGTGTGAATACTA
Organism: Sakesphorus luctuosus; assembly: GCA_013396695.1. Lineage (NCBI taxonomy): Eukaryota > Metazoa > Chordata > Aves > Passeriformes > Thamnophilidae > Sakesphorus > Sakesphorus luctuosus. Next base: position 29,066 of record VWZD01002028.1, on the reverse strand, counting down.
AATATTGAGTACTTAAAAATCATCCTCTGATCACATTGGCTTTAAGTAAGAAGTGCTAGGCTTTTACGTCCCTTTATACCTATCTTGATGCATATATGTACACTTTATTTTTTATTTCATTATTTATTTGAAAAGCTTATAAATCTTCTTTGATATTTTATATCCTTTTATACCATGATATTATAATTACAATCTGTGAAGTGTAGATGTAATTATTTTGCAATTACTGTAATGAGAAAAGCAATGGCAGTGCAGATCTGTTTTCAGAAAACTCGGTAAATGCAACTGAAAACTAAACAAAACAGAAAAAGACCATCATTTTTATGCCACCAGTGAAACCATAGTATTTTATTGTCTGTTCAAGCTAAAAAAGGACTTCTTTTCAGCATTGAACAGGCCATAGAAATAACATCTAAAAAAAAATGTGGCTGAGGATTGTCCTAAAAACTCGTAGATTGTTTTTAAAATATTAAGAGTTCTGTGTTGGGCTCAAGACTGGGATTCAGGCAGTGAATACTTTTTCATTTTTTTCCAGTAAATCTTGTGATTGTTTCTAGTTTTCTTAGCTTTTGGGAGTTTTTTTGTGTTTGGGGTTTTTTTGGTTTGGTTTTGTTTGTTTTTTTTATCACCTAAGTGTATATTATGTGTTCTGATCTGTTGATAACTATTTGCTGTTACCATGTCCAAATTAACTGTGAATTCTTTTGTCTTATTATGCAATTCATGACAAATGATTAATTTTTGGAGAGCTATGTTCTTGACATCTATGTCCTGGTTGCCAAGGCAGAATTTATTGAGACCTATTCCTCAAAATCCCATGCATGAAGGCTGCAGAGGCATGCATAAGGAAAACATAATGTACAGGAGCCACAAAGTTTACCCATGAGCTTCCCACTTAGGATGCACAGAGGGAGTGCTGTGCATAGAATGACTTGCTCAGGTTTCAAACAGTCAACTAAGTAATTAGTTTAATATGTGTTGTGTATTTGCACCCTTCTGCACGAATTCTTGTTTGTTTCACATTGATGGTTATCATGCTGGACATGTCTTCACTTTTGGAGTGGTTTTCATGCAGCGGTTTACCAGTCACTGTCTAAATTTGCAGTACAGTAACTCTCTCACAGTGAAAAACATATAACTGCCAGATCTGAATTTCTTAACTATACCTGTTTCAGCTGATTTAATCCTTCCAGCTCTAAGGAAGATTTCTCATACCATATGCCTTTATTTGTTGACCAGGGATTTAAATCCCTCTGCTAATCTGAGGCTGTTGTGAGGGCGAAACCAGTCTGGGAGGGGCACTCTCCTGGAATAAAACACGATTACACTAGATATGTTCATGGTTCCCTAATCCACTGGACCAGCATCATGTTGGCCTGTGAAGTTCAGCTGTGGGGTGATGTGCCTCGGAGTTGTGATTCCCATACCTTGTGATACTGCAACACTTGGACTATCCTAGGAGTAGAAAATCTACCCTCAGGTTTCTCCCCCAAAATTCAGTTCAAGAACGTAATTGCACTTAATGAGAAATACTAGAGAAACTTCAATTAGCAAGGGCTTCTCTCTGAACTTACTTTAGAATCTAAAACACAGTTTTGTCATGACATTGTCCACACAGCAAGATGTTTTCTACTCTCATTTGTCAAAAATAACCCACAGATTTTGATGTATTAATCTTCATGTGTTTGGCAGTAACCAATCTGTTGATTTATAATATCAAGGCAGACTATTGGCCTGCTTTATTTTTTTTTCTTTCCCCTGCTATGTTAGACAGCCTGGAATACCATCTGCTACTGGGATTCTTATCCCTTAAACTAAGAGTGTAATTCAAGTATACAATATAGCATTGTACTTCTGTCTTTTTAAACTGAACAGCTGTTGGGTACAAAAGATATACTCCAACAGTGTTGTTTGAAGTGTATTATCTATTAAATGTCAATGAAGCCACACATTGTTTAGCACCATTATCAAAGATGTGTTTTTTCTCCAAATAATCACACTCTGGGAAAGAAACAATCTGCAGCATCCAAAAAAAATATGGGGAATTTCATTAGGCTGCTGGGTGTATCTAATGTTCTCATTTATCAAACCTTACAGAACAAAGAGGTTCATTCACTTGAAATAGGACATTCCTGAACTTAAAATAGAAATGTGAATGAAAACTGTAAAATGATTCTGGCTAAAGAGGATAGTAGGAAGTACTGCAATATAAACTCTTGAACAAATTAAATCAGCAATTAGTAAAGAATCTCTTCCATTTTTAGTTGTGATTAACTCTTAAGAGAGACTCAGTTTACTGGCGGATTGCAGTGAATCACATATGCCTTTTTTTAACTTAAAGGAAATTGTTTAAATGGGAATAACTTTTGAAACCACAGATGTTTGGTGTAGGCTAAAAAAAAATCAGAAGTTCAAATAAAGAAACAAAAAGCTCTGTATATTTGCTTAATAAATGCTAGTCACTTTTAACCTGGACAGAATTTTAAGATTTTCAGAACAAGAGCACAGTGGAAACATACCAGTGTACACTGTGTCATATGTAATGTGGGCATATGTCACATGTTGTTAGCATATCAAGAGTTAGATTACGGAAAGAATATCTGGATAATTCTGTAAGAGAGAGTTAATCACTGTGAGCTGCATATTAATCTTCTAGACAAACATATCTGACTCATTAGAAGAAGCCATACCTCCAGCAGGGAGAAGAATGGGAGATATCCAGGAGAGGCAGCTCTGTTAATCAGCACCTATGGCTAATTTGCAAATTCTTTCATCATAAAATAAAGCTGGGAACTGCTCCTTTGCAAAGCCCAAAAGCTTGAAGGGCTATTTAAACATTTTATTAAACCAATATTGGGTGTAAAATCATTTTTTTAAGGCAAGCTTAGAAGCAAAAGCATCTCTTGTGCCACATGCTCAAATCAATGCAATAAAGAATTTTGCTCTCTCTCTGGGGTAAAATACATGGTATGTTCCTTTTTGTTTTGGTTTGGTTTGGTTTGGTTTTAATAATTAATATTTAGAAAGTAGAGAAAATCCCTTCACCCTATCTTTCTGTTACAGAGGGGGAGCTGTAGAATTCTCCTTAGATGTAGAATTGAACTCTTTCACACTGAAGAAGCCATTGAATCTATCTTTGGCATGCTGGCATAAGGATTCAGTACCTGAGCTACCATTTAGAAACTGGGGCATTTCTGTAGCTTCCTCCTTCAAATATATTTTTGCATGTAAATAGCCTATGACTTCTGTTTTTGATGTAATTCACTCCTGGCTGCTGAGCAACTGTGAGATGGCAGGATTATTTCTCATTTCAGAAAATAAGCACATGTGTTTTCCTTCATTAACTACATGGAGACAATCTTCAACACAGATGGAAGGCAAACATTTGCTGCTTGAGAGAGAATCCTTAAGTGAAAGCATATAGGCATCCATAGACACCACCTTAAATGGGTTTTTGCAGGGTTTTGAAAATTGGACTGCTGGAGTTAGTTTTCCCCAATTCTATCTAAGCTCCTTGTTTATGGGCCTGAATTTGTATGGGAATCTGACAGTTTATAGTCCAATTCTTCAAAGGCATTTAGTCACCTCTTTCAATGAAAGTTAGGAAGTGAAGTACTTTTAAGATCTGAGCCTAAATGTCTCTCTTCAGTACAATGCAGAAAGTCTCTGGACAGCAGGAAATTAAAGTGAGTTCTCTTGGGGCTGCTGCTGTAACCCCAAAATCTTCCCTTTCGTTGTCCCTGTGCAGCACTGAGATGTACTCCCCCTGATACCTCTGAGATGAATCAGCTCTAGATTTGTAAGAAGTTATTACTGTTTATATTACAAAAAAACCAACCAAGAAACCAAAGCAAAGCATAGCACTTTCAGATGCAAATGGTTCCTCAAATTGAAAAAACACAGGGTAAAAACCAGTTTGTGCCTTTGAATGTATGTCACAATTTTCCAGAGACCTAATGCAGTTAGCACTTATCTTTGAATTTCAATGACATTTTAACACCTAGCAGAAACTCTTAAGTTTATTCAAAATCCCCATTTCAAAATTTAAAACAAAATATGGCAGCTCATATTAAAATATGATGGAGGTTTGGGAGGTGGTACTGGGCAAGTCAAAGGTGAAGCTATTTCTTCGTACTGCAGCTGAGACAAATCTATTAGAAATATTTAGAAAATCACAGTAATCGATTTAATTTTGCAATGCCCATGAAAGCTTGAATGTGCAACTGTGATTGACCTCTTGTTTGCAGTGCTATAATGCTCTAAGCCCATGCCATGAGAGGTAGTGGAAACCTTGTTGCCAGTTTAGATGACAGAAGACTCTGAATGATTACTTTGGGAAGAGGAACGCATCTATTTTAGCAGAGAGTCAGGAACAGTGCCATTAACCCTTTGATGCTACCTTTATTTCAGTTTTAGCACATCCAAATGAGAAAAGCATTGATCCAGAGGTAGGCATCCATAAAAGAAATGGTTTGACATATACTAAGGGTTTCAGAGTAAAGGTTACTCTGAAAAAAAACCCCTTTCTTGGTTGTTTGTGGGGGAGCAGGTTGTGGGGTTTTTTTGTTTGGTTGGTTTGGGGGTTTTTTGTTGTTTTTTTTTTTTGTTAGTTGGTTGGTTGGTTGGGGGTTTTTGTTTTGTTTTGGGGGTTGTTGATTTTTTTATTGTTGGTTGGTTAAAAATCTCTCCCTGCTCCTGGAAGGCAGCTGCACAGCAGAGCTGGACACCAGAGCTATTTATAAAGTATGGTGTCTCACTCCTGACCCCAAATACTGCTTCCGGAAGTGAATTTTGTGTTGGTGACAAGTGAAAATTGTTAATGGAAGTTCCATTTGTTTTCAATTTTCACTTTGGGCTTGTTGGCTGCCTCTGCAGTTCCCTACATGATGCACTGTGCCTTATTTCTCCTGTTTGGGTACTGGGATCTTTAGCTGCGCACCAGGGATGGAAAGCCAGCACTGCTGAGCTGTGTCTGGATATTACACTGATACAGCAATGAGGAATGCACTCAATGGGGTTTGGGAATTTGGATGTACTGTTTGGTTTCATGTTTCTATGTGTGCTTCAGTGTTGCAGAGGTGCTGATGGAATGCAGCGTGTGAGCATATTTTGGAGTCTGGAGCATCATTTTGGGGGTGGTATGACTCAGACTGTACTGCTGAAGTGAGGGTGCTCCAGGCAGGGAGGTGGATGGAGATAATCCAAGGGCTTCTGACTTTAACAGCAGGTCAGGAATTAGGTGACTTGCTAGAGAATGTCATTAGAAAAAAACCCAGGCAGTCTGGGTATAATAAACAACAAAGCCTTAAATCCAGAGGACCCCATTAACACTCAATGTGTCTTTAAAAGTATTAAAGCCTAACAACACTGCAGACTACTTTGTATTTTAGCTGTAAGATGCTCAGGAGTATTAGGGGTAAAGCCAGTATGAGAATCTGCCATGTGTTAAAGATTATCTGACTGTAACATTCAGCCACTCCTTCCTAGCCTGTTTGCCCTTGGATATCTCCCATATTACAGTGGCTAATTTTAAAGCAAATACAATAATCATAATTGTGAAGGCATTAAAGACTTTTGGAGTTTGCTTTCTTTCTGAAAGGAAGGAAAAAACTAATGATATATTTTCTACATAAGACAAAGTAATAGATAACTCTTGACTGGAACACCTTAATTCTTTGAGTTTAACATCTTTTACTGGAAAACTTACCTAATATTTAAAAATTTAAAACATAAATTTAGAAAGAAAATTAAACTGGAAAGTATTTGGTCCCCAGAATGATGAAATATTTTGACATTTATAGAAATTGCTTACACTTATAAAATGAAATTCCTGTAAAGCTTACATGATTTGTGTAGCGTTTACCTTTCCAGAGACTTTCAGTATGTTCCATTGAAATGTCAGGCATTCATATCAAAACCAGTAAATAACTTATTTACAAACATAAGCATCTGAAACAAAGCACAAGTAATATAATAATAGATGACACCTAATGGTAGCTTTTTTTTGACATTATGCAAAGTTACAGTTGGATATTGTTTACTGCTCTAAGAATTTTGCCATTAGGTGAGAAACCAGTTTTATAAGCATCAAAATAAACTTTTGTAAGGAAACTAAACTTTTTTAATAACTGGTTTTAAGTACCACAAGGAGCTCATTTGCCACAAATTAAACTACAGTATTCATCTGCACAACTGTTAAAGTTTGGCAAGTCACAGGGTAGTCATTTAAATATAATGAGTCCTATCCAGGAAAGAAGCTGAGAAGAAAATTATTTTGTATTATGGGCTGGAAGAGTAAAACCAGTAATAATCACCTTTTCTTGCTAAATGAGGTTTCCAGATTTGCAATGTCATTACTTTAGGTTTTTGCAGCTTGACAGTATAAAGCCTAGGGATAGTTTGGGTAGTCTTTGGTGTTAGGCACAAATGGGAACACCAAACTTCCCTAGTCTTGTGTCACTCCATAGCTGCTCACCTTGGTTTCTCAGTGCAGGTCCTGACGTGTTCTGTGCTGGTGGTGACATCAGCTGGGGTGCGATGCTGTCATCAGTGGGTGTGCAGTGCTGGCAGGTCATGTCAGAGGGTGTCTGTGGGGATTTTGGCTGTGGTACAAGCTGAAGGAAATGTAAGCAGCCACACGCCATTGTGCCTGTATGCTACTCAGCTCTGGGCAAAGTGGTCAGTGAGCATAGAGCATCCATCTGAAGCCCCAGGGCCAGGCAGTGGGAATCCTCTGACCTCTCCAGTTAGTGTTTTCTCACATGAACCTGAGAAAACTGAGCATTCTCTCCTGTGGTCTGAAAAATATAAACATTCAGAACTTGACTGCATTTGAAAACCTCTTGGTCTCTCACTGGAATTAATTTGTGCCTTCTGTGTAATGCTGTTTGCAGCAATGTCTGTGCAGTTCCTTTCCAGCTCCTCACTTGATAATAATTTGAAGTAATAGTCAAAATCATTTGACATGATGGTGCAAGGCAGCTTTCTAGAGCAGAGCATTATAAGCAATCAAAAACCTGTTAAGTGAGAAAATATCACATTTCTGAACCTGAGGTATTTCATTCAAAACAACTTTATGTACTTTCCTTCTTTCACAGCACAGTTCCTGGAGCTCCTGAAGAAGTGGTCTGGGTGTGGCTGTGCCTGTATCTCACAAGAGGGTATCTGCAGGAAAATAAAAGAATAAAATACTTTTAAGACAGAAAACCAATTATTTTGTTTGCATTGCTTTTGGATAGGTATGGTCCATAAACAATGTTGGTAAACCAAAAAGAGGAAAGTGAAGATAGGAGTATCCATACATAGCTTTATCTTATATTCCAAATCCATGCTCAGAAGAGATGAAGGGTTATACTGCGTTGGCCTTTTTTGCCGGACAGCACACCAGGGTGGGAGGGAAGTGGTTTTGTTGAGTTCGTTTCATCTCAACTGCTGTGTACTATATGCCTTCCACACTCAGAATAGCACTGGGGCCAGGCTGCGGACGACTAAACTTGTGGGGAGTACTGGAGATGCCAAGGTAACTAACATCATCTTTGTCTGCCTCCTCCTTCCTATTCTTTGTGCTAGGAAGAAGCACGAGGCACTTAGAAATAGGACTGCATAGTGCATGTTATTTCAGAGCTGCTTTTCTGACGAAAGCCCTGCAAGTGACAAAAATCATCAGATTTTTTTTTAAATAGAGGCTGCTAATGTATTGGTAACCATCTGGAAGAGATTAAAGAAGCTGTATTGTAGGTACCAACCTCTAAAATATGCCAGTTCAGCATTTTTATTATTTTTTTTTACAATTTAAAAAAGAGTTCCTTTAATCTATTGCTGGTTACAGCATTACCGATTCAAAGACTGATGGGATTATGCATCTTTCATTTTAACTGTATCAGAATTCAAAGCCTACATTTGGTATAACCATGATGTTATATTTAATTAAAGACATTGCTATCATGATCCTTAGCACTCGTTCCTCAGATAAAACGAAACACACTAATTGTAAGCTGATTTACTGGTTGTTTCCATGTGACTAGATGGCACCGTTATTTACACTAAATGCGGTCAAGTATCCTTTTAATACAGACATGGATTACACACATTAAGCACAAGACAACATAATCTGAAAGCACACTAAAATGCAACAGAAATCCTGACAAAATCTAAACCAGCTGTTATGCAGCTACAAATTACTTCTGCAACCTCTCCTAAGAGTTTTAGTGAAATAAATGGAATGATAAAGAGCAAGGAAATCAACATCAGCAATACAAAACCTTAGAATAATGACAGTGAGTGACAAATTAACATATTTTAGGCTGTGACAGAAAAGTTTTTCTATATGAGTATTTTGTGCTGAAGAAAAAGTACTTTTACAAAGCCTAATAGAAGCATAAATGAAAAACGTGGTTTGCTGTAACCCAAAACCATAAAAGATTTGTCTGCCACCTCCAAAATTGTTTCTGATGAAGTCAAATCATGCAAATTCATACACAGTGTGCAAAAGCAAACATTCAAAGAATTTTTTTTTTCATTTTGTCTTATTGCCTCTGTAAAACTGTTGTATGTTCCTGTAATCACTCATGCTTGTTCTGATTTTCAATTTCTGCTGTTGCTTGTAGGAAAATCTGACATCAATGTCTACCCAAATTTAGTTACCTTTGCCAGACAGAGGAATTCTAGGATTCAGAAAAGGTGACCTCAATTATAGCATGTATTCACTTGAAGTTTATTTATGTTCTGGAAAAAAATGTAGGCATTTTATACTGGAGATTATTGGAATTTAAGAAATATATACAGAAAAAAAGTTTACTAAAGATAGTGCAATAGCTATGCTTAAAATGATCAATATTTATGATCTGATTTCATTCTAGTTGAAACCTTGCTAATGGAAGAAAGGTTATTTTTTTAATAAAAAATCCATGCTATTTTTGTTGTTGTATTGTCTATTTACAGAAGTAATTGGAGTAACTCAAAAGTTTATCTGAATACTGTCTTAGAGTTTTTTTATTATTGCTTTTTTTTAATCCACTTATTGAATATATCTCAAGTCATTCAAACTCTCAGCCATCCACCTCTGTTCATTAGGCAAGTTCATGCAATCTCATGTGAAATTTGAGGATTTTCTTTCTAAACTGTACATTCAGGGGTTTAGTAGCTTGTTTGTTTGTTTGTTTACTCTTTATACTAGTTTTTTATTTTGTTTCTTTTTCATTTTCTTTTTGTCTCAGCTCTATATCTGTGGATATCAACTGGTGCAAAATACCTCTGTGTGATGATCTGTGGGAGGGGATCTGTACAATAAAACCATTTTGTGATCAGTTCATCAGCCAAGAACAGTAGGCACAGAAAAGGTTCTGTTCTACACTTGGCAGTATTTTAATAACTTAGTAATAACTCTGCCTAGGTACAAAGATTTACAATTTCAAAGGTCAGGCTGTTGGGTCCAATATGCATAATGAAATTGCTGTCAACAAAGAGGAGTCAGGAAGCTGGATCACCAGGGTCAGTGTTTCTTAGCCCATGAAGACAACAGGGTTAAAATGTTAAAAACTTAAAATTAAGTAACCTATAATGTAAAAATATACACTTACACTTTTACTAAAAAAGAGGCGAGAAAGGGAAGAAAAATAAATTAACAGATAAGCTAGCTGTAAGTTGTCTGTTTTTACTGAAATAAACTAACAAAAAAAAGACAAATGAAAGTGAGTTTCTAGTATTAATTTCTAATATTCTTATCAGTGTTATTGATTACTTTTATCAGTATTTTTCTTGTTTCATTATGGCTTTTGTAAGTGGGTTGTTTGTTTTTTTTTTCCTTATGAAAATAGTATACAATTATTTTCTCCTTACAAAAAGTGAAAAATGTNAAGTCCAACTATAAACCTCTTACATAATTTTTCAGAAGAGTTGTACAGGTGTTGATTATTACTTTTATTGAAAAGTAACTTATTAATCCCCTGGGAATTAGCTCCTATGCCCCATACATTAGAAATAAAATAAAATCAAGTAAAATAAAACATAATAAATCACTTATACAAAGAGGACTTGTAAATGGGTTAAGTTTAAAAATTTCACCTGGATTTCAGAGTTTTTTNGGTTGTGGTGAGTCTAATGTCCTTTATCCCTCAGTCAGCATTTCAAGTCAGTCTTGGGTTGACAGAGGTTAAGAGCAATTGTGACATTTTTACTGATACAACCTGAAATAACCATCTTAAATCTTGTGTGTTAGACAATTTGATTTGTCTCCTGAAGAAGTCGTGGTAGTTAGTAGACCTTACTGTACCTTCATTTTTAATTATATTGCTTTTCTTTTAACTAAACTGAGAAGTGCTGAGTAGAGCAGACATGTAATATCATACTTGGCTTAGTGAGAGCTGTCTCAGTCCTTCAATTCATTTAGTTCTAGAAAAAGAATGGATGGATTCTGGCCAGCAGGAGAAAAAAAATTTTCTGGGTTGTTTGGATTTTTTGGTTCCCCTCGAAATGCTCTTTGTTCTTTAACTTTATCAAGCCCTGAACTCATAGAATCATAGAATCTTTAAGTTTGGAAAAGAATTCTAAGGTCATCAAGTCCAACTATAAACCTCTTACATAATTTTTCAGAAGAGTTGTACAGGTGTTGATTATTACTTTTATTGAAAAGTAACTTATTAATCCCCTGGGAATTAGCTCCTATGCCCCATACATTAGAAATAAAATAAAATCAAGTAAAATAAAACATAATAAATCACTTATACAAAGAGGACTTGTAAATGGGTTAAGTTTAAAAATTTCACCTGGATTTCAGAGTTTTTTGAACTGTACTCTTGGTAGCATCAATGTCTTTTTTTCTTTTTTTCTTAAAATTTTCTCCTTTTCTCCCTCTGGCTTCAGATGAGCAGCTTCAAATCTGTTCCATTTTTTATGCCATTGAACTATTTGTCCCTTCTTTACATGTTTTAAGCAGTAAGAAAATTAACAAAGCAACCCAAAGAAACAAAAGTCATGGCATAAATCTGTAGGAATTAAGGAATGCCACATTTCTAACCTGGTCATGAAAAATAATTTTTTTCTTTCTGAATTTTATCTAGGAATTCTGGCAATTATTTATTTAGCCTATTAAATATAGAAATAATATATCTTCATTCAGTCTAGAGTGGCTATTTAGAGTGCTTTTCCATGGCTCTTGATGGTCTATGAATTTTCTTTTCAATGAGTCAGCTATTAGGTCTCCTACTGATTAAATATTTTTACCTCTCTACACAAAACTTAACTTTATTAAGGAAGACTGTAGGTTACCTTGTCATGCAACTCAGTATTTATGCAAAACTTATCTGACAACTGATGTTCTAGATAAAAAGGTCCATTTCCTTTCTATTATATTGTTTTCAAAAGTATTTGCAGATAAAATGTCAGGATATTGTGAAATCCATCAAATAAAATGAAGTTGATAGAATGCTTATGATTTTTGATGTGTTAATATGCTCTTACCTGTATATAGCTCTGATATAGCTTCAGGACAGGGAGATGATCACATGTCAACAGCAAAAAGAGTAGTGGTGCCTCTAAACATCGTAATGTGTTCTCAATAGAGGGTGCATGATGTAACACCTAGTTAGGGATAAATTAGTACAGTTGTAATTACAAGTAAAAGATAAAAAAATCCTGCCTCAAGTGTTCTGCACAATAAATGATAATTGTATGGAAACATACAATATGGTTGAGCTTCAGTGGAGATTAAGAGTATATACTAGTCTTTTTTGTATCAGCCAGCTATAAGTAGTAGATACCTCAAAAGGATGTGCTGTGTACAGAATTGCTGGTGTTCCCCATGAAATGCTTTGGAGATGTAGGTATTTTTTTGCCCACTACTTTCTGAGATGCAGAAGATGAAGTCTTATTATCCTGCACTAAAAGCCCCAGGGAGAGATTCCATTTTGAAAGAACCAACTCCTTCTAGTAACGCAATTTCCAGCAAGATCCGTACAAAGGATAAATTGTCAGATAATCAGAGATGCTTCTTTTGTGGAATTCCACAAGAACAGTGGGCAAATAATCCACTGGCAGATAAAACACCTATTACCAGCACAAAGTGTAAGTCCCTTTAAGCAAGGTTTTGCCTGTGTGAATGACTGATACCATCTGGAAGCAGAAGATTGACAAGCTAGAGGGCAGTTAAAGATAACAACAGGGCACCTGAGAATCACTGAGGGAATTTATCACTGTCACAGTGTGTGTTAAGTAGTATGCTGCAAATGTTTGGATTTTTTCCTCATGCATTTGAAGTCTGTGGACTGGTTTCACATGCAGCTGAAGCAAAGGAGAGCAATGGATATTTTTCTCATAGTGCAGTCCTACTGATTTCAAATGTATCTCAATGTGGTTTCATTTCACATAGCTCAACAAATACTGCTCACACAAATTGCTATCATTACTATTGTCTAAGAAACAGAAAAGAGAGATTATCATATAAAACATGCAGGCTCTTTGCATTCAAATGTTGACACATTCTTGCTCACTTCCAATACAGGCAGCATATTTTATTTCTAGTTGGTCTTCATTTTCTCTAAAGTAACTGTATTATTTGTATGTCTTATGTGTTAGCATTTATATTAAACTTCTAACATAAAGGAAGCAAAAGAATGGAAAAGCATGGTCACCCTCTATTTATGTGAAAATATACAAAATATGAAGCACTGCAGGTAAATTCCACCCATATGCAAAAACCCTGATTCATGATCTCTGTGCTCATTTAATCCCACCTCTGCTCTCAAAATAGAGTGTGGTGGGAGTTGTGATACTTGAAGTGGCAGATTGAAGATATGGCTGTGAACAAATTGTGAACTCCATGCTGCCTCGTGAATCCTGTTTTGTTTCTCGTTGTTTATTCTGTATCTCCATCTCGAATATAAGTATTGCCTTTATATCATGTTCTAATATATTTTGTTGATTAAATTGTATTTTATTTAGTACAAGGACTTGATGCTTAGTCAAATCTGTCTGAGAATGCAAGATAAAGTACTGATGAGTCATAAATGTTAAGACACTCCCTCTGTGGGCTACTTCTTTTGTATTAGAAAGTTCATTGATGTGAATAGTTTCTTGTGTTCTGCATCACTGTGCACTTGCTCAAAATATGACAACTAGCTGTCTTAAGGGAAAGCTAGCCTTCAAGGCAATTATTTTATTTTATTTTATTTTATTTTATTTTATTTTATTTTATTTTATTTTATTTTACTTTATTTTATTTTATTTTATTTTATTTTATTTTATTTTATTTTATTTTATTTTATTTTATTTTATTTTATTTTATTTTACTTTATTTTATGTTCTTTTATTCTTCTCCCCTTACAGAGTTCACCCTGATCACCATAAGCCTCAGAGATGGGACAAGAAAAGAGTGCTGACAAAAGATTGTGCTATTCAAATCCTTTCCTGATTCCTCTCCTGCAGATGTGTTCCTCTAATGCATTTTAACTAGGAAAGTCTTTTTGGATTAGTGACTCTGCTTGGAAAGTTTAGGTCACTAGTTTCAGGGCTGTCATGAGCAATCCTGGTATCCATGAGGCTTGCATGGGTGCTTGAGCCCTGCAAGGGGAATACATCTCCTGCCCTTCACTACCATCTTCAGTATATTTTCTTTCTTCCCTCTGCCCTAATCTACCATTCTATGCCTCTTCCCCCTATTCATCTCCCTTTTTCATGGAGCCCTTTTCCTTCACTCCTCAGTCTTGGGGTGATTTCAGAGAATTGAAAGTGTCTTTGCCAGTAGACAACAGTGTGTGTGGTGTCCCTCAAGGCAGAACTTGGGAGGAAAAACCACGCCCTGTGAGAGCACTGGAGCACTCTCAGTAGTGACAGATGCCCTTATCTTTTTGTGTGGAGGGGCTTATGTACTTTATAGAACTTTATAGAACTTACTTGTTACTTTATAGTACTTCAGTCTGATGTAGCCGAACAGAGATTTTGAAACACAAATTTTATGATTTGCCTATATTTGAAACAGCAGAAGACATTCCACACTGAAATCCTCTCCGTCTGAATGTGTCATCCAAATGGCCTTTAAAACCTTAAATTTGAGACATATCTAATTGAAAACAACCTTCTTAATACTATCGATAGTGCGATGATCTCTGTATGATCACTCCACTCTCATGTTCAGAATGGGCAGTCTGCATTGCTTTAATTTAACCTGTTTTTCCCCATCCCTCACCTTGAAAAACCCTCAATTGCTAAAAAGTTTCAGTCTGAAAGTTTGCCCAGCTAGTTAAAATAAATGCAAAGGGATCTAAAAAGACAGCCTTGAGAAGTAGTGCCTGTGTGCTGGATTTTCACAGTATGGTAGCATTGGCTATATTTTGTGATTCTTTCCCTTGCCCTAAATAAAATAATTCCAACCATAGTCTCTTGAAGTCCTTTGCCATGCAAGATCCCATACTGTTAAAAGTCTTTTGGTCAGTTTTATATTATATATACACTGCCTGATAGTACTTGGTATTTGAAGAATTATGGGATAATTAGATCAGTTTTCTTCTTGACCTTACCTGCCTTGTGGAGCTGCTTTTCAAGTTCAGAAGCAAAGGCCTTAACTAGACAAGAGAAAACTGGATATTAATACATTCCTGTGAGCTCCATATGATTGTCAATTAAGGGGAATATATGGGTAATGGCTGCCAATTGTATCAATTTGTGCAGAATTCCTGAGAAATAAGAGTAGAACACAGGGCATCCCCTACAATGAAATGTAAGAGACAGAACAGGAGAGATGAAAATGAAGGGAGAGAGAAAGTCTGGAAAAAACTACACCACCCTGACCACAAAGGATAGAGCTCAGAAACTGAAACTGCTTTGAGTGGAGAGCTCAGGCACTGGGACAGAATTGTATTAGAAACAAGGGCATTCCTAGAATCTTCCTTTGACTAAAAGACATCTTGATACAAGGCTTTGATTATTTTAATTTTAATTGAATACATTTTGCTGCAAGGAAGAAAAAGAACCATTCCTAGCCTATATTTTAAATCATCTTTCACCTCTGCATCTTGATTTCTTAGCCATCCAATCTATTTTCTTATGGAAATTTATTTTTAAAATCTTCATTTTTATGTTTAATAACTTAAAATTAAGAAAAATCTAACTTGATATCCTCTGGCCTACAGGGCAGCATCACTACAGCTGATGAGAGGGAATTTAGCAGCCCTGTCCTAAAATGTTGGGATGATATTTGTTTTCTTCATCACCCCCATCAATAGGATGCAGAGAAAAGTGGCACAACATTTATAACAGGCATTTGCAATCCATAAGCAGTTCCCAAAGCATCCCTGACACATCGGGCAGCAGATTCATCTCTTTAGGAGGTCTGGATCTCTGGCTGTTTCATTTTAGAGTTAACTCAGGTCTCTGCAATTCTGGGAGGGTTGTTTGTCATTTGTGGAACAGGCTGGTGGCACCATCAGGGTGAGCTGTCAGTGTGTGTGACAGCAGAACAAAGCTGATGGCCTGTTTCAGACTCAGCTATTGGGGTTGTCTGAGGAATGAGAGATGTTTGGAGAACACAGGACTAAATTAGGGGCTCCCTTGCTGTTGGGTGCCGTGGAGGGCAGAAAGGTAAATTGAGATAAGTTTATGGAGGAAAAGGTCACAAATGACTGGTTGAAACATTCACTTGGGCAAAATCCTCACCTTAAGAACTCCTACAGAGGGACACAGAAGTGTAAAAGTGACACAAACTAATGGCACCTTAGGCTAGGAGCTGAGGGAGGAGGAGCAGCAGTGTGATCTGTCCAACTGTCACATGGGGCATGGTCCCTGCCACTTGTGTCAGGACCGGCCTGTGTTACTTGGCACTGGAACCTGCATGGAGGCTTCTAGCCATGTTGATCTGCTCAGAAAATGGGAATGAGTTGTTTGTGTAACATGATTAAAAAAATTATTCTTACTTAATTGCTTAAATTATGGGTTTTAGACATTTCTATGCTTTGGTTTCATGCTCTGATAGGCTCGAAGAATGCAAATGAGCAAAAAGTGGCTATTGAGGTTATCAGTGTCTTCTTCAGACAGCAAAAGATCCTGGTATTTTAAAATGCTTTCTTTACTTCAAATATTTTTTGTCCTAAGGAGAAATGTGCTAGATTTATCTGTTACAGTTATCTTCTGTTTTATTTCTCTCTTAGTCATAGTTATGATTCTCACATGTTAAAAAAAATCTATTTAAACGTTCATATAAAAGTCATCCTTTTGTTCTTTGTGTGTATAATAAATACTTTTTAAAGGTAGTTTGAGTGTACTAGGAAACAGTTGGAAAGTAGATACTACTACTGTTTAATGGGAAAACAGCCATGTGAATAATAACTATGAAGAATGAAGAGAATTACATAGCCTTGAAGACCATAAAATCATGAAAAAATGTGAGTAAAAGTCACTGCAATCATTATTGGAAAAAATTATCCATCCAGCTCTATAAGCTGACAAGTGAAACAATGAAATTATGAAAGTAGGATGATTACGGTAATTTATCTTTTTTAGCTATCATTAAAATATGAAACTTGTATAACTCCTAAGATTCACAGGTCAAAGTCTTCCTCCTCCATATTTCCTCCTCCAATTTGTTGGCAAAAGATTTCTATTTCTTTCAATAATCCATAATCTCTCAATAACAGGAATGTAGAGGATTCAATCTATTGGTAGGTACATGCCCTCACATTTTAGAGTACTGCATCCTCTGCAATATGTACTCTAACAAGTCATACACTACTTGAGTTCGAGAAATGTACATAATCTCCTTTATGAGTCCATGGCTTCAAGTGCAAACTAAAGGTATGCCCTACAAATAGTATGTTCATTTCCCTTAGAAATGCAATGTGACAACTTTTTTGTTAGGTTTACTTATTTCAAATGACTTGATAATGATGTAAAAAATGTCATAGTAATAATGTATTCATGAAATATTGTGATTATTGATTAAAACAAATTATGAGGATTCAAAACTGCTTGACTTTGTGCTTGGCTCTTGCACCAAGTAATTTCTGTGGACTTGGACAAGATGTTTATATCTTTCTGTTTGTTTTATCTAGCCATAATGTCTTCCAGCCAGTGCAGGGGAGCTTCTGGGAGGAGTGGATATAATGGTGAGAGGGGTCTGTTAGGTGAGGCCATCATCCTCCGTGCCATGACATGATGGCAGCCCTCTGCCACAAGATGTTGAGGTTATGTCTGTCCCTTTTAAATATCTAAATCCTTAACAGATTTCCAACCTGCTGTTTTTGTGTTGCATGGTGATAGGTATGGAGAAATACCATCAAACATATATATAAGGTGATAGAACAATACATCACTCTAACTCAACCTACGACTCTATATAGCATGTGACATGCTTTCAGAGAGCCCAAGGAAATGTTGTAGTGTTGTCGGTCGGTTTGGCTGGTTTTCAGTTTATCTAATAAAAGTTCCATTTGTAGCTAGGACTAGGAAAGCAATGTTGGCTTCCCCAAGATCCATTAGCGGGAGCAGGACTGCTTTGCTAGGCAAGTATTTACAAGCCTGCAGCTGCAGTGTGGCTGGCTCTGTTTGTGTTGCTCAGTGTCATGAAACCAAGGAAATCTATGTAAATTACTTAAGGCAAAGCACTCTTGTATATTTAAAGATAAATTGAATTGTTCCTTGCAGTGAGTAAAAATAGCCTTTCATATAGAAAATACTATGAAGTGTGTGCTGCTAAGAAAACATAAACCTTATCTATATGGAGGTGGTAAATGCAACTTTAGTCACTGTGCTTAGTGCAGTTCAGATTAGTGACTTTGCAGAGGAGACCAACAAGATATTGCTCTTGCTGACCTTGCTTCTAGTAAAATCATAGAATCATGGAATTGTTACGGTTGGAAAAGACCTTTAAGATCATCAAGTTCAGCTGTCAACACAGCACTGCCATTACATTCACCATTAAACTGTGTCCCTAAGGGACATATCCAAAGGTTTTTTTGAACACTTCCATAGATAGTGACTTTAGTACTTTCCTGGACATCCTGTTCCAATGCTTTACAGCCCTTTCTGTGAAAAATAAGTTTTCCTAACATCTAATCTACACTTATTCTGGTGCAGCTCGATGCCATTTTCTCTTGACCTGTCACTTGTTAACTCATCACAGACAATGGCTGGAGATAAGAGTTGATAGCAGATGCAACCACTTTGCATCTAAATAGAATCCCTGGAAGAGTTCAAAAATGAGTAGACATGGCACTTTGTCATATAGTTGAGTGGTCATGGTGTTATTTGTTGGGAGCTTTGACTTGATGGTCTTGAGGGTTTTTTCCAAAGTTAAATAAGGATTTTATGGTTCTAAAACGAGGCCATGAAAACATGAATCCTGAGAAACAGGAGATTGCAAACACAGAAAGTATTTTCTTTCCAGCCAGGGCTCTTTATCCCAGAGCTCTGATGAGTTATCATAGGGTTTGACATGATTTTATGAAACACATCCTGTTGGTGATGGTTTGCAGATACAGGGACTGTTAGCACACTTCAAAGGCACCAGGTCTCTTTGAAAAAACAGCAGTTAAAAAAAAAAAAAAGAACCAACATAAAAATTGAGCACTGTAGGAGAAAACACTGAAATGTCCAGGAATGCAAAACTGAAGGTCAATAGTCAGTCTCAGCATGCAGAACAAGTTTTTTTGCTATGGGAATCTGACTCATCACAATTAGTAACATTTTCTTTCTCTGAAGAAGTGATGTAGCAATGAACTGGAGGAACAGGGAATGAGAAAGAGAAGGCTTAAGAAAATAGTAGTGTCAGTGGTAATACATGGTTGAAACCAGTTTTTTGGATAAGTGCTACTGATGTTGAAAAAGCAAAATAATATTGTTTTGCAAATAGAAATATAATAAAGATTCCATAACTACCAAACCTACAGAAATAATTAAAAAAAGTATTCAGTAAGAAGTTCTCCAATAAGGTTAAAATTAAGTTAGGATTGTTTTGAGCAACTCAACCAAAAAACCAAAATAAAACAGAAGCACGGTGAAAGAATTTATGGATTAACTTTAACAGTCTGTTTAAATGCCATCTGGATAAAAATGAAAGTTGCATATTCATCTCCTAGCCTCTCATGGTCAGTTAAATTAAAAAATTTTTATTTCCCATCCCATCTCCTGACTGAAGCAATTTCTTTTTATTTGTATTAAGCAGAATCATGGTGACTACAAGCCAAGGGCAGTTCATAGGTCATATTTATACATACATACATACATATATATATATATATATATATAAACATTGATATGCACAAATATATGAAAACCTTGTGTTATAGTTAAAGCTGGCAAAATGCCAACTGCCTGGTACCCAGTCAAAAAGGTCCACTCCCAGAGAAGGAGAGTGAGGGAAAAAAGAAGAAATGAGGCTTTNCTAATGATGTCAGATGATATGAAATACCTCTTTGGCTGCTTAAGTTAGATGATACCTGTCCCTTCTAATCTGTGTCACATCCTTTGAGGCCTGCTGACAACTGAGGCCTAAATGGGGACCTATGCTGACTAGAGCCAAAACTACTACACCTTGTCTTTGCACTGCAGTTCTAGAATACTTCTTCTCCACACTAATTTTTGCCCATATTTGTAGTCCATTTAAATAAAAGGGACTTGTCAAGAATTTGAGACCTAAAATTTCTGGATCATGATACTAGTCAGTGGGAAAAATCCACAACATAAAAAGGTTTCAGACCTTTTAGATATATTCAGAACAAATTTTACTGTGACATTATGAATTTATGGGTTACATTTTTGTTGCTTTATGAATTTGAAAACCAGATCCTTTTCCATTCTATTTCATATGTACTGTAGAAGAAATAAAAAAGCCATATTAAGAAATATGTTCATTCTGAAGGATTGAAACAAACTGAAAATAATAGCTTGTAATCTTAACATCCAGTAGCAGGATGAATGCTGGTATGAAATTTGATGGCTCAGTTTATGTATTTTGCCAATAGGTGGTGCTACAATTTTTATGTTTAATACTAATCTACAGCAACACAGACAGTCTGCTCTGATCATCATGAGCATGGAACAGTTTGCCTTTTTCAATAGTGTTTCTCAGAGTAAAATGACACACAGACAGGTAATTACTTTAATGGTAGCAAATAAAAACAGATATAACAGATCAAGAAAACATTTCTTTTTCATAGTTAGGTATAAAGTTTTGAGAAGCAATTATGGAGAAAAATAAAAGAAAAAACACTGTTTGTGTATATTCCACCTGTGCTTTGGCTGTGGATTTTTCAGGCACAGAAACAACATCTTTGTGTCAGCAAAAACCTGATACAGCACAGATAAAAGGCAGTGAGAGAAAAGATAGTAAAATTAGTATATTTTGATAATAATTTTTTTAATTTTAGCTTTTTTATCCAGCTGTGTATGGTACAAAGCTGCTAATTTTACATTATGGAATTTGACATTTCTCTTTGCAATATTTGGAAACGATATAGGTGGCTGAGCACTTGGTAACACAGGGGCAGACAGATGTTAATTTCAGTGGTTTGATAAATACAATTTTCTTACTGAGCCTTGTATTACTCAGCAGATTCACTGAGTATTTCTGCAATATACGAAATGTAACATGTATAGGAGGTGGCACAGGTGACTTGGTGCACTAAAGGTCAAAGTTATATTTCAGATTGTTAACCTGCTGCTCCTCTGCGCTGGTTTTCAGTTGCATGCCCCTGTGAATTTCTGGAAGTCTGGTGAAACATGTTCTCTTGATAAAGTTTGGTGAAAAAAAGTGTCTTAGGCATAAGCAGGTATTCTGTGAATTCTGCTTTTCAAGCATGTGGCTCGGCATAGTGTGGCTCTGAGATTTCAGTTATAATGCTACAGGAGATGGATTGACAGCTCTTGACACCAAAGACCTTTATTTATCTTAAAAATAGATATAGTGCAAGGACCAGGCAGAATTATTTATTATCCCTTTTCAGAAATCTATTGTGTATTTATTTACTTGCTGTTCGCAAATCATTTCTCAACAGCCATCTGGAGAACTGCTACTGGGCTAGGAAGGGAATTTATTTTGATTGTTCAATGAAACCATCAGGAAAACTTCAGCTGTGGTGCAGACACCTCTCAGTCTGAGCTGTGATTTTTGATTGAGATCTCAAACTCAGTTACTGTGACTGTGAGAGAAACCAAGCAGCTCTCAAATGATAACAGTTGCCTACACAGACTAGGTTTTAAACAATTACATGACAGTGAAAGGTCTGAGAATAAAAAGGAAAAAAGAGGAAAAAAATAGAATAGAGGAAAAAAAGGTAAGAAAAGAAAAAAATTACTTCGTTTTTAGCACATTTTTTCTTGCTTGTGCTATTTATGATAGATAAGCTATAAAATCAATAGCTGAAACCTTTAGACAGGAAAAATGCAGAAAGACCAATAAAGAAAGCAAATAAAGGATAATGTTGGTACCAATGGACAAATGCTTGCTTTCTCTCTCTCTGTCTCCCTATACAGACATACATGTGTGCAAATACATGTAGTGAAAAATAATATTGACTAAATAGTTCTAGAAAATAGTGCTCACAATTTTCTCCACAAAATGTTGAGATCTTGTTTTCTTTTCTTTTTTTTTAATAAGTAAGTCCTTATGTTTGTTTCCGTGTCCTATTGATTGAAAAGTACATAGTGGATAAAGTCATGTCACTAATAAGGAGACTTCTTACGCTTATCTGAATTTAGGATGATGAGTGCACCCAGGCTAAGGAGGAGAGGCAGAAAGGGAAATGAGAACTGTTTCCATTCCCTCGTTCTTAGAACAACATAAGAAGGAGATTCAATAAAGGCAGGTATTTGGTGAGAGAGGAAAGCATGTCCAGTTGACAATAGCTGCCAAGAGTGTAAAATTAAAATTCAGCCTGTTTTTCCTGTCTGGCACTACATTTAGATTATTTAAAATGGCTTTTATCTTTAAATAACAGCTCCATGCAAAATTGCAAAAGCCTTGTCCTACACACTGATATTCATGATAGAAGCACAATTAAACAAATTAATTTAAAACTTTATGTCTGTATCATTATCATTCTTGACTGAAAAAGGGATCAATGAGAAAATAGTTCTCTAAGTCCAAATTATATTTCCGGAAGACCAAATAGCATGCACTGAGATGATGCTATAAAGCACAGAGCATGAACATCTTTACTACAAAAAATTGAACACTGTTCAAAGGTCATGCAAAATTTTCCATCCGACTGATTAATTAAAGAATGCAGGGATTATAGCCTTCCAAGAAAGAGTCAATTCATAAATATTACTTCAGGAAAGCCAATAGTCTTACAAAGTTTTTGTGTCCATAGATGGTTAAATAAAGGTCATAAAAGTATGTGAATAATGAGGAGCTGGACAGAAAGACTGGTTAAAGTGGTATATGGAAAACAGAGGCCAGAGTTACCAGCTAAAATTAAACATGAGACATTTTTTTATTTCATGTTGTACTCTCACATATGGATTTTATTAAGGTATTCACTTTTAGAAAAGACTCTTGATTTGGAATTTTATGGTATGACTTGTTGCTCTGTATGGGTTGCAAAATTTTATTTTCCATAGTACAAGATGCAGAAATTACATTTGTTTTGCTGAAAAAGTGGTAATTTAATGTGTCAGTTAGTTAGAGGGTATGAAAGTTATCACAGCAGTTTGGAGATAAAGTTTTGATAATCCATTTGACATGATCTGGCTTGAATGGATATATTTTTGCCTTCAATAAACACTTGGATTACACATCATCTTACTAAGCTTGGAGTACAATTGATTCACAGATTCTGAAGTGTATAGAACTGCTAAATAAATTTCATTTCCTCCTGGAAAAAACATTTCCCATCTAACATAGTGGTAGGGAACCAGTCTGGAGCAGTGGATTTTTTGGTATGTGCTCATACAGAAAGTATGAGTTGGACCAAGGGGCCTTGTCCTCCAGGCCAGGCAGTGCTCCAAAGTGGGAGGAGAGGCACCTGCTTTCTCTGCCCTGGGGTCCTCTAGGGATGCAGCTCCAAAATTTTGACATTATGAAATGTAGGAATGACAACTGTACTGAAGAGGAGGATGTTCAGAGAGCAGACTTGTAATTTTGCTTATGCCTGTGATAACAGCTAGTCAAAAAGAATTTGTGGTGTCTCCTGTCATCTGAAGCACTGAGCAAAAGGCTGAAAGTTATAACTGACTGTCATTCCCCACAGCACCCCTTGAAGGACATGATGTAAATGTCACTGGCTCCTTTTAAATCAACAGAGTTTCTTGACTTTAGTGAAGTCGAGTTGATTTACTGCAGCTGATAATTTGGCTGTTTCTTAGAAGCAGGAGTTGTGAAATCTAATGCTTGGTGGACTCAGCCCAGCACTATCGGAAATCAGCTCGACACTCCTCATTGACTTTATTGGGCAACGGCCCTCATGAGTTATTGCCCAGTGTTTTGTCTTGCTGTGCACTGGACAGCAATCAATAATGCACCATGACCTAGACAGAAATCTTGCAGTTACCAGAAAGATTTATCATTTTCTACCATCCTACAAAACTCATAACATTCCAGCTGTGTGGTGGCTTTTTACATCTTTTAAATCACATGCCCACTTAAAAGCAAGACAAGATCACTCATCTCTGCTGGTGATTTCTTAAGAAATGTTGTAGTCCCACATTTCAAATATCAGATTTATTTGAATATAAAGGACATTATCTATCTATCTATCTATCTATCTATCTATCTATCTATCTATCTATCTCTGTTAGGTAAATATTCATTTTATCTGCTCAAGAGAATTTAATAATTACCAGATCAGAATGACACTGTACATTTTTTCATCATTATACTTCATATAGTATAGCACTGAATTAATGTTCTAAGACATCTTTATTTTTTATTCTTTCCTTTTACTAGGTTACAGTACAAGGTAAAATCACTTCTTCAAGGCTTAGAGACTTATGAATCTTAACTTTAGCTGTCTTCCATAGTTCTGAGAAGGAATGGAAGTTTCACAGTACTGAGGGGTTGTTGTTGACTCTTTAAACAGAAGAGAGAGCCTTGCTACAGTTTTATCCAGAGATACTTAGCTTTGGCTTGTGACTTAAAAACAAGGAAATTGTATAATAAAATATAAATAAGGCTCATGTTTCATTTTGTTTTGTTTCATTTATCTTATTTTTAATTGCATGTTATTATTTTGTTCATTATGTGTTTTGAGACATCAGGTCTGGATCTCTACACATAAAAGAGTAATGCTGGGAAAGATTACTTAAAAAGTATCTGATAGGTAGTAAAGTCTTTTGGTTTGGTTTGTTTCTGAATTTTGTGAGAGAACACAAAAAGCATTGACTACATGAAGTTATTAGTTCCTCTGAAGACTACTGTTCTGAAAAACCTGGAGAGCCAGAATTATTATTTTATTCATGAGGAATAATCAGTGTGTCATAGAGATAAGTTGGATTTTTATAAAAATTTCCGTGACCATAATGAAACTTTTCAAACTGAAGAAAGAAAAAAGAAGTATAAAAGTGTAGTTCTAGTAGTTTCTTCAGCTGTGTTTGCAGTTCACGTCCTTAGTAACTCAAAGAAATAGTTATTAAGGAAGGTTAAATACATGCATACAGAGATTTATGCATAAGCAATTTCCAAAGACTCTACCGCATTCAGTTTTCTCCTTCATTCCTCCCTTCAATTTCCCTTTATGGTCTTTTTATTGTCAACAGTCTTCCTTTGGTGATATCCTTCACTATGGACTCAAGATTTGGGTGCCCTTTATGACTGGTAGATGAGAAAAAATATTTCCCTCCTGCCCTTACCCTCCCTCAAAGAGTTTCTACAGATTTCATTTAGTTTCTTTTAACAATGGAACACTTGTTCTCCCAAAAGAGGTAGACTTTTTTTTGCAGTTCAGCTATAAGCAAATTACTCTTAGAAAGGAAATTCTCTATGCAAATATGAATACAAAATAACTAGTTCATTTTTACATGTTTAGCTTGAAAACATAGCCATAGAGAAAAGACAGTACAGAACCACACCATTTATTTCCCTGTCCTATCTCTGGTAATGTTAGAGAGAGGTAAATATATCATTTATCTAGTAATTTGCACTGTATCACAGCACTGATCCAAGCACTCTTCTACTTAGATACACAGATATCATCAACAAAGTCCCATTCCAAGGGAAAAATGCTAATTTAACTAACTTTAAAACCACCAAGTTAATTAATTAATGATTTTATAATTCATCTAATCTATCTCTCCCTGTGGCCTCAGCTCAGTGGAGACACAGTCACACACACTCCCAGAAGATGATTTATGTGATTTCAGCAGGGTTCCACTTGGATGATTTGCCATCACAGAGCCTGGTGCAGGATCAACAGCTCCCTGATGTTAGAAATTGAAGTTGGAGGTAAAATACAGGGCTGTAGGAAAGTGCAAGTATGACTTGGTGACATTATTTCACAGCTTCTGATTCCCCTTGAATGTACATGAAATCGGTGGTGCTAATTGCATGTCAGCATATGCATACACAGAGAGAAATTACTGATAATATTGATAGAATCATAGAATGGTTAGTGTTAGAAGGGACCTTCAAGACCATCTAGTTCCAACTCCCCTGCCAAGGGCAGGAACACCTTTCAGTAGACCAGGTTGCTCAAAGGCGCATCCAACCTGGCCTGGAAACACTTCTAGGGATGGGGCAGCCACAACTTCTCTGGACAACCTGTTCTAGTGCCTCACCACCCTCGTACTAATAAATTTCTTCTATTATCTAATCTAAACCATTCCTTTTTCAGTTTAAAGCCATTCCCACTTGTCCTGTCTTAGATCTAAGAAAGCTTGGAGCAGATATGCTTGATGTTACTGCTGCCAGCTGTTAATGTTCCTGGAGCCTACTCCTTATATAAAAAAGCACTGATAATTTAGTTATTCAGTACATACTTTTGATCCTGCATTTTTCTGATATTTCAGGTGTTTCTTCTGAATTTCATGTCTATAAGAGGGGCTAAAATTGGAATTGTTGGTGGGAGTCTTCATGCAAGGAATTGAGTTCAGGCATTGAGAGCTTGAGAAAAATACCACCTCTCCCTTTTCTCTGGATACTGCTGAAGGATTCAGTCTCAAGGGGAATTTTTGAAGCTGATTGACAATATTTTGATTTTTAATCCTTACCAGTTTAGTTCTTGCTGTCTTTATTGATACTGCTGCATTATTTCAGTGTCACTCACATCTGTCAAATTACTATTCTGAGACCACAAACTTTGGAATGGATTTCTGGCCAGCCAGCAGAGACTGGTTATGTGTGATCAGATTGACCCCGGTCAGCCTCAAACAGTTGATCCTAAAGTGAGATTAGCCAAATCCTGTTGCTGAAATGCTGAATCCTGTAGCTCCTCTCTGTTGTATTTAAAGCATTTAAAAATAAATAAATGCAATCCCTAGTAAGCGTTTTCGAGCTTGGGAAATGTCTGAGCTATTTACCAAATGCCTTTCTTGGCTGGCTTGGAAATCCTGATCTTCAGTCTGGACAGAGATTAGCTTTGTGTGTGCTGGTGGGGTTTTGACTTTGTTTTCTGTTGTTGTTTGTTTGTTTGTTTGTTTATTTGTTTGTTCTTGTCTTTGTTTTGTGGTTGAGAGTTTTTTCTTTGTTTGGTTTTTTTTGGTTTGGTTTGGTTTTTTGGGGGTTTGGTGTATTTTTTAATTTCCTTAGGGACTGTTGCCTCAGCCTGCAGTGCCCTCTGGTGGCAAATGCGCTGGGTGCTTTACTCTAAGCGTCTTACTCGACCTTGGCGGCTGCTGTCATAGATCCCTGTGCCTGCTGTGGTCAAGAAGGGAGGGCCTAGGAGTCAATAAGCAGTGAGGACCTGCTCAGCTCACTCCAGCCAAAGAGAGGTTGAATAAAACCACCTGGAAATGGAATGGGATTTCTTTCTGAGTCCCAAGCACCAAAAAGTGATCAAAATTATGGCATCTGTACCAAAAGTCCTTGGAAGACATATTAGAAATTTTTGTTATCATAGTCTTTTTATTATATCCCAAGTTGATTTTAATTATTGATCTGATTAATTCATAACCATCATAAATCACATTCCAAAGTGATGACTTTTCAGTCTCAGAAAATGTATAATAGTGCATCTTAGCCTTCAGGACGTTTTCATTACACAGAAAAAGCAAAGCATTGTATTCCGCAATGTGTGTTACACAAGTCCTAAGTGGCTAAAAATAATCTTAGAGATTATTCCTCTCAAAGGGTAATTCTGTGTTGTCAGTAGTAATGGCATCTGCAAACCGCAACTGCTTGTCAGTCATCCCACCCTCGCTCTCAACTCTGCGTGACTTCTTACTTCTACTCTGTTTTGTGATTTCAAGGTTTAGGAATTGGTTTTATTTTTCCATATCGGTATCACATTAATACATACTGTAGGAGGAAAATCCTTCAAGGACATTTTTTCCCAAAGTTCTCTAATGAGCAGCACAAGGATATTTCAAACACTCTAATGTATAAGTGTCTGTTTGTTTGTTTGTTTTTCCAAGATTTCCTGTCCAGGAATATTTATTGTTGCTTGAAATATTTAATTAGAAAGTTGAATTTTTAACAGAGAAACACAAGTACTAGAAAAATGAATACTGATAATTTTCCTTATTTCTTTTTAGCTGCAGAATGGCTTCAGAACAGATCAGAATATTTCTGATTTATAAAACATAGGTGAAAATATTGCTTTGGCAATAGTGAACATTTTATAAATACTGTCAATAAGCATTTCATTGGGAAAGACTTCCTTGCTGCTGAAGAGCACAATGAGAAAGGTCTTTAGATTTTTTTTTTAGTAATACTACCTTTATTATACACAGCCTGTTTGGAGGGGCAGTTATGCACACTGAACAAAATGGAGCAATTGCTGAAACTGGAGTCATCAATAACGATTTTGGAGGGAAAAAGGTACATCCTCCCCTAGGATTCTTTTTCCATGAAAAAATTCAAAGGGAAAAGCTTCAACCACAGATAGGAAAGGAATATTTTTTATTGATATGTTATTTTTTTATTTTTATTGTTGTTTGGCAACCTCACTGTCTTTTTCCCAGCTCTAATTGTCACTATATTAATGCTAGAGGGTGGAGGATTTTGTATCTTTGGGCAGTCAGTAGCCTATCAAAAGGATGAAATTGCTGTTTGAGCATGGCATCAAAGAAACCCTTTTCATCTTGATACTTCCATTAAAATGTTTGGCTTTTAAAGTTCCTTTTTTAGGCAGGGATAATCTGTCTGTGCTTTAGCAATGAGACTTCCCCATCCTGGTCTTTTGGAAGCAAAATTAAACATATTTGAATAAAAGCAGAAGCAATCTCCTCTGGCACTTGAAATTTTATAACTGGCTGCCACTGGCAAGTGTTAGAGTGTCAGGCATCCCAGAGTAAATCTGAGGAAGACGTTAGCATGCAGAGGAAGAGGTCACAGAGATGATAAAGCAAGGGTGGCAATGGAAAATATGCCCAACCAGCTGCTTGGACATTGCTTCTACATCTTTATCTGCATATGAGTGATGTGTTTGTGTCTCTAGAAAACAAATTACTTTATAAATAGAATGATTGATCTAATGATACAGTTACAAATTCACAGACTCAGAATCACAGAGAATCACAAAATACACTGAGTTGGAAGATATACAAAAGATCATCAAGTCCAGCTCCTTGCCCTGTACAGGACCATCCCCAAGTGTCACACCATGTGCCTGAAAGTATCATCCAAATGCTTCTTGAATTCTGTCAGGCTTTGTGCTGTGGCCAGTTCCCTGGGGAACCTGTTCCAGAGCCCAGCCACTCTCTGGATGAAGAAGTTCTTTTTAATATCCAACGTAAATATCCCAACAGTGGTGATAGGACCCATGGGCCATTCCCAGGGGTTCTATCACTGGTCCCCACAGAGAAGAGATCTGTGTCTGCCCATCCTCTTCCCAAATTCAAAGCTATTCTAATTGTTATTAGATAATGTTTGCATTTGCTGTGATGCTAGGAGATGAACCTATCATCTAGAATATCTTTAGAAATAATGAAATTTATTTCTTCAAATTTCTTCCTTGTAATTTATACTAGAGGTTATTTTCACAAAGTTA
>VWZD01002027.1:0-15808 GCA_013396695.1 Sakesphorus luctuosus | reverse complement strand
AACCCAACCCATTCCATGATCTCCATGTTGTCACTGCCTGTTCTGCCCCTCACCCAGTGAGCCCAGCCCCTGCCAGAGCTCCCAACTCACCTGTCCTTGCTGAGGCTGGGCAATGATGATCTGCCCTGGCTGGATGGTGGTGGTGGACGTGGTGGTCTGCTGGCCCTGCTGCTGGCCCTGCACCTGCACTGCTGCAGGCTGCTGGGCCAGGGTGAAGTAATACTGCACAGGCTCAGCTGGGGTGACAGCCTGGCGAACCTCCTCCTGCAGCACAGGGAGACAGCGGGCAGTGGGCAGGGAATGGCAGCACCCAGCCCTGAACACCCCTCTGAACACCCCCAGGGGAAACCATCCTTAATGCCTTGTTTGGAACAGTCCAACCAAAGAAACCTGAGAAATCCCAACAGCATCCTCATTTATTCAGCTGCATGGAAATCAAAGGCACTCCCAATAAACTATGGCTAATAATGGAGTCACCAATGAGATGTTGTCGTCAGGGTGAGAAGGAAATGAATAAAATTACCATAGTTGAAATCCATGCAATTCCTCATCAGTAAATCCCATCATTGCCTGTGTTATCTCAACACAGGAGGAATTGCAAATGCACCAGGAAGATTTGCAGAGCCTCATCTGCCACCAAACCCCTCCTTAGCTGCAAACACACACCTCAGCCCAGCTCTGATGTTAAAACCCTGGGAATAAAAGTCATGGACTTGATGTAACTGTCAGGCCTTGAGTCAGTTATTTAAATCCAGCTTTTCCAGACTGAGAAGAATTTCCTGCTGGGTGTTTCCAGCTGATTCTGCTGGTGTGAAGAACCAAAGGCTCTGCTTTAACTCACTGTCACAGCACAGGCTGTGATCCTGCTGCTTTGTTTTATCTCAGGAGAGAAAAATCACTTATATTTCAGGCAAAGAAGTGGATTTTCAGAGATTAGGGTAAGTGGTGAGTCGTTAACACTGGAGAAGCAGAATTCCTAAGCTCCCCAGAGCAGCTGGATGTGGCCCCGAGGGCAGGGCAGCTCCCAGACGTTCACTCCATGGCAGAAGGCGTAAACAATCCTCTCCCAGCCACCTCGAGTTCACAGCTGAGAGTGTAGGATGTTTACACGTGCTACAACATGGCACAGTCCCACTTCCACCAAGCTGCTTCACTGAGCCTTGCTCCTGGATTCCCTTCAGCAGGAAAAGGAAAACTCACATTAAACCAGAGCAGTGGATGATGTCCAGATGGGCAGTGAAGAGCCTGGTCACTTAGATGCTGTTTTTTCAGCAACTCAAGACTTATTGCTGGGAGGTTTCTCTCCAGGAAATCACCCCCCAAGCACCAAACTGATCCCAGCTGGCTGTGAACAAGAAGAGCTTCTCAGCCTGGCTCTCACCAGCATGATCCCAAACCACCTCAGCCAAACACTGAGAACACTTCCTGCTCCTCCAGCTCCCTGGTTACTCCCACTCACTTCATTAGTTCCTTTGTGGGAGGGATTAATACCAAATTTAAATGGTTTCACCAGGGCATGTCTCCAGTGAGCCACAAAACCACATGCACTGAAAAGCTGTGGCTGTTCTAAGCCCAGTCCTCCCAGTCCTCAGGCTGGTTATTTCTGGAGTGCTCCAATCCTCAATTCCTGCCTGAATCCTGAAATAATTATGGCAACTGAGTACTTCTCTAGGTATCTATTCCAGGTTCAGCTGCATTTGCTACAGGCAGGAATGGCTTTAAGTCCAAATCTGCTTGAACTATGCTCTATCCCATCGTTTTCCATCTTTTATTTTCCAGCCCCAGCTGTAGTTACCAGAGCAACACAATGTCAGGGAACCAACACAATTCCAGGGAACCAACACTGACTTGTCAAACAGTCTTTTCCTGTGGCAGAGATAAAACACAGATTGTACCCCCAGCCAAAAAACCAGCACAGGTTTTCAGCACTTCTCAGCACAGGATGATTTTCCCCTGCAAAGCCCTGACCTACATTCCATGGGGGCAGCTCCTTCTCCTGCTGGAAGAGGCATTTCTGGTGATTCAGCAGAGCTCAGAGATCACTGAGAGACAGATCTCTCCAGCCTCTTTCCAACCAAAACCCAACAGGATTTCGTGGCTCATGCTGTGCCATCCAACAGCTCTGCAGGACACACTATCCCAGATGCAGGTAACACTCTGCTGAAGAACTTCAGGAATTCATTTCTTACAGAACTTGGATGTTCTGGAATCATCCTGATGGGCATCAAAAGGCTCCAGCAAGGAGAAGACACGGGCAATGTTCTCCCTCCCAAACATGGAGTACTTCTGAAAACAGCAAAGTGAATGAGGCACCTTGAGGAAAAAGAAGGGAATTTCCAGTGCCAGGATGAACCTGTCAGTTATTGCAGCTCATAAAGCAACTTCAGTTTGCCTTCCCTCACCAAGCAAAGCATCAAGAGCAGCTGTAGAGGCTGCTCTGCCTTTTATTTAGTACCAGACTGATGAGTTTTGGGCAAATCAGAGTGCAGAGCTCCCAGCACACTGCACTGAAGCCTTGGGGTGCTGCTGATTTCACCCCCAGTTTCCTGAAGCAGCAAGATGGACTGTCCTTATTTACCAGACAATTATCCTGCTTCTGGAAAGCACAAAGGGAGGTTAAACTCGACTCAGGAGCCCAAACCAAAGGAGAAGGTGGGAATTCCCTTCCTTTGCCCACCACTCCAGTAACACCACAAGGATTTTCAGGGGAAAGGTAAAAAATAGCAGGCTCCAAAATGCAGGTGTAAAATGGAAATGTTGGTCTCTACACTCAGCAGATGTAATTTTGCATGTTATCCAAGATTTATATTGAACAGAAAATAAATAAACATGTCAAAGACAAACCTCCAAGACAAACACTTGCCAGAAGGTGTTTCACATTATGCCAAACTCCCCAGTGAAGCTGCTTTAAGGACCATCTTGGATTTTTTCAAAGGACAACACCCTGAAAACCTTCAGAGGTATAACAAAAGCAGCTGAGGGAGTTGCTGTAATGTTGTTTTAATTGTTTTAATTGCTGGACAATGTTTCAAGGAGCAGCACTATCCAGGCAGAGCCGCTCCCTGGAAGGGGTGCCCTGATGGAATCCCAGGCTTTTTATCAACCAACTTGCAAGGAAAAGAGAAGAAGAGCCATCACTGCCCTGGCCTCCCAGCTGAGAGCAGCAGCCTGCTGCTGTAAACATCCGACTGAAAGCTCCTTCCAGCACCTTCCAGCTTCCAGTCAAGGATGTTTACAGGAGCCCTGGCTGCCCCAAAGGAGGCAGGAGGGGCATTTCTAACCCAGGAAACCTGTTTCTCCCTTTACAAGTGCAAGGATGCAAGTCAACACACTTTTTAAAGTTAATTTTTTAACATTTGGTATCAGAACTATTCAGTGGTTTGGCTGGTTGGTTGGTTTTGTTCAGTTGGGAGAAGGAAGGGCTGGGAGAAAGAAGGGCTGGGAGCAGGGCTAGGAGTGGGTTGGAAGCAGGTGGGGCTGGAGCAGGTGGGGCAGGAGCAAGTGAGGTTTGTGGAAATCTCCACTCAAGCTCTAATTCCATAAAAAACCAATTTAGGAACTTGAAAACTACAGCAAATTAACATGGGAAGAAGAGAGGCACAAACCTCATGTTTAAAGCTGATTCTGCACTGCTGTGACTTAACCAGAGACTGGAATCACACCAAGGGAAGGCCAAGGATTGAACCATTCTGTGTCTCACCTGGCGCTTCGGAGGCTTCAGCTCGTCCCTCGGAACGATATCGATCAGGAAATCAAACTGATCAAACTTTGTGATTGCCATGGCAATGTCATTCCTCTGCAACAACAGGGAGAAAACCACTCCTCAGCTTCAGGACTCTGCTTTGTCATTAAAGTTAGAGCTGTTTGTAGCTCAGTCAAGAGGGAATGCCTTCTCCAGGTCCCAGGTTTGGGTACCAACACCACCTTCTTGTGCTGAGCCTCCAAAATGTGCAATAAGAGGCTCTTAAAGTCATTTATTCACCCACCAGCTCAGGCTCCCCACCACAGAAACCACTGCAAACCACTACAGAGGGCTCATGGCAAACACCACAAGGTTAAAAAAGAAGGAATTCTTCTAAAAATTATTTAAAAATCCCAAATGTAGTTGCGAAACAGCTTTGCAGAATGAAAGACCAGGATGCCTGTCCCTGTATTCCCTGTACTCATAATCAATATATGCACAATGTGAGCTGGGGATGGGCTAAAAGAAAGAATGAACTGAAGGATCACAGGGTTTTGTTCAGGGCAGGGGAATCCCAAGGGATGAGAGAACAAGCTCCAGCACGTGGAGAGAAAAGTACAAAGAAAAAAGCCTTTCAGTTGCAGGGTAAATACAGGGACTCGAGTTGCTGTGTCCAAAATATGCCTCGTGTTGTGGAAACAAAGGGCTGGGGCAGGTTTGGGAGCAGGTTGGGAACAGGGTTGGGAGAAGGAAGGGCTGGGGGAAGGAAGGGCTGGGGGAAGGAAGGGCTGGGAGAAGGAAAGGGCTGGGAGAAAGAAAGGGCTGGGAGAAAGAAAGGGCTGGGAGAAAGAAAGGGCTGGGAGAAAGAAAGGGCTGGGAGAAAGAAAGGGCTGGGAGAAAGAAAGGGCTGGGAGAAAGAAAGGGCTGGGAGAAGGGCTGGGAGTGGGTTGGAAGCAGGTGGGGCAGGAGCAGCTGGGGCAGGAGCAGCTGGGGAAGGAGCAGCCCCGTTACCTGCAGAGTCCTGCGCTTGTTGTCCTCAGTGTGGATCCAGGCTCGCAGGGTGAGTTCTGTGATGAAGATCTGAGCAGCTTTGGCAAACAGCACAGGGGCCTCTGCACTGATCATCTGCAACCAAAGCACAGCTCAGTGCAAGGGTTTCCATCAGGGTGCAAAGAGGAGCTTTGCCATTTGGGTGAAGTCTGAGTGTTCCCTGTGGATTTTGGGGTTTATCGCCCACTGAATGGGCCCTCATCCTTTTCCAGGGATTATCAACACAACTCATTTCTCAGGATCTCATTCAAATGTTAAAAGTTGTCCTGACAGTTTAACACTGAGAAAAACAACAGGAAGGAACAAACCATTCTCTTNAGTGGGGTTGGATCAAGGGTTGGACTTGCTCATCTCAGAGGTCTTTTCCAACCCAATCCATTCTATGATTCTATGAATTAAGTGACAGTTTTCCAGCTTCAAAACCAGGGAGGTTTGGAGCAGCCCAAGGGGCAAACCCTGCAGTGCCTCCTTTTCCTTCCCTCTGTGCCAGGGAGTTTTCATCAGGCAGTTCCTGTGTCATGGCAAGGCCTCAGCTCAAATACTGGTATCAAAATTACCCACCTCAATTAGTGCTTATTTTTCCATAAATGGGTGTTATTTCAATTTTTAAATGATGCCAATCTACTGGTATCAAAACCAAGTTATCCACCTCAATTAGTGCTTATTTTTCCATAAAAACTGGCACAGGTATCACACTAAACACTCTAAAGATTTGTGAAAGGAAGAACAGAGGAAAACAAGGAGGAAACTTGAGAAAAGACAGTTAAAACACTAGAAAAAAAACAGGAAATACCCAGAATTATTTCTGAATTTATTATACCATTAGAGTGGTATTAACACAAGCAAACAAACCTGCAAAAGTCTTCAGGAAAATCCCAAATGTTTTTGTTTTCCCAGCTTTAATTAGACAAGGCCAAGTAACTTTGCATTCAGGACAACTGCTAAGAAATGCTTTAAAAATAATAATAATAATAATGTTGATAAGAATAATGAATAGCTGCACTATCCATCAAAAGGATCAGAAATGCTTTAGGAAAGAAACTCTGAGTGTACCTTCACATCTTCATCCAACTTCATGATCTTCTTGATGCGAGCCAAGGGCAGCTCTTGGACTCTGAAGTCTTTCTGCAGAGAGATTCACATTTGAGAGACTCTTTACTGATATTTAATTGAAAATAAAGGCAAAAAAATGCTAAAACAGGTCTGTATTGTCTAGAATTCAACTGGATAAAATGCCTTTATTTTTCTCTCAGCTATTGCAGCTTCTCCTCAGGGCTGAGAACTCTCTTGTCTGTATTTTATACTGATTTAATTCTACTCAAACCATCTCTCACACACTTGGATTTACTATTTCACCCCCAAACTGAAGTGGTTTTGCAGCACAGAATGTTTTGAATTATTACCCATTTCTCCATCGATTTATATTGGAAGTAACCAAGTCAATGAAGTTTCCTGGGCCTTGGAAAACACCAGAATTCACCAAAAGTCACAAGAGGAAATGAAACCAAACAAGGGCTGGATGAAAACTTTGCTTTATTTGTACCTCCCATCCTAATTTTGGGTTTAAAACCCATGCAAGAACCTTGTTTAAAAAAAATCTGAATTTTTTAGGTGGATTTCTTGCTATTTTGGTGGTTTAGGAGCCAAAATGTGCATGAGAGGAGGCACCAAAGTGTTCCAGGGTCAGGAAAACCACCAAGTTTCACTGAAGCTTCTCCCATTCCTGAAGATAAAAAGTGGAATTAAAATAAATATATCAATCCAATGTGGTGCTTAAAAAGGGAGAAAGGCTGAGGCTGCAACAGGAATGCAGAATTCCTGCTCACAAAGGGCTGCTAAAAAAAAAATCATCTTCCTTCTTAACAAAAATGTCACAGAAAAATAATAGGAAAGTCATTTCTGCAGGGGACAAACACTGCAGGATGTGTTGGGGAAACAAAAGGGGGGGAAATGCTGAAAATGCTGTTTTCTATCCTAAATTTCTGTTCTAAAATTCTTCCCTAGTGAAGAAAAATAGGGATGTTGTGTGTGGGCCAGGCAGGACTCCAGCAGGGGCATCTCATTTAATTCACATACAGCACAATCAGGATGTTTATATACATTATTTTCTATGTGTATATATATTAAAAAAGAGCTTTCTGTGCTAAATTCTGCAGAGAAATATGAATATGGTGCTCCTGGTTAATTTGGGGTGGGGGTGTCCTTGCAAGGAGTGCAAAGGGCTGTGCCAGCCTGAGAGGAAAATGGGATTTTTGGGCACATTTTGGGTGGATTTTGGGCAGTAAGAGGGTTGGGACCTGCTCTTGAACACACAACACACTCTGGGTGGCCTTTGCAACCAGCACATAAACAAGTGAAGGGGTTGCTAAGACATGGAAAAAAATCCCAAAGGGTTTGCTGAGAGGGGTTTTATTGTTGTTTTGGGTTGGTTTTTTACTGGTTTTCCTTTTTAAAGGGCCTCGTGAGCTTTGACTGAGGCACAGGAAGATGAGGAGAAAATGCCTAATTTGGGACACTGAACAGTTTTAATATCAAATTCAGTTTTAGTATCAACTGAACAGTTTTAATATCAACTTCAGTTTTAATATCAAATTGAGTTTTAATATCAAATTGAGTTTTAATACCAACTTCAGTTTTAGTATCAACTTCAGTTTTAATATCAAATTCAGCTTTAATATCAAGTTTTAGTATCAACTTCAGTTTTAACATCAACTGAACAGTTTTAATATCAAATTCATTTTTAATATCAAATTCAGTTTTAGTATCAACTTCAGTTTTAACATCAACTGAACAGGCAAACCTCAGAAATTTTCTCTACTAAAAAGAAATTTAGAATAGAAATTCAGACCAGAAAACACAATTTTCAGCATTTCCCCCCTTTTTATTTCCCCACCACATCCTGCAGTGGTTTTTTCCCCCTGGAGAAATGACCATGCACAGGTAGAACACTGTGAAAATCTTTAGAGAGAGTGGGAAAAACTGTAAAAAATGAAGTTGCTTTATTGCTTTAAGGCACATAAATCAAACCCAGGGCAGTGCAGGGAAGGGAAGCACGAGCAGGACTGGCCCCCACCCAGCAGGACAAACCTCACACACCAATTCCTCCTCTTTTCTTTTCTCCAAATTAGGTCTGGATGTTTCCACAAACTCATTGTGCAGCTGCAAAGCTTAAACTCTCAGCCTAGGTCTGTTTTTCCAAGGCTGGGCTCCACTTTTTACCATTCTCCACAAACTCTGGGCTTGCTCCCTTGGGATTCTCCCTGAATTTGAGCTGCAAAAGCCCCAAACCAGGCAGAAACAGCCCCAAAAATCAGGTGCCCAACAGCTTCCACCCCCTGACAGTTTATTGACAGCCACACAATAAATTCCAGGATTTGGTTGGGGGTCAAAGCACTGGAATGTTTTCCCATGATCCCTTTTTTCCCCTCCCCATTCCCATCCAATGAATTCCTAAGGTGCAAAGCAATAAATAGATCCCACCACAGTTAAAAATTAAGCTGCCCATACTTGATAAGCTGCATAATAAACCCCTTTCATGTGGAGATGAAGCCAAACCACAGCTCCTGAACACAAGAATTCACTCTGCTGAAAGAGGAAACTAATTAATTCGAGTTATGCATACAAATTTCTACATCTGTTTCTTTAATCAACTATCTGCACACAGGCTGGAAAAAGCAGCTTATCTTTGGACTGCTGGATTGGGGGGTTTTACTTTGAAGAGCCTGTCTTGGACTGGAGTTCTTTTGTTTTCAGGCACATTAAAAGCACAGGAGAGTCATTTCAGGCCCACTGGATCACAGGAATGTATCAATCTCCCTTGAAAAGTCATTTTTATTATATGCCCTTGTTCCCACATCTCTTCTGGGGATGGAAAAAAATAGAAGCTACTTAGTCCAGTTCTTATTCTCAGCCTACCCAGGATTTTTTTTTTTAATCAAGCATCTCTAAATTAATAAAGCACCTGATAATGACATGTTTGGCATTCAGGGTTTTCAACATTTCAGGCTTGTCAAAGGAGATGCTTCTGGAACAGGGCACAGTAGTTCTTATAGCAGACTAAGCCCAAAAATTCATTCACAAAATTGGAATTACGAGGTAATTGTGCATGAGAGGAGGCACCAAAGTGGTCCTGGGAGAGTTCTCAGGGTCAGGAAAAAGATTAAGTTGGATTTTGAAGAGTGACTTCTCAGGGCCTGCCCTTTGGTGAGGACAAGGGATCCCTCACATGCTGGTCATAGAATTATAAATTCACATTTATGGTTCAGAATATGAACAGTTTGAGGTGTATCCTCAAATCCCTCAATCCTGTGTCAGCTAAAACAGCCTATGGCAGCTCCACTTGTACCTGTGGCTATTTTAGAACCCCTTCTCTTTTCCCTCACAAACAGAATTCCCCTGTGGTTCTCCAGGATGCAGCCACAGCCACCACTGAACCTGTTAAAACAACCTTTAAACCACCTTTGTCTCTTGTTCAGCCCAGAAGGAGTTGAAGGTTTCACTGTTCACTCTCTGCTGCCAGAGAGGTTGTGGATTCCTCATTCCTGGAGTGTCCAAGGCCAGGTTCACAGAATCATGGAATGGATTGGGTTGGAAAAGCCCTCCGAGATCACCAAGTCCAACCCTTGATCCAACCCCACTGTGATCACCAGCCCAGGGCACGTCCGTGCCCTGGGCTGGTGATCACAGTAGGGTTGGATCAAGACATGGTGGATTCTCCCTCAGTGCCACATCCACAGAATCACAGAATGGATTGGGTTGGAAAAGACCTCCCAGTCCAGTGGAAGGTGTCCCTGCTCCAGTGGAAGGTGTCTCTGTCCATGGCAGGGGTGGAATGAGATGAATTTAAGGGCCTTTTTCCATGATTGTTTTTGTATCTCCAGTTTTTTGGCCAACAGCCCATCTGGGTGATTCTCAGCTCTCCTCAGCCCACCTTGCCCAATGCAAACAGCCACTTTTCCCAGATCCCAGAGCAGCAGGAATTCTGTCCAGACAGAGGTTCCTTTGGCTCCCTGCTGGGCCCTTTTCCCCCAGGCTGGCACACTCACCATGGCAAGGCTGCGGATCTCCTCCATCACCCGGGGCCAGAAGGACTGCAGGCTCTGCTGGGCATCGCTGCTCCCGGCCGTGCCAAAGCCACCATCCGTGGACATCCTGCCAGCTGGAGACACCAAACCACGAGTGAGACACCAGGGAGGGCACCAGGCAGAGAAGCCCATGCTCAGGGCTAGGGGGAATGGCTTCAGACTGACAGGGAACAGGGTTGGATGGGATGTTGGGAAGGAATCCTTCCCTGGTGTGCACCAGGAATGGCCAAGGAGAAAACAAAGGGATAACAACTGGGATCAGCCTCTGCCTGAATCCAGCTGGGATGGTGGTGAGGACACCAGGACACCTCAGGTGACCCAGTGACACCCTCCAGGTGCAGCTCAACTTCCAGCTGACACAATTCCTTTCTTCTCCCCACGAATTCCCAGACCAAGCTGTGCCTTTTTGACAAGGAACTCTCAAACCAGCTCTAGTTAATATTAACAGCAAGTCAGACACACAGCATGGGAATCCCTTGGAACACCAAGACCAGCTTTGCTGGCTTTGTCTGTGACAGGAGCATGTGGCTCCAGCAGGATTCCCAATGGGATGGCAGCCTGGAAGGACGGGGCAGAGGTGCCAAGAGCACAAGAGACACCCTGAGAGGATGGGGCTCAGGGATTCCCAGGCACTGAGAGCAGCTTGGGAATGCCAGAAGAGCCACCAGGGCAGCTGGGAGT
Organism: Sakesphorus luctuosus; assembly: GCA_013396695.1. Classification (NCBI taxonomy): domain Eukaryota; kingdom Metazoa; phylum Chordata; class Aves; order Passeriformes; family Thamnophilidae; genus Sakesphorus; species Sakesphorus luctuosus. The sequence continues at coordinate 5,311 of VWZD01002027.1, read as the reverse complement.
GCCCACAACAGACAGGAAGGTGCTGCATCTTCCACAGGGATGAAGATCATCCACAGGGAAAGCTCATCCACAGGGACGAAGACCATCCACAGGGACGAAGATCATCCACAGGAAAGGATCATCCACAGGGAAAAATCATCCACAGGAAAGGATCATCCACAGAGATGGATCATCCACAGGGATGAAGATCATCCACAGGAAAGGATCATCCACAGGGACGAAGATCTTCCACAGGGATGAAGATCATCCACAGGGATGAAGATCATCCACAGAGCTGGATCATCTACAGAGATGGATCATCCACAGGGATGAAGATCTTCCACAGGGATGAAGATCTTCCACAGGAAAGGATCATCCACAGGGATGAGGCTCACCCACAGGGATGAAGCTCACCCACAGGGATGTTTTTGTGTCTTTCTCCATCACATGCACAACCCTTTGCTCCTGATCCTCCATGTAAAGGTTTATTTCACTCCTCCCTCAATCCACAGGGAATCACCAGGAATTCCCAAAGCTGCTATCCCAAAGCAATAAGGATCTAAGCCACGTTCCTGAGGGATCAAAGGGATGGATGTCAGACAATCAGCCCGGCACCTCCCGCAGCCTCCACTTCCCCAGGCAGAGAATGAACAGTTGTACTTTAATTCCAGGGTGTGGGAGGAGCTGGAGGGGATTCTGACACGGAATAATGACAAGGAGGACATCAGGAGATTGTATTTTCAGTCTCAGAGCAAGACAGGAAGAAATCCAGGTAAGGAAACTCTGGAAATAAGTGACTGACAAGTTACTGGCTGACTCTTCAACAACTATTTGCATTATAATACAACCTGCCTACAAAGTGAAGTATTTCAAGTATTTCTAAGAAGATACAGAGATATAAATATTCTAATGAGGGTTAAATTGGTTCTCCCTCACCTTGATCTGCATTGTCAAATGCAGACAAAAAGTAGTTTAGGCCCAGAAATAAAAGCTAAGCCTTGAAACCTGCAATATTTCAACACTAGACGGGGCCTTTGGGATGAAATTCATCTTGGGGACGAGGCAAATCACTTCTCAAGGCTTTAAAAATATAAATTACTTGCATTTAACCCACTTAAATGCTGTACTGGGAAATAATGCTGCACATAACCCAAGGAAACAACAGGTTAAAATAAAATAAAAAACAGAAATGGAGGAAAGAGGAAGAAAATTTTGCCACCACTGAATTTCTTGCATTAAAATCTGCCTCTGTGTATTCAGCCAAGTTTCAGGAAGAGACAAAAATGGTTGGTTTGGGTCATCTATTATTTCAAAAGTCCTGCTGATGAACACAAAAAAAAAATCCTGTGTTCAAGTCAAACATAGAACTGATTTCAGAGTCATTCTCAGCTACTTTATGTGACTGTTTAGGGTTGTTTATTAAAGATAAACTTAGTGAGAGTAGAAACCAGTCACCAAGAGGCTGATTTTCCAAAAAATTTCCAGAACAAAATCACCATATAAAAGCCTGAGCAGGTTAAAACTCCTCAGAACACGAGCACAGTAATTTCTCCCCAATAAAACAGAAACAGAAGTGGCTTGAAGGTGCCTGAAAGCACCAGAGGATTACAAAGGTAAAATCCCAACCTGCCACACAAACCTACACAGTGCTGGCTCCGAGAGCCAAACCTGAGCAGTGAAACCACTCCCGGGCAATGAGGCAACTCCTTCAGCCAAGGAGAAGCAGAGTTCTCTCTCCTCTTTCAGAAATCCTCCCAGCAGGATCAGTGCCAGCAGAAACTCCCCAAGCACAGCCCTGGATGAGCTCAGAGGGGCAGATGCTCAGATTTCTCACACACCTGTGTCTAAACCTGTTTGGGGTTTGATGTGGAGTCTGCAGGGAGATTTTTCCAGCTTCATTTTACTCCATCCATTCTCTGAGTTGTCACTGTAGGAGGGGAGAGGAGCCTGGAGGATCCCTGTGCTCACCCAATGCAGGGTCAGGGATTTAGGAGCAAAGTGGCTACTCCAACACCAAACTGTGCTGGAGAACACAGGCTGGAGGCCACTTTTGTGCCACAGAGTGTCACCACAGTCAGAGAGAACCTGCTGGTCACAGCAATGCTGTGTCACCCACAGAAACTGGGGAAGCACCTGGAGAGCTTGACACGCTCCTGCTGCTCACAGCACACACCAGACAGGAGCTGTCACCTCATCAGAGCATCCCATGGCCAAGTGACCAAGTGACCAGGGCCATGGACACGGTGAAGGGTCTGGAGGGGCCATGTGAGGACAGGCTGAGGTCATTTGGTGTGTTCAGCTGGAGAAGGGGACACTGAGGGCAGAGCTCAGGAGGGGCTGCAGCTCCATCTCTGCTCTGTGTGACAGTGACAGGGCCCACGGAGTGGCTGGAGCTGTGCCAGGGAGGGCCAGGTGGGATCTCAGGGAAAGGTTCTTCCTGCTGGGTCTGTTTGTCCTCAGGTGATCCGGGCTCTGTGACAGCCTCGACTTGCTGGGCCCAGGGACCGTCCCTTGGGGACACTGTGGTGACAGCCTGGTGGGATGTCATGCCTGGCTCCATCCTAACCAGGGACAGCACCCAGGCAAGGGCTGGAGCTGTGCCAGGGCAGGCTCAGGTTGGATATGAGGGAAAGGTCCTTCCCCCAGAGGGTGGTGGGCACTGACCAGGCTGCCCAGGGCAGTGGGCACAGCCCCGAGGCTGCCAGAGCTCCAGGAGGGTTTGGACAATGGGACACGGGGGATTGTTGGGATGTCTCTGCAGGGCCAGGAGTTGGACTGGATGGTCCTTGGGGGTCCCTCCCAGCTCAGGACATTCCAGGTGTGCTGTGGTGACCTCAGATGAGCTGAACTACCAGCCTGACCCCTGATCTTCTTTCCAGAGCAAGGGGAAGAGAAACTAAAGACCAAAACCAGATGAGAACTCGGCAGAAAATGCCCAGAGGTGATTACAGAGCACATTAACAGGCACATCCCAACAGCCTCACCATCAGCACTTGGCAATTAGAGCTTTTCTGCTCACCCAAGCACGACACCTTGGCCAAACATTAAACTTCCCAAATCCTGGGGCAGCTGACAAATGTGGAACAGCTTCACTTCACAGGAGAGCAAAGGGAGCATGAAGACACCTCTGGTGTCTGTGACTGGGGTTTTGTTGGGACTTTTTTTCTGAACAGATGCTGGTTTGTGCTGTTTCTTGGGTGCCCTGGGAAGGGGGAAGCAGCCAAATGGAGCAGCCTCCCCCTGGACAATCTGCCACTTCAGCAGGAACTGAGATGGAAAACACAACTTGCAGGAAAATCACAAATAAACCCAAGATCTCTGAGCTTGCAATTCCACCCAGAGCAGGTATTTAGGGCTGTTTGTCTGGAAAAACACCAGCCAGGAGCAGCCCAGTAGATCCAACCACAGCCACGGGACATTCCCAGGCATCACCAAGTCAGTTTGGGAATGGGAACACAAGGACAACGTTCCCATCCAGGGAGGGTCATGGCACAGCTTCTCCCAAGCTGGACTTGGCTAAGAAGTCACTCAAACAGGGTGGGGAGCAGATCTAAATCACAGAATCATAGAATGGATTGGGTTGGAAAAGACCTCTGAGATCAGCAAGTCCAACCCTTGATCCAACCCCACTGGGATCACCAAGTCCAACCCTTGATCCAACCCCACTGTGGTCACCAAGTCCAACCCTTGATCCAACCCCACTGTGATCACCAGCCCAGGGCACGTCCGTGCCCTGGGCTGGTGATCACAGTAGGGTTGGATCAAGACATGGTGGATTCTCACTCAGTGCCACATCCACAGAATCACAGAATGGATTGGGTTGGAAAAGCCCTCCCAGATCATCAAGTCCAACCCTTGGGCCAACTCCAGTCCCTTTACCAGATCATGGCACTCAGTGCCACGGCCAAGCTCAGCTGAAAACCCTCCAGGGATGGGGAATCCACCCCCTCTCTGGGCAGCCCATTCCAATCCCTCAGCACTCTCTCTGCAAAGAAGTTTTTCCTGCTCTCCAACTTCAATTTGCCCTGGCAGAGCTTGAGCCCCCCGTGCCCCCTTGTCCTATTGCTGAGTGCCTGGGAGAAGAGACCAACCCCCAGATTTATCCAGATATCCAAAGGGATGTGCAAACAGCCAGAGGGAAGAAAGGAAGAGCCTCGGGGCTCTCACCAACTCAGCAGCACCATCACCTACCACAGGTCCTGGTGCTGTCGGAAATGGCAGGTTCTTGGCACACAAACCAGTCCCATTCCCAGGATTCAGGGTATGGGAAACATGGAAAAAGCAGCACATTCCATCCAGGAGACTCAAAAAATGGTTAAAACTGAGGTACAACAGAAGGTGAAAAGAAATGAGACAGAAGCTCATTTGTCATTCTGAAATACAAAATAAATTGTATTTATCTCTCTGAAATACAAAATAAATTGTATTTATCAATCTTAAATACAAAATAAACTGTATTTAACACCCTGAAATACAAAATAAAGTGTCTTTAACACCCTGAAATACAAAATAAATTGTATTTATCATTCTGAAATACAAAATAAACTGTATTTAACACCCTGAAATACAAAAAACCCCTGTATTTATCGCTCTGAAATATAAAGTGTCTTTAACACCCTGAAATACAAAATAAATTGTATTTATCACTCTGAAATATAAAATAAACTGTCTTTAACATCCCTGAAATACAAAATAAATTGTATTTAACACCCTGAAATACAAAATAAAATGTCTTTAACACTCTGAAATACAAAAAACCCTGTACTTATCACTCTGAAATATGAAGTGTCTTTAACATCCCTGAAATACAAAATAAATTGTATTTATCACTCTGAAATATAAAATAAACTGTCTTTAACACCCTGAAATACAAAATAAATTTGTATTTATCACTCTGAAATACAAAATAAAGTGTCTTCTTTAGGAAAACATAAAAATTCAAGAGTTTTGGATGCCAGAACTACAAGTTTTAATTCACTTGCAGAGCAATAAGCCCTGAAATTAAGAAAGCACTGGATGTGCCAACACTGTTAAAATACAGATGTCACCCCCATTATATAAATGCAAGATATTAGTGAGATTAAATAAAATAAACCCCATTGAAAGGTGACCTCCAGCACCTCCCACACACCCTCCTCCTCCTCCTCCTGGGGAGCCTCTAAAATGGCCTTTACATCTTTTTAGGAGAAAAAACAAGCCTGGAAAAGTCATTTAAAGTAAAAGATGAGGCTGTTTGCCAAGCTTGAACTTCCAGGTTAAAAAATAAAACTCCTCAAAAAGCAAAAAACTTCTTTGAAAATAAAATTAGAAATAAATAAAAATAATATAAATA
>VWZD01002026.1:3001833-3118714 GCA_013396695.1 Sakesphorus luctuosus | reverse complement strand
ATATTTTTATATATATATATTTAATGTTGAGTTTAAGGATTTTTTATGCTACCAATAGGAAGCTATTCCAAAAAGAATTTTCAGAAGCAAAAACATATTGCATGTTCTGTTAAAGTGCCTATGAGTTTATTTTCATTTAAATGGGTTTCTTCAAAGTATTGTATACTAATAAGCATTCAGTGTGCTTGAATTAAAGGAAAAATAATGTTCTTTTCAGAGGTACTTTGCATGAGGGAGTTACCTATATACAATATAAGCAAAGGGTACACCTGTACCAAGTGTTTTATCCAATTATCACACAGTTTTGTTACAGAAATATTATCTAGAGGTTGTTGTTAAAGAAGCTTGAGTGGAAATGTGTGTGAAGCACCAAAAAGTCTGACAAAGCAACAGAAAAAATTCTACATTAATAGTGCAGGATGTCATTCCCAGGACAACAGTTCTTTCTTATGGCACAAAAACAAAGGCTGCACCCTGATGAGACCACAGCACAACAGCAAGAAGGTTGCAACCTATCATGTATACCTTGCCTTTTCTTATTGAAAAAAATGAGGCCAGACCTCCCCCATACCCAAAATCAGTTAAAAACTGGACAACGGGCAACACTAATGAAGATTTATGGAAGCTGTAGTCTACAAGGCCCTGAGGCAAAGGACCACACTGCAAGAGCTGAAGACTCACAAACACCATGAAGTACCTCTCCAGAAACCAGTCTGTCACTATTATCAAGAGGTACCTCTCAGACATGATGAGGAATCATCAGCTTCTATCCTTTATTCTCTGCAACCAGTCCACTTGGATGTGCTCATCATGGTGCTTGCAAATCCACAGATGTGAGAGAATGAAATCTATGAATGCAGAGTATGAACACTTAGAATCAACTTGCTTAAACATTTTGTAAAATAAATATCACCTTCTCTTTCCATAAGCCCTTAATTTGATTTTTATTACACTACTTTCCCTACATGTTTACAGCTTAGAAGGACCTACTGGAAACCCCTAAGTGCAATGGAGAGCAATTAGCTCCTAGAGGAAGAGACAGGAACATCTCGAGGTCTTGTATCCTTCTGGAGCACAGAAAACAGTTATCCTATACATTTAGAATCAATACCAGTTGAGTAAACAAGAGTTTTTCCCCATGCAGAAATCAGTTGTTTTCCTAGAATAAACCTCGACTGGAGGCAAATAAGACCCATTTTCATGTGCTTTGTGTCAGTGGCTCAAAACCCAAACCAGGCATATCTAATTGGTACTTCGTTGTGATTATCAGTTCATGCAGGGATGATGCATGGTACTCAGTAAAACACAGCACAATCCTGTCTCCACAAAGTAAATCATATTTACAATACAATAGGAAAAACTGGTAATAATTGTAGAGGAGATGTCAGGCCCAGTTTTTATATTTACATTTGGGTAGGCTCAGGGTAAGCAGTGCCTCAGGGAACGTGAACAAAATGCAGATCATTTGGGTTCATCCCAAGAGTGTTTCAAGCAATGCTGGAAATAGAAACTATACAGCTGCTACTATACAGCTGCTACTATTAGGAAACCATGAAGGTGTTGAAGTCCCAATTAATACTGCTCTTGAGGGAAAAATACACTTTCTTTTCCACCATTCAAACTTTTTCAGTTCCTTGAGGCTGAGCCAGCATGCCCTGAAGGACACGATTCATGTGCAAGGACAAGCTCACTAGATGAACACTGTAAGGGAAAGCCATGCATCAGTAATTAGCACATCCTAATGTACTTGATCACTAAGTAAAATATGTCCTATTATCTTCAGTCTTACTGGTGAGCTCACCATGACAAGGTGAGCCTTCTCTAAAAGGTTACAGGTTACAATGAGGTTCATGTATCCTGCCATGTCTTTTGGACTTGCTTTCGTAAGAGAGGCCTTAAAAGGTAGGAATTTGCCCTTCACTTACATACAACTAAGTCTACGAAAATCTACATCTTTACGAAGTTTTCTTTAATTTGAAGGTCAGTTTATTACCTTGGGAATACTTAATTTTAAACTGAAATGTAATATAAAAAATTCTCAGTATAGCCCTGTATGTGAGGGTTTGAGAGAAGAGGAAAAACAGCCCAAGAATGCATGATACAATGTTTTTTCTTCAGCTTTGCTACCTCCTTTCTTACTATTTTCTATCCACTTTTAGAAACAAAGGTGTTTCAAGGAGCAGTTACCCACATTTTTCTGAAAGACTGCATTGTTCAAACCATGTGACTGGGTGATACCCTCAGCAGAAGGAGCACTTTTACTGCAGTCATATGTTGAAGAGACTACATTTATATCTGAAAATTCTTCTACATTTCTGCACACAGTATCCTTTTTTTTTAATAATATCTCTTTTTATTAAAGTGTAAGACCTATTGGTCCCAAAATATCTGCAAATTAAAAAACAGCATTTTTTCACTGCTTTAATTTATTCTGGTATTAAGTAGGAGAACAGAAATACCAATTTTTTCACTCAGAGCAACTTATTCACTGAAGTAACAGATAGAACCTTTTATCTCCATCAAACTCACCTGCATACCCTGACAATCAGCTTGTCATAATGAAGGCTGCCTTTGCTGAATTACTTCTGCCCACCAGATATTATCGATATCTATTAAAAAAAAAAAGAAAAAAGAAAAAAAAAGCTGCCCCTTGATAGTACTGAAAGTTACTGCATAAGCATGAAATGGTGTCCTCTCTTATAGCTTAAAATGTATTTGCCACCACAGATATTTCTGCTAAAAAGTAACACAGATCTCAATTATTTTAAAATTTACTTTAGTCAAGACAATGCTGAGAAAATAATTAAGGAGCCAAAAAAAAAAAAAAGAAAGCAGTTGATTTTAACTTGCACACTCGTGTAGGTACCGTATTTCATATCTCTTAAAGAGAGTATCATTACACAAAGCAAAAACCCTCTTTAAGTCTAAGACGGAATTAAATGTGCTAAATCACTGTCAACACAGCAGTGAATATTTTCACAGTGAACACTGAGTGGCGAAGTGGAGCTTCACATGGATAATGACAGCAATTAGAGCACACATGGACTACAAGCAGTGAGCTGGTTCACTGGAGAGCACTTCCAAATGACTCATTGCTATAGAGAAGTAAGTAAATTTGGGACCACGTTTAGAGCTATTAAAAGTGCTCTAATCAACAGCTACTGCATTTTTTTTAAATAAACAGAAGGTCCCAAAGTCCCAGAAGTACCAGAATAAATATTTGTGAAATGTTGGTTGAAGCCTCTCAAACCTGAAGTCTTTCATGACACTGCCCTGAGATCACTGACTACAGCAGGCCTCCAGGACACTCTGCTCACCAGATAAAAATCAAAGCCTGCGTAATAGTAGGGTGAACAATACAACGAGTCACCATGCTCAGTAATTTTTCTACAGGATCACTCCTCTTTGCTCATGATGGAAAACATGAAGTGAGTGCCGCAGAGAAGAGAAAGGCAGTTTGAACCCTCACCTTTGCCATGGAGATCTTATAGCTGGCTGAAGAAGTAGCAAGGCAGTTTCTAACAGTTTTTATTAGGACCCTTGCTGTGTGGAAGGGTTAAAGATTACAGAAATTTGCCTGCTATCTGCAGAGAGAGGCTTAGCATCAAGATGAGCAAGTACAAGGGTTTGAGAGGGCTGGCCCTCATGCATCTGCCAGTCAGCAAGGGATTTCCTTATTTCAGAGTACTTTCATCCACTCATTCTTCATTGACAAGCCTTTGAAGTCATCACCAGCTCACTGAAAAAATATGAAGTAACATCATACTATATTAACTTTCATTTGTGAGTGTCAGTGCTCACTACAGCAAGATCCAGGCTTTAAGGGCTCAGTCCTGAAAACACTTGACAGAGTCTTCACAACCCTGGAGCTCTTCTCATCCAGCTTCTGGGCCAAGGAACTGCATAGATGGCTTAGTTAACTACTTGCAGGCTTCCCAGGGTGAAGATGAGATGCAGGCTAGCATCAGATCTGATTTATCTGTATTTTTAGTCCCCTGTGTACAAGGCACTAAGTTATGAATTGGTTTAAAGGCATAGATTTGATTAAAAAAGTATAGGGGTATATTAGTTACCGTTATTGATTACATTAGTTTTAAAGATAGTTTTGGATACAGGAAATTTAATTTTGTTTTTATATCACCTTCCTTTTCTATTTAATTGCTTGTGTTGGTTTAGAGGTAAACCAGCAGGAGAAATGAGCTCAACATGAAAGAGATATTATAAGTCAGAGCTACAATTTAATAATAATAATACAGTAAATACACTGACACAAAGGGAAATTGCTTTCAACTCCCAAAACCCAGCAGTATAACCCAGTGCCCTGGGGTACAAACCCAAAGGAGTTTGTTAGCCTTGTGCTGAGATCTGCGTGGTTCCCCCAAGTTCATAGCAAAAGGAAGTGAAAAACCTGTTGGTGCAGATGATGGCTGTAGTCTGGTCCAGAGTGGTGGTTTCCTCCTGTCAAGGTCCTGCTGCTCCTCTGGGTCTGACAAAAGGTTCCTGAGGTCTTCTTACCCATCCTTTATGTACCCTCAGGGAGCACCCAGTCCCTCCCCCAGGGCGGGGACTCACACAATGGGTGATTAACTCTGTGAGTCATGGGGTATTTTTGAACTGTTGATGGCTCATTAGCAGCTACACCTCCTCAGGCTGGGAGTGGAGGTGCTAATGACTCCCTGGGAAGCTGCTGCAAATGGGCCATTGACCTTGGGAATGAATAGAGGGAGTAGAATACACAGCTTTGATCACCCCCACACAGTGACAACTGGTCCCACCTGCTGAACTAGGACATTGCTGCAGAACACTTTTTCATCAAAACAGCTCAAAGCATGTGTTCTCTAAAAATCACAGTAGGAAAAACAACAATGAAAAGATTACAGTTTTATTTTTCTACCAAGATCTACCTGACCTGGATAAAAATCTTAAAATTAATATTCTATAATATGCATGTCTGCAAGGAGGAAGCATGAACACAGTCAGTCTGAAGTAAAGTACCAGCTGCTGAAATCTAAAAATCAAATTTATCATAGATGCACTAAAGTTCTGTTAATCCTCCAAAGGCTGTGAAGCTTTTAGGAGGGTTTTAGTGAAAGAAAATTGAAGCACTCCTGCCTTCAGACAAATTAGGACAGAAAATCTGCTTAGTTGGTCTTAGATTATCAGATTCAAAATGGTATCACAACTTCTATTGTCATTTGCTACCAAGGTCTGCATGAAGTGGTGTCTCTCAAAACCCTTCATCATTTATGCAAGTATTGTTAGCACAAGTACACCTGAAAGTCAACAGATTTTTTATTTTCATAGTAGCAAAATTCTGTGCTAACTTCACAAGTGTGATACTGATTTACAGTAATCTTTTAAGTGAGGACTAATAAATATGTATGACATTCATCACCAGAAACATGGCTGCACTTTCTTCCAGATTGCAATTCACCTCTGCAGTGAGAAATATGACTTGAGACTTTTAATTTCTTCTGTTAAACAATAATTTATGCAGAGGTAAACAAATTAGATATCTGTAGCTTCTTGTATCAGCTCACACTGAAGAAAGAAGACATTCTGTCAGGGTATTGTACAAGAACTGCATTGTATTGTTTTTCCAGTTTCAACCAGAATCTTGAATCGTCGAAGCTGGATGAAGCTAGAAATGAGCAAGAGTGTACAGTGAAGTGTATAGTTATTCCTTCTGAATGTGTTTTTAACTCTTTTTAAATAATGATACTCTTCTTCCTAAAACAGTGTGAATCACATGCAAAATATCAATATATTTCCACATCTCCTTCAAAGACAATCTGTGTTATTGGACACCCAGCCTGACATATTCTCATCCTCATGCCAATTACTTCAGCCAAAAGACTTACCTGACATATTTAGGAAGGACTTATTTTTATGTAATGTTCAGCAAGCAAAAAAGAACAAGTCCTGAACAATGAGAGAGTATATGATACTAAAAACACATTATTAAGTTCAGCACAACACTTCAAGTCAAGAATACCAAAGTTAATAATTCTTTTCTTCTTTGTAGCTAATTCCCTTAAGGTATAATACTAGTAAATGGAAGTTAAGATCACCTTTCTACATTCCTAGAGCTGTCTAGTAATTTTCTGTCGTGATTTCCTGCTCATCAAAGACAGTTTTTACAGAGTCTTAGTCTTCCATGGAGAATGTTTTCTCTGACAGAAAACCAAAGTGAAAACTGACTGTATCATTTAAAATCAAGCCAATTCTTTTGTGTGCACTTTCTTATTCAGCAGACTAAATTCAAAACGTGGAGACCCAAACCGGCCCTTGATTTCTGCCCAGGTTGCATTTAGGTATTTCAGTATAAATTGATTAAGTAAGAACTAAAGGATGTGACGTCTACTTTGCTACAGGATTTGAGACTATATCAAGAGCCCTTTTCTTTGTAAATGAGATTGCTAATTTTTCCACATAAATACACTTCTTGTTAACACAGCAGAAGTACCTGGTCAAAGTCTTCAGCTGGCATTTTTCAAAATTGCCCCAGGGGTTTTGTGTGACTGAGCTAAGTATGTCCTTCTATATCGAGATGGTGCCATTGTCCATTAGAGTGTCATGGGCCTATGAGAGACACCGATCATTCTAAAGAACATAATATTCTCAATATATCAGAAGCAGAAAACACTCCATGGAAGTATTAGGTATGCCTTGGTCAAGGAAGTGTCTATTTGTGAAAAGGAGAGTAAACTGTCCTTAAACTACAATAGCATACACCAGGCAAATATGGATAACTTGATCCCACCTCAAATAGTTCCTGGATATAAATATATTAATTACATATGCACAGCTGCACAAAGTATACGGGGGTGAAGTAGTAGCTATACTTTCTCATTCTTGCATTTATACCAAATGCTGTTTGTTACACATGAGGATTATGGATACAACTTCAGTTCACTTACCTATCTCACAGGTCTATAATTTGAACGCTAGCAGGACTGTCAACCTATCTGTGGCAAGAATTCATATTTAGAAGCAGCTACCATTCACTTGCATCTCAACCGTAATGGAAGCCCACACACTCTTTGCTCCAGTCTCCATAACTGGAATTAAATTCAGCTTTTATTATGCTATTCTGTAGAACAAAGGCATTTCCATAACAGCAGAAAAAAAATGAAAGTATTTGAGCCCATAAGAATGTACCTGCATTCTATTTTATGCAGCTGTTGTTTATGTATAACATGTCGATTTACAAATTCCACAGACAATTCACATATGGGGTTTTGTGAGAGATTCACATTGAAAGGCACAACACATTGAAAGGCTGAGGATTAATGCTGAAAACAGCAACAGAACAGAATTGAACCTGTCTGACATTTTAAATCAGCAACATTTGAGGACAGCAGCACTGAGGAAAATTGTTCTTAATCAAATCCCAGGTGATCCTCGGGAGGGAGGATGACGACAGCTATGTTATCAAGCCACTTCCTCAGCAAAAAGAAGTTCTCTCTGACTCAGATGAGAATATGACACACTAAATTTAATTTTTTAAAGCTATGGTAAATTTAAAGCTGGTAGAAGGAGAGTGATTGGCTGCAGTGAAAATTAATTTCTCTGTATACTTAGAGAAAAAGGTAGAAGGTAGTCAGAGCAGGACTAACTTTCCCCTCGCAGAGCTTGTCCTGCTGATGTTATTTCCACCTTCACCCTGATGTTCAGCCTCAAAGACATGAATGAAAAAGCATAAAAACCACAGGTAATCAAAAAATTTTAAAAGGAAACAAACAAGCAAAAAGGAAATTAAAATAAAATTTCTTACAGGCTGAAAGAAAATGCTAAATTGTTCTACAGGCATAATCTTCTTTCTAATTGAAATATATGCAACTGTTACAGTGCACTGCATTATTAAATGTAACTCAGTAATACAATTTGCCTTAATGATAACTGTGTAACAACCACAATGAAATATCACATATGATGTTTTAATGAGGATTATGGCATGTTAATTTTAAACTGAACAATAGGGCGTGTAATGTAATCCATGCCCTGTGCACAGTTCAACAACTGCTAACGTGTTGGACTCATTCGTACTGGTGCCTGGCATAGGTAAATAATGATCCAATTACAGAGCTGCTTGGTACAAATATTTATGGTGTCAACTCCTTTTCTGAACATTGAAATGAAGTTCTCAGGGCCACATTCAACCCTTTTCCTGATCTTTTGTGCTGCTACAATGAGGACAGTATTTATAGTCCAAATGTTTTTTTCCTGTATTTATCTTAACTTTGGAGCACATAAATCAACTACCCAATATGGGCTCTATTGACTGGTCTTTATGGATATTCTCAGATATTTCTACATAAAAGTTTTCTTTTCATCCCACATGTGAAGTTTCAGGAAATTTGTTATCCTTCTACATTATTGCACAAGTCTGAAACCAGTTCTTGCCAGGCATTCAATAGGTGATGGTTCAAAATGATAAAGGCAGGCAATCACTTGCCATGGTCCAAGTACACTTTTAGTTCCCACTGCTGATATCACCCAGAGCAAACAGTTCCCACAAAGTACAGGGCTCTACAGTGTAAAGCCTAAGCATAAAAACAACAAAATCCTTCTTGTGAGCGGATGTTGGTACTGTTCTTACCAAAACATGGCGTCAGCAAACTGGCACAATCAGTTCAATGATTCCTATAGATTCTGGGGACTTTGAATGAGTAAAATAACCAAGACAGGTTATCCTGAGTTGCAGGCCAAAACTGCCACATTTTCTAGGAAAACCTAGATACCAGAGGTTAAAAGTAGGAGTTGTGTTCAAAAGATAATCTTTAGTTTCAGAAAAAAAACCAAAAACACAAATATAAAAAACAAACAAACATCCCTAAACAAAACCATTCAAACAAAAAACACCCCAGCCCTGCCAAGAGCTCCCAGAAGAGCCATGCAGAACACAGTCCTTCCCTCGCAGCAGGGTCACAACAAAGCGGCTTCAGCTAGAGCTAAACCTTGCTCTGCAAGGCCCTGCCCATTGTGAAAAGACAAAAGGGGCTGCCAGCTTTGACAGTGTTGATGCTTCACTTCTGTGTGACCCATATGTTCGTGCTTAAACCTGGCTTCCCCTTCAGCAAGCCCCTGGATTGAAAATGGCATCAACAGGACAGATTAAAAAAAAAAAATCAAGCAAACAAAAAAAACCCCCAACATACAACCCTCTCTGTTGTTTAGAACTAAATTAAGATATCTTTCATCACAGGAAGGCTAAGTAGCTGAGTTTTCAAAAATCCTTCCCTCCACTGCATTTTCAGATGATTACATGACAAGCAGCAGACTAATGTAAAACAAAACCTCTTTTCATGCTAGGAGGTTATTTTAGTAGGGCTTATGACATATCCTGTTTCATCTAAAAAAAATACCAAAAATATCATTAAGAAGTACACATACAGGCAAAAAAGCCTAACCCCACAACTACATAGGAGGAATGACTGATATTTCCCTTCTGGCTTAACTGTCAGATGAAATATGAAAATCTAAGAGTTGAGGGGGGCTTGGGTTTCTTTAAGATTAAAAGGTTTTTAAAAGGATGAAACATTTTTACATGACTAAATGTTTCTTTATATCCCTTTCATTCTAGAGTTCTAACATGTCTAAAACTAGAAGCAGTAAGAGGAAAAAAACAATTTTTCACCGTCCACCATAGCTGAAATTCAGGATAAGTTTTTCAATGTTTCTGCCCTTCCTTCCCCAAGAATATAGAGTTTTCCAAAGTAGTATCCACAGATAGACCAACCAAGCACCATAGGTTCATTGTGATTTCTTCCTATGCCAGTCTATTTTTTTTTCTTTTTTTTAAGTGGAAAGGAAACCTGAACCCATACAGGACTTTTCTTCAGTATAATGCTCCAGGCAAAACCAGCTGAATTTGCAGGTGAGAGAGAATTTAAAAATTGAAAAAGCAATAATGAGTCTGGTGAAAAAAATACCATTATTCTTCAGAGACTTGATTGTGATCAAGTTTTTGGTGGTCTTTCTTTAATGCCAAAATAAAATACAAACACAGATTTTATTGAAAGGTCTGACTCAGAAAGAGGAAAAACCTTCACCTGATAGATTCCCTATCTTCCAAACTGTTACGGTAAAATGTATGGTACCTATTCTCCTTCTTTTGCTTCCCTCCCCAAAACTGCTTCCCTTCTCGAGGTCATAAATTGACACAGAAATGTGCAATTTCTTACTCCTTTTTTTTTCTTCATACTAGAGGCTGAAAACAATGAGCCAGACTGAAGAGACATTTCTACAGGGAATTTCACGGGCAACAGAAAGCTACCAACTTACCCACCTCAGAGCCACAAAGCTGCTGAGCTACTACCGTCAACATGGCTAGACAGCCTTCCACTATAAACTCCTTAAACTACGCCAAATGTGTCTGGGTTGAGGACGGGTGGACATGGTACAAAGATCACTTTATTCCATTCACAGCGTCCTACTTCCACTTCTTCCTGGTGTTCAGAGACATATGAGGTATGTTCTTGAGAGACCCTCAGCTTCCCCAGACACACTGTACTGCACTCAAGCACAACTCTGAATGAACATAATGGCTGTTTTGAATTATTTAGGATTAAATGAAAAGGTCATAATGTACTACTCATAATGTAGTTAAACATGCCAGGAGTGAACAATGCAGACTGTGGGTGCCTACAGCTGTCAGGCATTAAAAAGAGAGGCTGTGGGAATGTTTATTATTGCTTTCAGCAGCCGGTTACTATAGAAGAGAAAAGCTAAGCTCCTTGGAAACATGCTTGACTTCTTTTGCAAATATTGAGCAACTGTATTACTGAAACACAAACACTATGGTCAATGTAAGAACAGGAGTGACCAGCACAGCAGATTTTCTACTGCATAATTCAGATAGCATGTGTTTTCTGTCAAAAATCTATGAACGGAAAATAGAATTGAAGGGAACCAGTCCTTGCGATTTCACCTCAAATACAGTTTTCACCTTCAATACTTGCACATGCTCTCAACTCTACCACAAGTAACAGCAACAATAATAACGTTAGTTTTCCTTCACCACTTGACTTCCAGCTTTTGGAGAATCTAAACCTCCTTTGACAAGGGCAGGGGAATAAGGAACAAGTGAAACATGAACCATCTTAGCTTTATCCTTACAGCCCCAAAGCACCAGACTGTCTGAATATCATATACTCTCCACATGCTCCCAGCCTGTGGGAAAGAAACTGCAAAGAGACATCCCGAACTGGAAAGCGAAGATGCTCAGGCAGTTCCCCAACAAAACACCTTTTTTAAGAGAAGCTTAGTTTTAGATGAAGTGTGTGCATAACAACATACAAGACAATCACAAACAGGATACTGGAATATTTTAAGTTAGACAAAAGTTGTTTTTTCAATGCTGGTATATGATGAAGAAAACTGTTTTCCAAAGGGTTTAATTTCATTTTCCAGGATATGCAGCCCACTTGTGTAACACAGAAGTTGTTATTGACATATTAGGAAACTAAACTTTTTCCCCTCGCTGACAATTCCCTAGAAATTATAATGCAGTTCATTTATAAAAATGAACAGAAAAAAAAAATGCCCTTTCTCTAGATTTTGTGAAACAAACAACATAAACCAAAAGTGGTTCAAAAAAACATTTTCAAAATAAGATAACACTTGTACCAGCTTCTGAGACAGCCCAGACAGACTCCAACACTTGAAAAGGAGTGGGTTGTTTCCCATAGTAGAGAGAGAATGCAGTTTTAAAGTATATGAAAATTTTGCCTTTGCTCTTCAGGCATTGTCCTGCTAAAAGACAATAGCATAATACAAAGGTAAAATGGTAACATAACCATGCTTCACCAAGGAAGAGAAGCATTACAGAAGTGGTACATGTTCAAATGCTTTGGAATAAGGACCCACTTTCTGTTGAGAGTCAGCTACTATGATTTAAAATGCTTAAAAAAGAAGGACATTAAAATTCATTCACTAAATACTTTTTTCAAGTCCTATGTCGCACCCTAAGTATTTCCAGAGAATCTTACACTCCAACATCTAAACACGAAGTACAGCAGTTCAGAATTATAGAGTATTGTGCTTTGAGGATTTCACAAGTGATTTTCCTCTTTGCATCTCCTCTCCTTTCACTTTGCAAGTTGATTATTCCATGTCAGTGTGATGTGGTTTGATCCCATCTTACTTTTTCAGACAAAGAAGCACCTGATTATTTTCTCTGCAGCTCTATTAATGATTGTCCTTAAGCCTTCTTAGACCAGGATGCTGTCAGAAACTCACAAATGGAGGAGGGCTCTACTGTAGTACACCTTGTCCCATCAACACGCTTTGTGATTGAAGGATTTTAAATATATAAAACAGCAATAGGATATACAGAACAATTCACTGAGCTGAGAATCTCGTTTGCTGTAGTAACCCACTTTGAAAGGACTAAATCTAAGTTATATCACAGCAACAACAAACCAAAAGAAACAAAAAAACCCAAAACAAACAAACCCACACACACAAAAACCCCAAAGAAACCACATACACTACAGAATAGCAAAAAGGAGCTGCTTTTCCACATATTATCTATCTTTTATTTACGGCAATTAGATGATTTTCTTGCCCCATGTAACCTGATTAATTAGGGTGAAGAAACAGACTTTTTGAACAGAACAAGCACTTTGCTCCATCAAGGAACAACAGGTAAACACAATAACCAATGGTTTCACTTGACAAGCAACCATTACAGGGGCTGCACATAGCTTAAAGCAACAGATTCAGGAAGCAATAAATACCTAAGTGAGTAGTTGTGCTGGAGGCAGGAAACACCACTGGTCTATCCCTTTCAAAATGTTTCCTGATATTTCCCTGCTCACTTGCTACACAGATATAACATGAGTTCTTTAAACTTCCCCACTAAAAGCAGAAGTTCTTGTTCTGACTTTATGGTCCGGACTTCTGTCATCCACCGTTACATTAAGCCATGGTTCAATGGCACCAGATAAAACTTTACATGAAAGGTTTGTAACCACACTGCAGCTGCAACAGGTCAAAGACATGCATAAAACACTACGAGGTCTGGCGATGGCACATCTATGACCCAAGTATAGATCTGTATAACTGGAAGATCTACACATAAATCCTCCCCTAAACAGCATACATGGCCCTTCAGAAATACCTTGCCTTGGGACACCAATAAAAAAAACACTAAGCAATGAGCAATCCTACAGAAGCTGAAGGAGTTACAGCTAAAACAAGAATGATATAGGTGAAAACTACAAGGAAGGATCAGGAGTTGCTACTCCATTTTCCTGACTAAACGGCTATAGAAGCCAGGCGGATATTTTTCTACATTTCCACCATCTGACTACAACTGGCAAATTAACTAGCAAGGACTGGTCTAATAAGCACTCACTTTAGGTTCCAAGTGCAGCTACAACTACATAAATCAGTCATTACCCTGACTTCTCAGAAGAAAACTAACCTAATTACACTCTGACATTTTAGCTGAAAGAATAAGAGAAAAAAAGAAAAAATAAACCAAAACAGAAAAAAGCCACTTTACAAACAACTTATTTCATGAATATCACTTCTTTTTTCCATCCTTCAGTGAGTTTCTATGGCAACAAACAAATTCAGATACTCCTTCCTCCCCAAACTAGTCATTTATGTTTTAATCTTTGTGATTTCTCCTTTACTAATAAATACTGCAAAAATTGTGTGCTCCTTCTCGTTCTACTTATGCACCTCACTTATTGTCTTATTAGCTTCTATTACAGCTGAGACTTCCATAATTCCCTTTATTTCTACTCCCAGTTCCTTTAGCTAATAGGTATAATTTCCCCTTTTTCTTGGGGCAGCAAACAGAATATTTTCTTAGTTTGCCTCATTATTTTTGACACCCATCTTTTTCAGTGACATCTACTCTGCAAGTCCATGCTCCCGCTGTTTTTGTTTGTAGCACTATACATTTGAAACCACCTTGGGCTTTGGCACTGAGATCTCTGAAAAATTCATTAAAGAAAATCAACAGAAAAAGTATACACGTGGGCAAAGAAGTATCTGTTGTTTGTCCAACTTGCTGCAAACATTCAAAAAGCCCCTAGCCCCCAAGTAATTAAGGAAGACAGCTTGAACAATTTAAATATTAAAATGCATTTTATTATTTAAACATTTCATAAGAGGAACACGGAATCACTGCAGCAGAAAAAACTGAGGTACAGTCATAATTCCAAGTGCATAGTATGCCTTAAGAAAGAAATAGGATTTTCCTATATTTGGTACAATATAAATTTACAAACCCTGCAGCACAAAGAGGGAGATTGCCTCATGTTAACCTTAAGCACAGGGCTCTGCAACAAAGCTTTGGTCACACCTTGTGAACTCTCTGCTTTGTAGCCATCATAAATTCACTGCTAATCTCTACTGAGGTACCATTCAGTTCAAACTCAGGGATGAGCTAGTAATTTTGCATTTTTCCACAAAACACACAAATGCCTCTACCCCAACTCAGCTAAGCCTTGGTATGTATTGACTCGGTGGCCATGTTACTAACAGTAGCCCTGGATGAAGGGCAAGAGTTTGGTTTCGGGGGATTTTTTTTGTATTGGAGTTTTTTTGATACAAGAGATAAGAATGAAAAATTGAGGGCAGGACAGACCTAGATGAGCACCTAGCCCCCTTGATTTCCCCAGAGATTCATTTGCACGTTAATCATAAACTGGCAGTTGGAGTTTAGGAACATCATCTTTTAGGGAGTGGGCAAAGCTACAGCACCAGGATAGATGCATTTGTTTCTTGAAGCACACATGCTACTGAGGTTGTGACTCATTCCTTGAGAGCTGATACGGTGGGACAGCTCCCAAAACGCTGCTACCTGTATTACGAGCAGCAAGGGCAAAAAGTAGGCAGAGATAAAGAAGCGTTGCTTGTGCACGTAACACAACTTTAGCTCTGCTTTGGCTTCCCAAACCCAGGTGAAACTGCCTCTGTTTCCTGGCTTCTTCACAGATTCAGCTAAGTCTCATACCTTTCACACTGTTGGACAAGGGCCACAGTTTCCAAATTACTTCATTTCAAATATACTTTCCTTTACACCTCATAGAAGTGTCAGCTCTCCTTTCCTCCTCCTGAAAAAGGCCTTTAAAACTCTAGAGTTCTTTTGACCTTCTATTCTTTTGCAAATTAAGGCTTGTAGCCTATTTGAAGCTGAAGACAAGAACATGGAAGTAAGATAACAGCTTTCCTCACTGCTTTCTGAGCACCAGAATGTCTTTTCTCTAGCTATTATATGTCTATCTTGATTGGGTTTCACACAGATCCCATTAAAAGTTACAGCACTAAGCACTCATGCAAGATGTGCTTAATAAGATACCCATAGTTAGATGAGCTTTATTTCCCTGACAGTCACTTCCAGGCCCACACTGTTACTGTATGTTATTAGTCAGAGACCAACACTTCGTAGCAGCTGCACAAGCTTCACAAACTTAATAACATGACTCCACACTCAAGCAAGATCTAAGCAGTTCAAAGCTAATATTCCAGGAGCTTCAGAGACTTTGACTAAATAATCAGCTACTGAAGAACAGCCCAAACACCACCCCACAAAAGTTTAACCAAAATATCTGTTATTTGTGTCATTATAGAGCTACTGAACTTCAGGTCTAAATCATATCAGGATAAAAGAACATTTCCAAGATAGCACAGGCTGTCACAGGACTGCACTAAGAGACATAAAAGACTTTCCAAACAGCAATTGCTGGAACCTAGGGCTTTTTGCATCTGAAAACCACGACCATTCACCTGATTGCCCCATTCAGAAGAGAAGCAGCACAACATTGACCTCGTACAGGTTCAAGCCTCCTCTTGAAACTCTAGATAGATTATTCCACTTTCTCACTGATTCCTCAGTCTATGTGTCACTGCCACATCTCAACAGCCCTCTCTACAAGGCTGCTCTCTCCAAAACTCCTCCTGAAATCTATCCCACCCCAGCAGGCAAAACCCCTTTGCAGGCCAGGGGCTCTGCCGGCCATGGTCAGGTATAAATGGCCACGCGGGCACAACTGAGCAGGGTAACTGGGTCACTCTTGCAATCCTGTCAGTTTGAGCCAGTCTAAAAAGACCCAGAGCATTTCTATTGTTATAAAGGAAGATTTCTGAGTTTTGCCCCACTGGTTTGCAAACATTTCTGTTACTCTGTTCCTTCAAAAAACTACAAGTTTTCTCAGCAGCAGAGGACAGCAACAAATAACTCTACTCCAGTTTATTGTTTAAAGGTACTTGGGTGTGTTTTCCCATGCAAAGTTTTACCTAGCCTTTGTCGTGACCTAAGCACTACATTACAAATTACACAAGTATCGCAGAAAGGGGTGGAATGCAAATAGAAGCTCCTTTGCACAGTCTGGGAAGTCCTTGACAGTTGGACACCTGAAGAATTTAGTGAAGCAGTATAGGACTGTGAAGAAAACTTGTTAGAAGCGTGTCCTCCTAAAGCATTAGGCAGTAAAAGTACTAAGCAGGTGCATTTCTGTTATGTCCCATATGATTCTAGCATGTATATCTGAAAACAAACTCCTGTGCTTTGGACTACAACACAGCACTAGAAAGCAGTAGTCTTTACTTTGCAGTGTCCTATCTGCAAGCAGTATCTCAAGAGCAAACTGAAATCTTGAATATAGAATATCAAACACCTCAAGAAGCTCCTGTGCCACAGGAAGAGAGCATAGAAGTCTGGGTCATACAATAACATGAAACTTTCCAGGTGAATGTTTCTGCTTGGTCTTCATGACTGCATACTCAGTGAGATTTTACTGCAGTCCTCTTGGCTTCCTTTTTTCCCCATCCAGCCTTAATCCAATTTACTAGATTTTTCTTTTTTATGCATTACTCTTGGAAGATCTGAGAAAGGACATTTACCCCTGGATTCAATCCAAAAACACACTTAAGTATACTTGAAACGTGAAGGACACAAGTGGTTCAATTGTAGTCAGTGAAATAGAGCATATATCTAATTTTCAGAATGCCAGCTGTCCTGCAAAGTCCTTTTTCTTATTTATTTTACGAAATTGTAAAGCAAAACTTCAGACATTCTTGAAATTCCAGAATGTTGTTATGCCTTTCCAAATAAATATGACACAAGACCAAGCTTTTTGACAGAACAGAAAACATGAAACTTAGAGAAAAGCAGAAAAGCTGTGTTTTTTAATCTCCTCTACAATAAGCTGTACCACTCTTGAGTTGCTGTGAGATTCTTTCTTTGCCCCTCTTCTTCTAAGAGCCATAGTCCTTGTTCAAAGTTCATTTTTTGTGGTGTTCATTGGTGGGATCAGAAAGGAGACAGACAGCAATACTACCTAAGTGACACAACTCAGCCAGAGATGCTTATGTAAGAGAACAACAAGAACCTGAAAACCCCAATTTTGGAATGCACCAAATATCTCCTATCTAAGTATTTAATAGATGTAAAGCATTTTGAACAAAATGTTCCTGCAGAGGGAAAATTTTAAAGATGAGCTTCTGGGAAACTTTATTTTACTTTGAAGAAAACTCTCAGGCAAGGATGTTTCAGTTTGAAAATACTGTCAATGTAAAAAACTTTTTTAAAAATCCAGTACAGAATATAAAAAGGCCATTCTATCAATCTTAAAATAAAGACAATGAAGTGGAAAAAGAAAAATTAATCCACTTCCAAGTATCACAAATGCTGGGACGTTAAGTAATATTGTAAATAGGCTACAGCAAGTATATACAGAATGCATTTCATTTGCACTATGTTTGGCTGTGCCCAGTTTGTTTCATATATGTACTATAAGAATTTTTTCAGGCTGTTTTTACCTAATTTATATATAAATTATGGCAATTAACCCCATGACCGTAGCAGCTTGCTTTTCATGTCTTGTTATTTTGTAGATTCTTATCCCCCTTCTTTCTAAGGCAGTAAATACTTGCTGTCTTCCCTACAACTGAGAGCTTTTTGAGAAGACTGATATTAGCTATAGTTTCCTAAGGTTTTTTAAAAGCTTAGAATTTATTCTTCTTTCAATTTCATTTATTCATTATAAAGTTCATGACTTTCCATTTTTAACTTCTTACTTTTCCTGCCTTCTTTTTTTAATACAATTAATCATGTTGCAGCTTGAGGTCCGCATTTGAATTAAATCATCCTCAGTTAGCAGATACTTCTGCACAAAAACACTGCTCAGATGTGATATGCTGGGTTGAGCTACTGATTGCTGTAGTTCCATAACCCGCCCTAACTCTCTGAGTAATGCTCCTCAAACACATGTCCATTAATATATACTGGGAGAGAGAGGGGGGTGAGAAATTTAGAAATTTGCATACTTCTCCAGTGATTAGTTTCATCTGTGAAACATCATATTTGATTATTTACACAGAAAAATTATATTCTAAATATTTTTTCCTTCATCCACTGAAGTCACTGCCTTGACTAGCTATACAGTTCCCTCTAAAAATATGTTATATACTTCTTAGTGACACTGATAGATGTTTTCATGATATATTAGAATATGTACCTCATCACCAAGACATAATGGAAATTATCCTCTGGCCTTTAACTCTTGTAAACTACTTTCTTGATAACCAGAAAATAATCTTCCTGGTCACTGGTCTATCACTATATAATCTTGAATTTTGTGGATCTCCCTATTCCAGATCTTTTTTTCCTTTCCTCTGTGCTTTAATTACTGTGTCTCAGATATTTTATGTGTGATAGCTATGTAGGACAAAGATGGCTCTACTCAGAGATTTGTCCATACGTTCTAAGAGCTACAAAGTTACTCCAATTTTCTGATAATCAGCCATTTTCAGAAGCTCTATCTCTGATCTGACATACCATTCTACAGATTCAAATTTATTAAGACTATAAGTAGAATATAAACAGCACTGAAATTTATGAACTACCATGTGGTTTCGGATATTACCTGACAGGTCCGATTGCAATTTGAATGAATCTATTTTACACTCACTTCAGTAATCACTGTAGAGAGATGTAACTCAGCACAAGGAAGAAAAATCCATTTTAAAAAAATGTTCCAAAAAAGACACTTTTTTTAATGGACGAAGGATCTTTTCCACCAAAAATACAGACAAAATGTAGCCATGCTGAATTATTTATCAGTTGTGATACTAAGACAAAACCAAATAGCTCAGAGTGCAAGAAGGGAATATCCTACTGACACAATGCAGGAGCACAGCTGAAACCACAAATGTATCTCTTCTGGAGCACCTATTTCTGAATTTTTGGCACTATTTCCTACCAACCAGCCCTGGTCACGTTAATTATTTTCACAGTGTACAGTCATTCACATGGACTCTGCAATTATTTTCCTTGGTGGGCATTTCTTCCCTCTGATGTTCCAAAGAAGGAATGATA
Source organism: Sakesphorus luctuosus (assembly GCA_013396695.1). Taxonomy (NCBI): domain Eukaryota; kingdom Metazoa; phylum Chordata; class Aves; order Passeriformes; family Thamnophilidae; genus Sakesphorus; species Sakesphorus luctuosus. The sequence continues at coordinate 3,099,372 of VWZD01002026.1, read as the reverse complement.
CTTCTTCTACCTCCCTATTAAACTTCAAAACTTTTAGTTTTTCAAATGAGCACTGTATGCTGCCAATTAATCTGAGTTTGTTAATAAATCTGAATTACAAAATGTATTTTTATTTGATTGTTAGTCCTTATATACAACTGTAATGTATAAAGACTCCTCCCTGCCAAAAGTGCAGTGGAAATTAAAGCTAAGAAATATACTGGTTTTTTTTTCCCAAGAGATCAGGAAATATATATACAACAATTTGACAGGCAGTAATTGCTCTAAAGAAACATGAAAAAAGAGTCTGTTGAAATGAGTGGTATTTACATGGACAAGATGTTTATTTTTACATTGAATTATTTGCCATATGCAGTTATGTGAAATGGATCCAATTTAGATTTCCTGAATTAAGTCAACCCACACATACTGTTCAAGATCACAGTGGATTTTCCAACGAACAAACCATGAATATAGCAATATCATCTTAATTATGTTGCTGTAGGACATGAAAATATCAAAAGGATAAACTTAATCCTTGTCATGCAGCTTGAATAACTGCATTCAGGAGAGAGAAAATGAGATTATGGAAGAAAGGAAACTCCCACACACATGCACTTTATTGCCAGTCCTTTGTCTATCTCAAAGTCACACTTGCCTGAAATGTGCATGACCCAAAGAACCCTGAAATTATGTATAGGATGTAGCCTTTATGAGATTCAAGTATGAGGGAAACAAGGGTAAAAAACTGAGTGACTCTGAAAGACAATCTCCCCTGTATTGCTCAAGCCATTGATGTCCCAAGAGCAGAGCTGATCTCATGATTCGAACTGGCCCTAAACTGGGCAGCAGGAAGCAGGAGTTCTGGGGTATCTTAAAAACACAAACATCTAACATCTGATGAGGAAATACGTATTTCTTAAGTACTTCAATTTTTTACCTGGCTTATGTCCTTATTGATTGTATTGGTAGGATAAATTAGCTGCCTTTTGGTATATTTAAATCAGAAAATTATATGAGCTGCAGAGGAGTACCAAGAGGGAGCTAAATAAAAATAAAAAGAGAACAAAGGCAGCAGAAAGCAAATAGTTCTGTGCTCTGTTAAAGTAAGTTCACAGTTCCACATCTACAACAGAAATCCAAAAGCAAATACAGAAGTCCTAGAATGCACTTGTCTATTTACAGTTAGAGCAGTATGAGAAAAGGGATTTGGGACACCTTGCACGGATGTACTTCAGTGAACATTCTATAGTCAGTTCCAGACATAACTATAGCTGCTTCAGACACCTACTCCAAAACATCAAAATGACTGAAAAGAGGTAATTGTAGGTATAAAAGATCTGAATAACGAAAAGAGATGTTTGGCATTGTTTGATCTCTCTCCTTGCCTTTGGTGGCACTACAAAAGCAAAATATGTGAGATTATTAGTAACAGGTAGTAAGACATCTCAAAGGCCTTCATATCCATAAATACAGATTCAGTCTAAGTAGGGACTTCTCTAGATGCTCAAAGAATAGATCTTACCTCACTGTTCTCTGGGCATGGAGGTAATTTACTGGGATTTTACACAATGATTTTCTCAATTAAATTGCTATATACACATCCTATCCCGAAAGCCACTCAGAAGTCTAATGGTGCCAGGTGTAGCTACCTTGTACTGTCTCCAGATTGAGTGTCCCCTTTGCAAAATTCGCAACTAAACTTTGTAAATCATTACAACTTTCCAAGTAAGTGAGCTTGCTCTGAACCTAAAGAAGGACCTAACTGGAGCAGAAGTTAATCTGTCATCTCCACAAAACTCACCTCTACTGAACTGTTGTGAGTCTGTCTTAAAGTAATGCCATCTGTTCTTCCTAGAACATTAACAGTAACTGACAGCAATGTAGTTAAAACCAAACAAGTCCCTGCTGAAGCAAATGGGGGAGGTTGTGGCAACTACAAACCTGGGAAGAGAAATTAAAACAGATGCTCAGTGCACTGCTACTTTTCACACTTAATAGACTGAGTGTTGAAAAAACAGTGTTTCTTAATAGGCTTGTTATTTATAGGTGAAGTAAATCTAAGAATTCACTAGAAAAGAATTACACTTATCACCCAACAATCAGAATGTGATCAATTTGTATTCAAATATAAGGTGAAGTTAAACATTCACCAAAGAAGGGTCATATTTATTGCTTGGCTACAGCAAAATACATATAAAGGATCTATTCATTAGATGAGACTCCCTTGTGCAGGGGTACCAGGGCTATGCTTCAGAATAAGTCCCTTAGGCTAATCTGAGAACACCTTACTACCCAGAGATAGACAGTCCTATGACATTTCACCAGTGTGGTAATTATGGTAATTTTTGACTTGTGTATGATTTTTATGGTTTTTTCATGCATACGATTAGGAGATATTGATATATCAAAAACCTCTACTAGTTTAATTGAAAAAACAACTTCTCCAGAATTACGCATTTTACTTACTGGGTTTATTTCTTATGCTGTAGACAAATAACCTCTTCTAAGCCTCATGGGCTGAGGACGTCATTTGTCCCCACTACCTGTCACCACTTAGGATCTGCATGTTACCTCTCCCACACTGGGCAAAAAGGATTTTGCACCTCCCCTGTTGTCTGATGCAGACCAAGCAATCTGGCCCTGCTTTGAGTAGCTGAGGCAGCCCTGACGGGCTGTCCCAGTGTGGTGGAAGAAAAGCTCTCACAAACCCCTCCAGCAGCACAACTGTGAGAAAGGAAGCATGCAGAACAGGGGCTTATAAAAAAAGGAAAGGTGCTGATGTCTCCCGCTGGCACAGCTGTTTACATTAGGAATGTCTGTTCAGAGCATTAGAAGGCAATGATGAACTGAAAAAACTGATAGGAGGTTATGTGTGAGTAATAACTGAGATTCTGTTCCTGGCTCTGCCCCTTCTTTTTCACAAGGGTCAAGGCAATTCATCCATTTCCCCCTGTATAAAAATGGGATTAGCAACATTTATTAATTTACTTTAGAGTTACAGAAATGATTAGTTAATATCTGTGTGGTAATATGAATCTGTCACATGGGCAATAAAGACTAAGTATGGTTTCCACCTCCATCAAGAGGCAGCTCCCACCCACCTGTAATGTGTGAATGATGTATTTAACATTTTAAAGCTTCTTTCATAAATCATTCCCATTTGTCCAGAGGAACCCAGATGGATTCTTGAAAAGCCCTTGCTGGCAGGCATACAAAGCCCCCAAATACAGGTATTGCAGCAAAACTTCATACATTCAAGCAGGAATTTCAGATTTTCATGGAATTTTCTGGTGTCACAACACAGTCTGAGAGAAAAGGAAGTAAATATTGTTTCATTTTTTGGACTATAACTACTATGTTTATCCTTCGGAAAATACTGTTTTCCTTTTGTATTTGTCATTACTGCACTTGGGAAGTTGGGAAGTGGGGGGCGAGGGGGAAGGGGTGTTGGTTTTGTTAGTTTGGTTTGGTTTCCTTTTTACACATACATCAAAAGAAAGGGGAAAGAAAAAAAAGCTGGAGGACTTCAACTCAAATTCTGTATAGTGTAAAATGTTGGTGAACTTGCCTGAAGTCAACCTTTGCCTATATGCCATCATTATAGGATTTATTTTGAATACAATGCGGTAGCCTTCTATCTAGTGGAAGCTTCCTATATATTGTTCCCAAACTACTTTTGCATTAATGAAACCATTATTACTAGCCACAGCCTAAGTGCAATTAATGTAAATGCCATGAAGATTCTACTCATATTTTTTCCACAACTTAATTGGGATGGTGAGAGTTTTAATAGCTCTGCACCTCTTTCTCCTAAATGAAGAAAATCTCATTGTCCTTGTAATTCTTACTTTCATTACAATAGCAGCATGAGAGATGGATTAGGTCCCTAATGAGCCTTCCGAATGAACAGCCCTGTGAATTTGCTGAGACATTGTAGTGAGAAAAGTACATTAGTTAGGCCTTGGCCTTTACAAATTGGCAAAAATTCAACATGAAAATTTTCCCCCTTCATTTTCCTATTACATTTTGAAATGCAGGATGTTGAGAAAGTGGGAGAAAACAGTCCTGTGAGCAGCTACATCAAAGCATGACATCTGTCCTCCCTTAAAAAAGATGTGGTTTTTTCCCTTCATGTTTTAAGACTACTGGATCAAGAATTTTAAATCTCAATAAGCTAAACCCATGCATTAAGTATCTTCTCCCTATTGCATTTTCTTTAATAACTTTTAAAGGTAATTTTCATCACATAGCCACTACAGCAAGGGCTAAGAGCAGGGCTAGGAACATGATGGATTTTATAATCATGGCAACTTTTGCTCTTGTTAGTAGTCCACGTTGGGGCAGAATCTTTAATTTCCATTAGAAATTTGTAGAAATTTGCGTGGCTTAATGTCTGTCAAACTAACTGCAATGCAACAGGGAACATCAAGTGTAGAAATAAGAAATTCTGCTTTCTTGATCTGAAACTCATGCTCCTGGGAAGATAAGTCATGCTCAGATAACCGTGAAGTGGGAGTTTGTCTTACAGAGTGACCCGTGAAATCTGAACCACCCAGGGGTTTCCACCCATATACTTTGCTAGGTGAACTTCACTGAATCATGACTCCATGTCCTATCTCAAGCCCAAACTCCAATGTAAAACTTTCCTTTGAATTTTAATAGTGCTTCAACTTTTCTCTAATGCTGTGGGAAACTATGTACAGTACCTCTGATTACACCTGTTCGTATTATGATTATTCATATTGCATTGTTTACATTAATACTGGAGATGTGTAAATGAAAAATAGGTATGAACAGAGGTAAAGACATGGGGCACCTACCTGAAAATACAAGCCAGCACATATTCCAACAGGACAAACCCCTTTATACTTCTCTAACCATTCCCTATGTGTTTGACACCACTAGGAGCAAAGCTACTTAGAAGAAGATTTTATCCTGAAACTTCTGTAGCTAGAAAGAAGAATCTTCACCTTGGCAGAGAAGACAAGATGACAAGGGCTTCCCTGGGGCATGGCTGATGTTGATTTTTGCAATGCATGAACTTTTCCACAAGGAAATTACCCGGGAACAGTGTGACAGCCATCAGACCCACCTGCCCCCAGCTCTTCTCTTGCATTTCTATCTCCTTTGCACCAGACCCTACAGACAAGGGCAAGGCCCATCTTCAGAAGTTCAATCCTGACTACTGAAAAGGTGCAACAGCGGGATGAAACACACAGGAATTCAATGAGATGTAGGTAGGCCCATGAGGCTTTTAAATCCATACAAGGTCAAAGTCTTCATGTAGAGTCTTCATTGTTAAAGCTACTCGAACAGGATCCCACCATGGTGAGACCAGAGGTGGACATGGCAGCCTCTTCTCCTTGGAGTACCGCTACAATTCTAAATTGGCTTCCAGATAAACTGGAACAAATAACTTTTCAAAGTAAAGAAAACTTAAAAGATATTAACTAATAAACTTCCCCATGTTTCCATACTGTCCTAATGGCAAGCTGTTTCCCCTAGGCCTGCTGTCAGTCCAGAGTGTAACAAAAACATTAACAGTCTTTGTGTTACAAATATACTTTCACTGTCTGCTCTAGGTCCCCAGAAAACAAGCCTGTATTCCCACTATGGCCTGGCTGTGTATCTGGTAACTGCTCTTCCAGTGGCCTGTGGTGTTTGCACAAATGTAGCTCTGCTTCCCCTGTCAGGTCCTCTACCCACTCATCTCTCTCCTTCCTTTTTTTTTCCAGCTAGCTCAGATGTGTTACAGGAATATCCCCTCTCTTTCTTCCTCCAAAGTACAATTACAAAAACAAGCAGCCTTCAATACTGCTGTCAAGTCACACTTTGCAGATCATCAGAAAACCATACATAATTCCCCTTCAAGATCTGAAACTTCATTGTTTTTAGGTAACACAGTAGGGTTTGAAAAAGTCCTAACAATGAACATGATTTAAAGTGGCCCTGAAAATGAAAGATTAAATGATGTAACAGCTGACAGCTGTTTCAAAATTATTTTTCAAGCAGCAAGACTGTATCAGGAGAACCAGGTTTTAACCAGGGAAAAATAATTTTCTGTTGGGGAAGGGTTACAGAAACATAATCATCACACCACCCACTTACACTCATAAATGCTTCCCAAGCAATAAGATACAGTCTGGTAAGACAACCTCATTTTTCCCTGAGCTTGAAATTATATCCTAACATGGACCTGTTGGAGTGAGGCCAGAGGAATACAAAGATTATCAGACGAGTAGAGATGGTCTTCTGTGAAGACAGGCTGAGAGAGTTCAGTTTGTTCAGCTTGGAGAAGAGGAGGCTCCAGGGAGAGCCATTACAGCACCTTCCAGTACCTGAAGGGAGTTACAGGAGCTGGAGAGTGACTTTTTACAAGGGCATGGAGTAAGAAGGCAGGAGGTAATCGCTTCAAAGTGAAAAAGAATACATTTAGGTTAGATATAAGGAAGCGATTTTTCACTGTCAGAGTGGTGAGGCACTGCAACAGGCTGACCAGTGAAGCTGTGAATGCCCCACCCCTGAAGTGTTCAAGACCAGGTTGAGTGGCACTTTGATCAACCTGGTCCAGTGAAAGGTGCCACTGCCTATGGCACAGGGGTTGGAACTAGATGATCTTTAAAGGACCCTTCCAACCCAAACCATTCTATGATTCTGTGCAGAATTTAATGTTTAAAGAAGCTGCTTTACTGAGCTTTCTGAATAGAACATTGGTTTTCTGTGGCCATCTGAAAAGGAGATGGTGCATTTTAGAACAATGTCACTTATTCCACATTAAGGGATGAAGAATAATGTGAGGGAGGAAACACAGTGCTGTGTGCAGGCAGGCTGTATTTAAACAGTGTTTCTTAACAAAGTTAAAGGTTTTATCTTAAATAAATTGTAATCAAGTCTGTGGGAACCTTCTCTTTAATTTAAAAATAATTACAACAATTAAAAGGAAGGGGGGGAGGGTGCATGGCAGAAAGCAAAAAACAAACTGGGATCATAAGACCTCAGCCATCTAAAAAGCTTTCTTGAACAGAGCATCTAAGTTTTGGTAATTAGACAAATGCCAGTTCTCAACCACAGCTCTTCAGCATTATAACTTCTCAGAGCAAATGCTGCTATAGCCAAACATCTAACAAGAAAGATGTAAACACAAGGTCTTTTTGAAGATTCTCTTCAAACAAAACAGAAAAGGAAGCAATTCATGTTATTCACATTTACATTTTACATTGATTGTAAAATTCAGACATCAATATGTATTTTGTTAATGACACATATTTGTGTGAGCACACAGAGAGCAACACAAGAGAGACACACAAGGTTCAGTGCCCTCAAGTGAAGGGAAAGGCAGGGCGGCACATGACATAAGCTGCACCAGGCGGCTGGGCTGTCTGACCCCTCCTCCTGCTCCCCACACGACAAAAAATGACAAATAACATGGCACAGGGAAAAACTAAACACCAAACCCCTTCTCCCAAGTCTCCCTCCCAGGCAAACACTAATGGACAGATCCTATACCTCTTCCAGGTAACAGCAAAGTCAAGGAAGATTGTCAGGAACCTCAGCCCTAATCAGTCACCACTGAATGTTTTGACTGACAAAGTTCATGATGTAAAATGAAACTGCTTTACAGTATTTCTAATGCATCACAGTTTAATTAGTAATATCGTCTCTCTGACCAAGCTTCTGTCTATCACATTGCAATTAATTCAGTTCATAGCTGTCTAAATATGGGTGCTTCATGCGTTCATGTATTAGTCATGATGAAGCGTATGTTTTTATGAGGGGAGGAAACATCATCAGAATTGAAAACTGTTAGAAGGCTGAGCCAGTACTTGAGATGTATTCAAAGGTGACTGTAAAGGCTGCCCCTTTTTCTGCATTCATTTTTCCTTAGTGAATTTCATGATAACTTGAAAGTTAAGATTTTTCTAACTGGCTGCCTCCATAGCAATTTTGAATCTGGAAAGGTCTAGACCCCTTTTGCTTGCTTCATATAGCTCATTGCCAGCAATTTTCTCATGTATATATATTCTAAAATGCATGGAAGCTGAGAAAAATCCAGTGTATTTTTCTGCATCCACACAGTCTGCAATGTGCTGACAACACTAAAACCAAATACTTCCCTTTGGCAGCAAACCTTAACATATATAACCTGGAAGATATCCAGGAAAAGTTATATTAGTAGCACCAAAGTACAGCTCGGATGGAATCATTCTTCTGATCCCAGAAATGTTTTTGAACCTGCTCTTCATTGCATTTCTCATCTGTTCTGTCAACATAGAAATTATTAGAAAAAAAAAATCCACTTGCTTTGTCAAAGGTGAGTGCATTCCTTCTAGGTATGAAGGTAAATGAAAATCTGCTTCCTAAATCTTCTGCCAGAGTTTAGGGTTGGGCTGAATCTATTTTTCTTTCGAAAGTAAAAGTTATATGACAGAGAGTTGAATATGTGGAAAAAATATCTGCAGTCTGAAGGAAAAAACCAATTCCCTTCACCTGAAGTACTGCTGACTAGTATTTATGGCCAGTTCCTGGAAGAAGTGGCCTGTGGATCAACTGTGGTCCTCTACTCCAGTCATACAGTTCACAGTAAGAATATTTTCTTTCATACTATTACCAGTGAATGCTCTTCATGTGCTTCCCTGCGAAAGGCACTTAAAAAATTTTCAGAAAGGAATAGGTTTCTTTTCACCCCAGATGGTGTGCAACACAGAGCTCATTGCACAACCAATGCCAGAGAGTATCAGAAATGGTCTCTCCTTCCATCAAAAACGTGAATCAGAGAAACATCTACATGGATATAAATATACAGAGATGTGTAATGAGAAAAGTCTTGCAATGCTTTGGAGACAAGGTCCAACATCCACAAAAAAAGTAAAAGGGGGAAAAATACAGGAATCTTTTTGTAGGCCTATATGAGAGTTCCTGCCGAAGGTACCCTGGATCCCTGTGCCAGCCTCAGTTTGAAGCTTTCCTTTGGCACTGTTCAAACCCTGTTCCTGCCACACATCACACGGTTAACCCTTCTATATTTAAAGTGCACTGCCCCTAAATGCATTTCTTAGGACTGCTCTTACTCTGTTTTTTTGTTTGTTCTATGAGACCTTTGCAAGTCAGATGACAGGAGGGAAGATTTAACCAAACTTCTAAAGGATAATGTCATCTTTAGATCATGCTCATTATAATTCACAAGCACTTCTCCACTTGACAGCTCTTTGGTTGCAGTTTCAATCTTATGCTAGTTTTTTTCTTGAGAGCCCTTTTCAATTTTCCACATTGCTAATAGAGCCTGAGGCGAAGCTAAAAATCATTTGGGCTTCTTGAAAGGATCAATAATTTTTGTGTGCCATGCATTTTAGAATACACAGCATCACTGACACAAGCGCCGTCATGGCACTGATAAATATAACACATCAAATAATATCAACAGTTTCCACAAAACATTTAAAAACTATTCAATAACTACCTGCAATCCCATGTGCGGCAAGCAGTGTTAAATATATGAGAGACAAAAAAAGGCTTAAAATACAGTTACCAGAAGACTGATTGAATAAATTATTTGCCAGATATTGCCATTTTCTCTGTGTCCTGACTTACATGAGAGACTATGCCAATAGAAAATCCGACAATTTTGCCATTTTTAGATTTATTCCACAACAAAAACTGATAGAAACAAGTTCATTCAGCCTTCCCCACACCCATTCAAGTGCTCATCAAGTGCTTAGACATGTTGTACTCAAACAGCTCAATAAATAGCACCATGCAGAGTAAATTATATTTTAGGTGGACAACATTTTTGCTCACAGTTCTGCCACTTACAAGACAACCAAAAGACTGCATTGAAAAAAGAAGAAAGGAAGTATCACTAACACAGAACTCTGTTTTTCTCAATTTAAAACATTTAAACAAACTGCTTACAGAGCATGCTGGGGCTGACAAACTGAGTGCTACTCTGCTGATGTCTATTTAACTCTTGCCAAGACCATGTTACTTAAGGTATGTTGAAACTTCTAACAGACTAAATGGAAATGCACATTTTTCAGAGAAAGTGAGGCTGAAGTAGCATTACTCAGGCCATATAGCAGGTGTGGTTTTACGGAATTCTCTGATAAAGACATCACAGGTTCGGAACACAGAGAAGGAAAGAAACGTAGCAAACATTGTTATGTTGCCCTTTTCCCCCCAACTACGCTCCATTCCTTGCTTCTGCCTTCTCTACTACCATTGCCAAAACAATGTAGACTGTTTCATCAACTTCCAGTGCCTATGGTTTCCAGCTTTCATTTTCACTGCTGTATTCTTGAGATCAACTAGGAAACTGAAAATCAGCACTTGGTAAGGTTCTTCGAGCAGATCCTCTGTGCAGGCAGCAGAAAATAAAGGAATGTCAAGTGTTAATGTGTTGGTGGTTTGCATCCTGAGTTGATCTTGCTTATATAGCGTTCAGCAGACCAGAGGGCATTGGATTGTACATGCAGGTCTGGCTTCTACCACAACTAAAAGACTTTCTCTAACTGAAAATGATTCACTGAAGAAAGCTGTAATAAAAGTATCTACAACTGCTCAAAGGCCTTTCACAGAAATACTAATTTCAACCAAATATTGTTTAGGCAGTTCCTAAGGAACAACAAATTATTTTTAAGAACTGGGTTTTACTTCTCACCCCAAATGAAATTATCAATTATTTCCACTGATTCAAAAGCTTCCTTTTCCCCCTTTGAGGTGAGAAAGGAAAAGAAAGAAGTAAGAAATAGGGAAAGAACTGTAAGCCACATTCAGAGAACAAAGTATCATGGGGTCTGTCGGGTCCAGATCAGTTGGATGAGGCTGAACCAGATGCAAAAATGAAGCCATCTCAACACGAATATCTGCACAAAATATAACTTTTTCTTGACATCAGGTGGGGAAGCTCATTACCCTTTTCCCTCAGCTTTTCTAACCTTCTGTACAATCAGCGAGAGACCAATCTCTGCCATGCTGGAGGTTCTCCATGCTGGAAGGGAAAGCTGTGCTTCAGCTTTCAGATCGAGAAGCATTTCCCCACATGGATGCACACCTCTGGTTTTTGGTGTCAGGAGGCAGCTGAGGCTCTGTGTCGCAGAAAAGAAACCTCTCAAGTGGGAGAGGGCTGGGCACTAAAGATGGGAAACTTGTAGGATACTGCCCACAGCGAAAAATGGCACAACTGGAGTTAATATACATAAACTGGGCTGGGAGGGGGATGGAAGAGAGCAGTGACCTGCTTTCATCCACGCCAAATAATGCACAGAGGTAGGTAGTGCTAAATGGAGGGTTATGAGCTACTTGAGACCCACTTAGTCCACAATTAATGCTGATTCTACTCTTCCTCCCAAGGAAGGTGCTATAGCTCTTCATTAATCTGAATGACAGATCTCCTACTCCCTATTGATTTAAAAAAAAAATTGTGAGGTAAAATATGAGATTAACCTATGCCTCACACTTGATTAGTTCTTCTTCCAGTCTGTAAAGGGAAATTGTCTCAGTTCACCATTGCAGAAGTCCAAGTAAACACAGCTTCTGTTCAGTGGCTTGTTTTCCTCTGGCTATATATTTCTTTTGTCTACACTTTTCCTTTGCAGGAACTAAATTGTTGTTTCAAAGTTTTAGGAGACATGCCTTTAATATATTCCTCAATTACTGTGCTACCACTCTTTCATCAGATCAGCTCTCTTTCATCATTATTTCTGAGCTAATTATTCAACATTAGTTGAACTGAAATGCATTTACCATTTATGGGTTATTTCTGAGCCAGACGTGATCATAAGATCCCATACTTCTTGGTTTTCATTGTGGCTTGTTATGTGCTATGCTCCCATGGTTTAGTAGTATGTTTAAATTTGGCTTTGAATACCATCATTGGGAGCAATTTGTATGAATAGCACAAATTGCAAGACATGAAAGATAACGTAGAGCAGCAATAGGAATCTTTATAGCATCACCTGATCAAACCAGCCTGCTAAAATGATGCTGACAAATCTCCAGTCACTTTGGTGATACAGGGCTGAATCCACTAAGTGATAAAAGGGGTTTGAGTCCACTGCTATTAGTGGCCTAAATGGCAGAGACCCCTAGCAGCATGATATCCATTAGAGACAGTAAAAGAAATGCTAAAGAAAAGAGAAGGAAAAAAGTCTGCCTTGTGTCTCCTCCACGTTTTTGAATGGTACATTTCCGTTTTCATTGAAATGTTCATTTTTATGTTAAAAACATAGAAACAGCTTTTGAAGAGAAAAACAATTATCAAATCTTTCCTTCCTGCTTCTCTGTTTCTTTCCCTTAAAATGGAGGGACTCAATTTCTTTCTAAACTACTCCAGCTATGAGAAAATTACTAAGATAAGAAATGAAACAGGGAAGGGAGAGAAATAAAAGAAATAAAGGGGGTAGAAGAGGAAGCTTAACTGTTTGCCTCTTTGAACTAATAATAAAAATGAATGAGAAGCTTCCTTTTTATTAACAAATCAAAATCATTTCTCAGTAACAAAATTTTTGTTCCAACTGGCAAGCCTTTGCATATAAAAATAGTTTGAAACGTTCTTAGCTTATTTCTCCAGTGGGATTTTGTGTGCTGCAGAAATCATTATTTCTCTGCATACCTTCCCTGTTAATAGCTTTTGGATTCCATGTCCCCATGAAAGGGTAAAAGGAGATTTAAAACTGTCTGTTCCTTCTTCATGTCTCCAATTATCTCTGAGTTCGTTCTGAGCAAGGAGCCGCAAAAAGCCCTGTTTCATATTCAGACAAAATTTAACATGCTCATGTAAGCTGTGTCCTTCTCCTAAGTTTTTTTTACCAGGATAAACATTGATTTGAGACCCATAATTCTGTGGATCTCTTCAGCTCTGGTGATGTACACTGAAACTAGGACCTACGTCTGAAGTAACATCTCCCAGACCTACAGCTCTGCACAGTTTAAACTAACATTAGCTAACCTCCGTCCCTCAGTCTCCAAGAGATACTGATCTGGGTTTCATACTGAAAACAGATGTTAAATATTATACAGGGAAAAAAGTAGTCCAGATTTCATATTGATTGTTTTCTCTAATTCAGATGGCAAACAGTTGAGCATCTCTGTAAGGACTGTTTGACTTATCAGAGAAAAACTTTGGGATATCCTGCCAACATGCTGTTTTCTCCTTCGCAGGAATGTAGAAATTAAAAATACAGGAGCTGCTATGATTGACCAAATAGCACACTTCTGTGTCATCCCTGACATGGTCAATCTGACAAGACACATGATATGGGACTGGAGATGAGAAGACCAAGGTCGTGTGAGAAATGCTACAAAAATGTCCATTTGAAAGAAGACTCTGTGATGGGAAAAGATTTATAGCAGGACCTTCAGATACCAATTGAGAAGTTCTTCCCAGCTCATCCTGTACCAGTATTTTTCTTGGTGACACATATGCACACAAACCATCAGAGGAGATGCTACAATCAAAATCAAAATAGCACAAGTGGATTTGTCTTATTGGCAGAGAGAAATCTTGTGCAGCTCCCAGTGGAGAATGCAAGTTAATGAGATTAGGGATGAAAAATAAGATACTGTACAAACCCAGAAAAGCAAGCATGAGAGACACACGAGGTTAGTTGTGGATCATTGCACTTAATCCCTGTGTTTGACAACAGAGTGAGCAAAGTAAGCCACAGGGTATTTACAACCAATATAAATGTGGATACAGCACACGGAAGGGCCCTAGCACAGTGCCTTCATGGTGCTGTTTCAGGGCTCTTGCTTGCTCTTTGATGTTAAATATGTTGTTGCAGGCACATGTGTGCTATGAATATTCATGACGAAATCTGCTTATTTTATATTCCATTTTTACTATTCTGCTTTAGTAACTACCTTCCACCACCCAAGAGGGAACTTATGTGGATTTTTTAACATGATAGTTCAAACTTTTTATCTCTTTATTTCCTTTAATAGTTAACCTTAATTATATTCTTGGCAATTTCATACTTATAACCATGCCTCATTATCAGAAATACTATTTATATATTCCAATTTATAAAGATGATACACTAAAAATACACTAAGTATTTTATCTTACAACAATTTCTCCTTAAAAACAAGCAAACTAGTATATTTTACAGAAGAAGCTAGCTAAGTCATAGGAGAACCAAAAAGTATGTCATCTCATCTCGTGAAAACTTTAAATTTGAATGCTTGGTTGTGGTCATTCCATTCTCCTCTCACTCCACTCTAAAACAGAATATAAATTGAGATAATAAAAACAGTTTGCAAATTAAGATAGGTTTTGGTGCAGATCATTGGAAGATAAAACCGATGCCTTGAGATCCTTAAGATTTGTAGCATATAGATTTTTAATAATACAGCTGTATAGTTTTGAACACTTTAAAGCAGCAGTTATTAACAGTTACCTTTTTCATGATTTGTATCAAATTCTTGAAATTCTTCAAATTTTGTTTTATGTTCTTTTCCAGAAAAAGATTTTAGCAAGGACATGTACCTAGAAGGAAATAATGTAGTCAAAGCAATAGAAATCTTGGAGAAGCTCCAGAGAAGGCATGTGATGCAGAGATGATGATGGTGAAGAAGGAAGAGGTCTTGAGACCTCCAACTCAGTTCTGGAGAGGAATGCCAAGGGGCAGACCTGAGGGAGGTTCTGGAGGTGGACAATTCTTGGGTTGGATGAATACATTAGATATGGTAATTAATTAGTGTCATAAATTTGTAGGAGCCTTACACTGTATTGTGCACTTATGTACTTAGTGTACCTTCAAGTACTTTAATTAAAAACCTGCTCTCTATTTTATCTATACCTATATTATCTCAAAAGTTCTTTCATTTTAGGCATCAAAACAAACAATAAAAATACCAGTTCAATAAACACATTAGTATGTCAAAACATCCCTTGATAATTATTCTGTGGCTTGACTGAGTCAGCAGTTTTGAGGGGGTCAATTAAATTAAAGCACTACCAACCCACTCTCCCTGCTTCTGAAGAGTATGCAGGAAGATCAAGAAGCCCCACACATGAAACCCCTCTTTTCTGCTTAATGATGTCCAGCTGGCTAACTGCAGTAATTTAAAATGATAGCAGGTCACAAATTAGAGAAACTCTTGGAAAGGATTGCATACAAGTCAAATTCCTTATGACTCATCTTCAAAAAAATTTTACATGTCTGATTAAACAGAGTATTGAAGCTACTCAATCTTAGAAAGTTATTCTCTCCTCAACAGAAAAAGTATAACAGAGGCAAGAATAAAATATAAAAGTTGAAATGTATAGATTTAATCAAGGAATGCTGAATCCACTACCTCATTTTGTGTTTTATTTTAGTAATTGCAGCCAAATGGGTTTCTATAAAATCGGCATATCATATATAGGTAAATGCACAGACAAGTCAGTGGAAAGATCTGGACATACTTATTCAAGATTGAATTTCTAGTGTTCCACTTACAATATGAAATTGTGAACTAAAGTCACCAAAATTCAGGAAAAGCATATTTTGAGGATTAGATGTCTCATTGTTAGGGCTGAACATTCTTGATTTCAAGGTGGAGGAACTAATATTTAGATGATGCAATGAAATAAAAAGAAGCTAAATTCCTTTAAGAGAAAGGGAAGAAGGAGAACTTATTTTCATCAGGTCTACGTACTTTTCAATAATCGGAGTCTATTACGAAGTATAAATACTTTTCTTTCAGTTGAACCATTCTGGCTTCTTATACTGTTTACTAGAATGTTCAACTTCAGTGAGCACACACAGTACTCATTTCAGTTTACCAATGCTTAAGTGCATTATTGCTTTTCAAAATGTTAAGCTAAGAACTAAATCCTCTGGACTCAACTGAAACATGTTTATACTGTGAAACCCAACCTCAGTTGTCCTAATGAGATTCTGTAGCCTTTTGCTTTTCAAACTATCAAGGCAGGTATTTAAATGTTAAATAAACAGAGCATCAGACACAGAAACATAATGTGACATGAGAAATGAAGATAATTTCCCCAAAGAGTCTTAGAAATAGCACTTGAAGTTCCTTCTCTCTTGCTCTTTCATCAAAACTGACCAACAAACTTAAAAAACTATTCAATCATTTCTAAAGGACATGCATCTGAGACAAATCCTTTACTAAGCTGAAAAATACTAGAGCTTTTCTGTATTCAGAAAAGTCTTTTCTATTGCCTTGTTTATTTGACATACATTTGATTCTACCAGAATTTCAATATTTGAGGGACTCAGCTTTTATTCTAACTGAAACGATACCACAACACCCAAGTATGTTTAATGTCGCACCCTGCCATATCTCAGGTCTTCGACCAGCTGGTGTAATTGAAACTGCTTTATCGAGAAAAAAAGAAATACAGGACAAACCTGGGGAAGAGCAACTATTTTTGATTCTTCTGCTGTTAGGAGGGGCAAGATTGAAAATGGCAATTAGTATAGATGGAAGATCTAAAGCCATGGAGGAGGTGGTCCTATTTCTTTCCTACTTACACCTCAACCTGTTCCGTAAGAAGCCACTGATTTTCCAAGGCTCTGGCACAGACAAAATAGACATGACTTATTATTCTGAATTCTCACTGAATCTCTTTTTAATTAAACTTTTCCCTTCCCCCAGGGAAGCTTAATAAAAAATAAAAAAAGAAGAATCAAATTACTGACTTAACATAGGCAGATTGACTCTAAGCCTGGTTCATTTGCATAACTGAGGACTGTTTCAGTTTGTTTTGATCTTCTTGGTCACTTCAGTGAATGAAGTGAGGCAATGTGTTATGTGCTATTTATTCCTAATACACTAAGTAAGTAAGATTTATTTGCTAGCATATGTAAAAATATTACAGGAAGCAGGTTTTAATAATTCTAACAAAACTACCATGGAATGAGATAATCATATGGTTGCATTTAGATACTAGCCTCAGACTTTCTCCTTGGTATTGTGCTTTGTACAAGAATAGCCTCAATGAAATACAGGGACTTACTGATTAACATGGTTCTTTGGAGTATCATGAATGATCCCACCTTCTTTCATATATTTATGCTCAAAAGTAGGTTACAGACATGGAAAGAAAGAGGGGTTTTCAATCACCATTATTTCCTAATTGAACAAAATACAAATATATACAGATTATGGATATCTAAGAACTCCTAAACTCTTACTTTCAGTAACAGTTTACTGAGTTTCCTATTTCTTAGTCAAGGGCTATTCCAAAAACCTTCTCATTCCTTGAGGGTTAAAGGTTAGCTACCAGTCCCAGACTAGAGAGGCCTGGATATTCTCATCAAAGTGGCTATTGAAGACTGCCACCAGTCAGTGACATACTTAAAAATTTGCTGAAGAAGCAGAAGATACATTTGCATTCATATGTAGACTTCAGAGCAGAGGTTTTTTCTGTTATTACTGGCATAAAGAGACCCACCCGCTAGGATAAAGACCTTGTGCTTCACACTTACTAACACAGAAAACCCATTCCTATCCTGAAGGAGTCAAAATCAATTACCCTTCTCAGTGCATCTTGTGGAAGAGAAGAACAGGCATTTCCAGCTGTGAACTGTTTTTCTCCCTGCCTGAACAATGAAATAAGTGCCTGTCTTGGAATTTACAAAGCTTAGCTTGAACATGACTTTATAGATTTCTCTAAATTTCCTCTAAGCTAAGATTATAGTTTCCCTTAATGTAAAAAATAAAAGAAATAACACTTCTCTAGTGCAGGTCTTCTGGCTATCTTAAGACAGTACTTTATAGCCATATTTAACTGGTTATTATCCTTTAACTTAATATTAATTCACCATTTGCATCACACAATTGTAGCTTAGCATCCATGCAAGCAACCTGACAAAAGCTTGAATGCTCTAGCAGGGAAATGCAACCTAGCTCTACCCACATGCCATGTAGGCATAACTAGAAGAACACACTGCTCAAAAAAGATGTGTTGTTTTCCTGGCTGTCAGTCAACCAGCCCATAGTTCTCATATTGATGACTTCATAACTGCAGATTTACACCAAGATGTTATGACTTGCTGCAGACCAAGCCCTATGGAAGTCACTAGACAGCAAGCACAATCACAAAGGTTTGCAGACTCTGTTATTCATGGATACAGTCGGTACTTCTAAAGAACTCTGCTAATGGCATTTTTGCTTATATTAACTTATCATGGTAGTGTAAGGACCTCTTTCTCCAACCCCTGTTGGTAGGTGAAAGTCTGTATAAACTATAAGACATGAGCATTTACCCTAATGAGATAAACTCAAAGCAATTAAGCACATCACCTAATAAAGCCCAGGAAAATGTTAAAAAAGTCATTCGTCAAACCTAGGCCTTCCAAATTCAACGAAGGTGCCTTCTGCATCACACCCACACTTTCATCTTAACAGTTAGGGGGTTTATGTTAATTTTCACATGCTACATTTTTTAGTGCAGCAGAAAAACAAATAATTGCACTTGTAATTGTGGTGTCCCCTATTAAAGTCTGTCAGGTGTTAAGAATATTGACCCCAGTGCCAGTCTAATTAGATGAAGTTGCAAAAAAAACCAGACACTATAAACCAGATACTACTAAGGTTAGGATGGGTGCAGGATGGAGAGGGTAGGAGGAAAATCTGTTCTCTTATAGCTCTGACTCATTGCTTGCAATCAGAGAAAGGCTTTCAGATCAGGACTTCCTTATTTAATTCACACAAGTCAATGATGCCCAGATCCAATGGCAGAACTAGTGATGTTTGGATCAAGTCTGTCAGAAAAAGTGAAATCCCAGGTATTTGCTGCAAAATGGAATGAGTCATGGCAGTTGATACCTCCTCCTTCCATAAGCTTAAGTGGAAAATGACTCGTACTCAGTGAGTAGATACTTTTTCTATCTATTCTGCTGAGATCTCAAGAAAGTAGGCAACTCCTTTCACATTGGTTAACCTTGCCCAACAAAGCCAACTGCAGCTCCTAAGTAAAAGCATAGATGAACATTTCCCTTGCTTGTCTGAAAAACAATTTGGGCTTTTGCAAGCACTCAGTGATGAATGTGGGTGTGTAAAGGAGTTTGTAATGCATACTCCTAATGATGCAGTAAATAGACTACTTCAACTCATGTGCAGTCTTTCTAGAGGAGGCCCCAGGGAACAGTGTCAGCTACAAAATCTGGATTTCAAAAAGAGTTTATAATTTGAAAAAAAAATTATAGTTAAAATTTCTAATGTTAGTAATTTAGCAACCACGTGTACCTAATGTTATTAACAAAAAGCTAACTATATGGTTTCTAAGCAGGAACAAATTTTCATCTGTGGACCCAGAAACACCAGCAACGTGAGCTCATACCTGCCTGGAAGAAACACCAGCAGGAATAACCTTGGACTATCAGCTTTTCGGAGCATTCAAAATGTTTTCTGTAATGCTTGTAAAAAGCTATTATCGCAACACAATCCTTTGTGTTATAGTGGCTAGTATTCAGCTCAAATCAACAGAACTGGGGGATTCAGGAAACAGAACAACTGTGGATAAATAAACACAAAGAAATACGCAAAAGGGTGTGCAGTTATTGTCAATAAGTTGGATATAAAGTTGTCAAAGAATATGACAGTAGAACAAGCCAATGCACTCTCATACAATTTCCTCAAAAGGAACAGGAACCATCAGGAAAACGAACAGTTCTTCCTACTGACAGGTACAAACACAACTTCTATTGCATCCATTGCCAGAAAAAATTTAAGGAAAATAAAGTTGCAGGAGAACAATATTGAATTTGCATGCTGGATGGACAGAATTCTCAGGAAAAGATGATCTGAAATTCAAGTACGGGTGATTCTGCTCATTTTCAGGAAGTTTAGACCAGGTCCTAAATAAACTGAGTCTGCACAAGAATTCAGTGAATAACTGTAAGAATAATGAGAACTAATATTACATATAAGATGAGCTCTGCTCTTAAGAAGCAGAGCTGGGAAAAGGGAATTTGATAATCTATAAATATTTGAATGCTGCAAGCTACATCTGATTGAAATTCATCAAATTTTCATTTTCTTTTCCAAACAAACAGTCTCTGTGAAAAATGCCATAGCTGTTTAATCTTCCTCAGGGTTGCTGAAGGAGGTTCATCCTTTAAAATTAAAATGCAAACTATTTTTCTACAAAATTAAAAAAATAATAAAACAAACCAACCCCTCTGAATTTTTGGAGGCACTTATGAAGAAACCCAGTGGCACTGTTCTATGTGAGGTTTCTCCCTTCTCTCTGACGCTTTGCTTCATGTCCGCCTTGCAGCTGTAGCAAGGGCTGGGCAGCTGGGCAGCCTACAGGTAAGGTGTCCACCTACCAAGCAATACACCCAAGTTCACTTTCTATTTTTTCAGACACTTCAATATAGCTTTCCACAAAACACTTTAGCTCCTCTCAAGCACCAGTCGCTGTAAAGGCACTGATGCTCCCCCTCCCACTGACATGTCCATCCAGGAGGAGATGGGCAGATGCCCATCAGGATCAACTGAATATGCAGCATTCTGCATGTTCCAGAGAATGTACTCTGCCTAAAAAAGGCTCACTACAGGCATTTTCAGAGACATGGAGAGACCATGAACCAACCCTACAGTCACTAAAATGCCATTGTCATTACTTATTGAGGCTGTTTCTGCAGGATTATTTAGAATAGCAGGTGCACTACAAGTTCTGCCAAGGCCAACTTTGGAGAACCATATCCTGTGAGCAGAAGCTCTTCTGCTTCCCATTTCTGTTGGGTTTAGCTTACCCTCTGCACCGTGGAGAATGAGTGCTCCTTAGCTCATTATCCTGTGGGGCAGGCATTTATCAAAATCTATTAAATATTTAGACCTTCATACAGCAAGTAATGCTGCTAACTTATTTGACTTAAATTATACCCCACTGGCAAATCAAATTAGAGAAGATTTGACTAAATCTACCTTTTAAAACAAAAGCTGATTTTCTCTGTGTTCAGCCATTTGTGGGATTAACTTTTTTAATGGGTTCTTATGTGCACAGTGTTTTTGTTTTCACGGATACTAGAAGAGGATGAATTATTCATCGGGGGGAAAATAAAATCTACAACATGCATTTTCATAGCTTATTTAGTCCCTTTTGTCCTATTCATAAATCAATCCTGATTACTACAAATGAACGTGTTACTCCTAAAGGTTCACTGATGACTCACTAGGACCATTAATTCAGAGACCTCCTCACAGAGTGCATTAGGAAGCTGCCACTAGTAATAGGAAACTGGAAGAACATCCTTTGTGACCTCCCCTTTTTGCCTACACATCCCAGACTCCATCTCCTGCTCCATTCCTTATGCATAATTTTATAGACACAACACATATTCTCCAGTTAAAACATGCCTTTTCCCCTCCTGCTCCAGTGCATGGAGGGAAGGAAGAAAATTGTATATTAATGCACAGTAGGTTACTTTTATGACCTAGAAGGAGGACAAGGAGCAATGGCTCGATATCTACATCAGAAGTGGGGGCAATTGAGGCCCAAACATAAAGCCATCACTGAACTAATATGGAAATGACTGCAGATATGTCACTGGTGACATAGATCACAAGGTATTTGTCTGTTCCTCGAGTGCTGACTAGCTGTCATCAGTGAAGAACCATTGTCATTGAGGAACAATGCTTCACCATTTAGAGCAGTAAATGGAACAAACCAATTCTTGTCCGTGCAGTACAGCATTTATCAACTCCTTGTTGCCCATCTGGGAACAAAGAGACGATTCTAACCATTTGAAAATTATTATCATCATTTACTACTATATTGGCAACACAGTGCACTGAATAGTTTTAGAAGAAAAATTTATGTTCCAGAATTCCTAAGGGTCAACACTCAATCTATCTCAAAACACAAAATAAAAAAAGAGAATGAAAACACATTTGTTTCCCTCCCAGTCCAATTGCTGCAGTGCCACAGTGGTTAGCATTGAACACCATTCTGTTTCATGTGCTGTAGTTCTATACTGAACCCTAATTACCCATGTCAAAAGGGAAGCGTTTCTCAGAATGATACCAGCTTCCACTGCTCTGGTTGTTGCAGAATATCTTTTGAGTATTTCTAAGTATCAAGCTGAACAGAATGCAGTATGTCCCACTGCAACTCTGTGCTCTTTATGCCATAAAGATATCACAGATCCCAGGCAATTAACAGTTTGGAAAAGAGTACATTAACACCAGCTACTAAAAACCTTTTATAGTCTTGAATGGTATTCACTGAGCAATTATAAAGTTAGCTTTTCCTTATTACTGCTCCTAAGAATTCATGTAACAGTGATGCTCATTAGGAATATTCCCTCTTAACCTCAGATTCAGAGTTGTGTTGTCCAGCATGGAAACAGTGATGGCATTTTGTAAACTAATCCCTGTTGTAATGTGTCTCATGTTGACTATGACAGGAGAGAGTCATAGTCACATACTCCAGAATCTACATCCAACCTGTTGATAAGCGTCTACAGTCAGGAATCTGGGCTTCTGTGGCCCAATGTGAGCATATGAACACAATCCTGGAGCTGAAACAACCTTCAGATCTTGAATCGCAATGTTGAATGTTACTTTAAATTTAGTTATTTAAGTCATCTCCATTCCTTCCTTACAAAAGAGAAACTGTTGAGCTGCTGCCATCCAAAGTCTGTTCCAATAAGACTCAAACTGAGGGAAAAGTCTACTAGTTCATTTAAAACCATTTGCACCTTGGTTGACTGTAAGTGTCTTCCCACCTGTAACACAGCACCAGACAGGGGTCTGATTCCAAGCCTGACTCCTCTCTGATTCAGCATGTGTAAAACAAGGGCAAACAGTGTAATGCCACTGATACAGAAGGAGACTAAGGGCCTACATCTGTTTTTGTCATGTGAATAATTTTTTGACATTACTTTCTAACACTAAAGCCTTTTCTCAACCAGGAAATGGTTTCCAAATCTATGTACAGTGTCTGAAAAAGAGTGGAACAAGCACCTCTCTTCCAAAACTACTCCTACAGGCAACTTCTGCCATAGAATAAAGAAACCTTTTTATTACAGATGTACATGAGAGCATCACATCCTGTTGTCCTGTCTGTAGCACACTTGTGGTAATTGGAGTTATTCAGGGACTATACAGGTTGAGTCCTCTGGGGCTGCACTAGAGACTGTGAAGTTGAACACTGGTGAGGTCTTCACTATGGTAGAGAAATACCAGACAAAATAAAACCTACCATTACCTAGAAAGCCACTTTGAGTTTTGTACTTTATTTTAAGTATTACAATTGTACTTTTAAAGAAATTCTCACTCTGCATTCACAAGTTATAAATCACAATATAACAAATGAACCAATCAGTACGCTAATACCCATTTAGTATTGTTAACAGGTAGGTTCATACAGACTTCCATTGCTTTATTAAGAACCTGTGTTGATAATCTCTGAGCACAAAGTTCTGTAGGAAAGGGACCAAGCTATCCAAGTTCCAGCATATATTTGTTAGAATGTAGAGAAAGAGCTCAAATCATGCAAAGGCAAAACACAGCCAGAAAATGGGTTTCCTCTCATGGAATACAGATCAAGCAAGATCCTTCTTGACATTTGTAAATTACTTCATTCTCTCTTTTACTAAATTAATTTTCTTTATTTTTGGAGAAAATACCTGCCAAAATCTTAAACATTTCCTGCACATATCTAAATATATTTATTTGGAAGTGCAGTTACATCACCACAGTATAAATTACCAATTTTTATAGCTGCTTAACAGAGCATATAATTAAAAATAAATAAATCAATGTTTTGGCATCCTTTCCTCCCCCCCTCTAGATTCTATATTGACTTGTTTTCATTATTTTAAACAACATCAGTTGCACTGATCTAGTAAACAAATGGCATTACCAGCCCAAGAGAAACTACACGGGGCAATTAAAAATTTCAGAGACAAGACTAATACCAGGAACTTAATTATCAAGGATATCAATGCAGCACTGCATATAAAAAAAATCTTATTTTCCTCTAACTTTACAGAGACATGCTAATAGGTCTGATGATGTTTCCCATGCCTTCAAAGCCTCCAAGAATTGCCTGTGATTTTAAACCTTTATTAAGTCAGGATTATACTATTCTCCTCTTTCCTGGTTTGAGTAGAGGGAGCTTAGTTAAGAAAATAACAGTTCATATCTCTTAAAGACACTTAACTGACAGCAGAAGGGAAATGTTCATGTAGATCCAGCGGAGACCCAGGAGAGATGTGTCCAGTGAGAACTACATCCTACAGACATGCAAATGTGGCCCTTGTATCAGTAAGACAGCATCAGTCTGAAAAAGTGAATGCTACAGGGCCAGAATATCATTCCCCTAATTCTGGGAGTGGAAAAAAAAAAACCAGCAGCGATCTTTATCTAAGAGGAAAAAAAGAAAAAAAAAGAAATAGAAAAAAGCACAGCAGGTTACCTGGTGCCCTACACAGACAACCCACTCCCTTGAATGCTTAGTAGGACTCTGGAGGCTGGTATGCCAAGGAGAAGCAGATCGAGAGAGAGAGCCTGTCACGTATGATGCTGGCAGATACACCTGCAGTCCTCTGTTTCTCTCATTCTTGTCTCTTTCAGAGGATGGGGGAAGACAGTAATTTAAGTTTGTTCAATGAGCTGAAACCTGTCACATCTAGAAAATCCATTTTGGGGGCTAAAAATAAATGCTACCCTACGCTCCCACTGCCTTCAGATTCTTCTTCACTTCAGTATTCAGCTATCCAAGCTCCACTTGCTTCAAATAGCAGCAGAGAAAGGAGGAGGGAAAGAGGAAATGAGGAGTAATCTATGAATTTAGAAACTACTACATATAGCAGGGCAAATATGAACTAACAACAGAGAAGAGGACAGAACCACACATTATGGGATCAACTCAATTGACCTCTATGGATTTCAGATTCTTAGATTCTCACATAGACTGTACATTTATCTCTTGCTTATACACACTGCCTCAGTTTCCCATTGGTAAGAGAATGATTACAGTGATGAAAAAAACATCACCAGTGCTGCACTGACTAGAGTTTTGGCAGAAGCCTGCACATGCCATGTGCTTGGAGAGCTTCATAAGTATGCTGCTCTACCCAGAGTCACCACATTTTCCACTTGAAGTCTATACTTTGTACAAATATACCAAGAACATCTGAAAACAATTTGTTCTTGATGTTAACTTCTAAGGAAAAACCTGCTGCATTTCCATGACATTAAGAGCAAAAAAAGAACACAAAACTGTCCAAGCAGACAATGTATTTGATACTGAGATAATAACCCTGGATAGATTTCTGTGGGCTGGTGATGCCATCTGCCTAGTACATGCAGAATCTAAAGACCATTGTAGTCCATGGAAAGACCATCTTTCAGACTGATTCAAAGCCAAGGAGTGCTAGTTGAGTCAAACTGATTGAAAGCTAGATAGTGACAGACATGCAAGAGGGGCTCTGATCAGAAGTGGGTCATTCACAGTCTTTCTCTCAGGAAATCATTATTCTCTACCATTTCTTCATTGATACATCTGAAGGCATGAAAAAGCTAAAATTTGTATGTTTCTCTCTCTGTATGAAATTAAAAGGAGGAAAGCATGTCTGAATACTATTCCCTTGGTGAAGGGCCCTGAGGGGAAGCTGTATGAGGAGTGGCTGAGGTCACTTGGCTTGTTCAGCCTGGAGAAGAGACTGAGCGGAGACCTCATTGCAGTTACAACTTCCTCAGGAGGGTAAAAGGAGGGGCAGGCACTGAACTCTTCTCTGTGGTGACCAGTGACAGGGCCTGAGGTAATCGCCTGAAGTTGTGTCAGGCGAGGTTTGGGTTGGATATTAGAAAAAGGTTCTTCACCCAGAGGATGTTTACATGCTAGAACAGGCTCCCCAGGGAAGTGTTCACAGTACCAAGCATGTCTGAGTTCAAGAAGTGTTTGGACAATCCTCTCAGGCACATGGTGTGACTCTTGGGGAAGGTCCTATGCAGGGCCAGGAGATGGACTTCAATGACCCTTGTGGGTCCTTTCCAACTTGGCATATTCTGTGATTCTATGATATATAAGTACTGCAGCCAGAGATGTGACAGAACCTCTTTACTCAGCCTGCAAGCATACAAGCCAAAAACTGAGATCAGATGATCAATATTCTACCTATTTCAGAATATCTCTTTAAAACTTATCATTTGTGACTGCACGGATAGAAAGGTCACTGTTTAAGAGACCTCTTGCCTTTACCAGAGTAGATCTGAGAGGTCTCATTTGTGTTGTTACAAATCCCAAATACATCTCCTGATCTTGATGGCCTCAAGTATCCAGAGTCAAATTTTCTCCTGAAGGTTTTCAATTACACTTGTCTGACTCCAGTACAATTATTACCCCTGAAAAGAAAGGCTATATAAAATCAGGGGAAACACCCTTGTTGCCTAAAAAAAAAAAGTTTCCTTGTCCAACAAAATGCATGTTTTCATCATTTTTTTTATTTTTCTCAACAAATAAGAGTATAAGCACACACTGCCTACCTTTTAACTTAATGAAGTTATTAAATATAGATGTGTCCTGTGAGGCCACATCTAAATCTACTGCAGAGTAGCGAACCGTATATTGACCATGTATTTCAGCAAGGACTTCAATAGGGGATGTGATTCTACCAACACTGAATTTATGCAGCTTCAACTGACAGTTATGACTGGGTTTAAGTAAAAGGTTTGAAAGTCTCATGACCAACAAGGACTAGTGAAATGGGATAACATATGCTACTGATTCTGTGGGAGAGAGAGTGGCTGAGTTCTGGAACAGAAACATGCAGTAATTTCTGAGAATAACTTTTGCAATGGGAGTTAGAAGGTCCCACTTCACCTGGGGGTGTTTTAATCTGCTACATCTTTCTGGCCATGTGCAAAAAGTCAATCAAGGAAGACTTAAGTAGGTGGGAGAAAGGCATAAGGTATGAAATAGCTTATTTTAAGATACACAACACCAAATCAAGTGAAAGATCACTCATGGCTCCTGCAATTCTTTTCTGCAGCTGCAGATTAGCCCTGAATTGTTATAGCAATGTGGTTAAGAAAAACATGAGCTAATGTTTCCTTTCATTTTTTTATTACTGCTCCCTCCTTCCAACTTTAAAAAGGAGAAAAAAAATGTGTTAAGCAACTGTAAATCTAGACCTAACCAAAGCCTCTAATGTTTTCAGATCACAGGATGTGCTGCTAAAGGGCAACTAATTTGTTATATAGGAGGCAACACTTTGTGTCTCCCTGTCTACCTGATAAATGTAGAAATTTCAGTTCCCCCAGACATCACGTGCAACACATTTCCAGTGTTAGGTGCATGGCTATTTATTCATTTTCTAATAATTAGTATCCTGGGGAGAAATTCTATTGCCACTCTATTTACCTAATTTAATAAAATATTGCAAAAAGAAAAGTGGAAGGAATTTCTTATGTTTTATTAGCATTTGGCAATTTTGATCTTTCTTATGATGTCTACTGACCCCTAGCCTGTAGCTGTGTTTCAAAGCAGTTTCTTTAGCAATTCTTTCTTTAATTAAAAACTATTAACAAAGAGGAAATTTGAATCAAATATCTCAGTGGCAGGGAAAATTTTTACTTACTCAGGATTTTTATTTGACAGAAAATTTTTTTCTTCGCATTTATTAAGAATTTTCTCATTTAGAAGCAAGGAAAAAACCCAAACTAGATTGAGGCCATGTTAGATATTAGAAGAAAACTAAATAAATTTCATCTTCTCCTCCCTATCAAAGTACAGTTTTTTCCATTGTAAATGCTGTCCCATTCTGTTCTTGTTTGCAAAACCTGTCAGAAACAAACCTGTTGAAGCCATTGTGAACATACCAGTACTGGCATTCAAACACAACTGCTTTGGCCAAAGTGTTCTAACTGAGGAAGGTGCAGAAGCGATCTTTTTCCATTTGCACTTTCGATTAGAAATAGAAGCTTCTTACAGGGGTCTGTGTTGAAGATTCCTAATTACGTAATTTGGTTATTTCTTTTGGAAAGTTTATCGGGTACTTGGGAGCTCACTAACCCTTTAAAGCAATGGCATTCTCATGCAGCTATTTAAATATACTTCAGGATACTGTTTCAATATTGTAGCCCATATATAAGCTTTCTTGGCCCAAAACTAAGGAAGAGAGCGCAGCTTCCCTGAGCTCCAACATACAGAGATGATTTCTTGAAGGTGGTGATAAATTTTCATACTGGATGCAATTATTGAGGTCCGTGCAAACACAGAAAGATCTTCACATGCGAATCTAACAAGGTTTCTAGGGAACTTGCAGCTATTACAGATTCACAGGCTCCTTCA
Organism: Sakesphorus luctuosus; assembly: GCA_013396695.1. NCBI lineage: Eukaryota > Metazoa > Chordata > Aves > Passeriformes > Thamnophilidae > Sakesphorus > Sakesphorus luctuosus. The sequence continues at coordinate 3,071,135 of VWZD01002026.1, read as the reverse complement.
CTCAGCTCCTGGGAAAGCACTTACAGCTGATTCCATGCTAATTCATTACTCAATGAATAAGTAAAATCTGTACAGTATAATAAAACCATTGATCATCATGCTTTAAAAAGATTGACTCCTAAATATTTAGGAAGCAGCGTGTATTCAATGGAAATGTTTATTGGCACTGGGAAATTAAACTGTCACCCGTGAAATAGTAAAACTCATTAATGTGGAGTTTCTTTTTAAGTGTTAGGAATTAACTTTATGGCTGCATCAGTAACGGCAAGCCCCAGCCTTAAATCGCCTGCCGTTTAGTATTCGTGAACGTTATTAAAACATATTAACCATAGTTTAATTGACGGAGAATTTAAAAAGATAGGCGAGGGGAGGAAGCAAGGGAAAAAAAAGAAGCCCGAAGCCGCCCAGGGCTGGCGGGAGCGGCAAGGGAGAGGAGGGGATGGAAGGATGGAAGGGAGGCCGGCGGTGCCCGCCGGGGTCCCCCCGGGCCGGGACCATCCAGACGGGGCATTCCCGCACCGCCGGCGGGGCAACAGCGCCCTCTCGCGCCCGCCGCGCTCCGCCGGGGCCCCCGCCCCGCTCCGCCCGACGGGCCGCAGCGAGGGCCGCGCACCGGGAGCGCCGCTCCCGCCCCCGGCGGCATTCCCCTCGCGCTCCCCCGGGTGCGCGGTCAGGGAGCAGCATCTTCTCCTCCTCCTCCTCCTCCTCCGAGCTGCAGGACACGCCAGCACCGGAGCTGGTGCCAGCTGCGCCACGCTTGCCCAAGCGTCCGTACAGCCGCCGCCGCCGGTGCGCGCCCGCCGCAGCACCGCAAAACCCGGCGGCGAGGGATGCTCCTGCCTGCGGGGAGCGACCCCCGCAGAGCCAGCAGCGATACGTGCCAAACTTACGAGGGGCTCTCCCGAGCAATATGACGTGGGCGGCGGTTTTCCACCCAGGATGTGCTAGCACGCCCCGGGACCCAGCCGCGCCCGTGGGAAGCGCTCGGAAGAACAGACGGCAGCGCCGGGCGAGGGGAAGACTCCGGTGCCACTGGCACTGCTCCTCCAGGCTGGAGCGAAATCACGGCCCCCCAGCCCTTACGAGACGGGCCGACGTTCCCCTCCAGGCAGAGGCGCGACTCGGCCTTGGCCCCGTCCCGGACAGTGGCCCTTAGCCGAGGCAGGGAGAGCGGCGGCCACACTGACCGCAAAAGATGCGGCCAGCGGAAGGACAGAAAACCGTGCGGCAAAGCCCGAGAGCGGCTTCTCGCAGTGTCCAGCGGCTCCCGGTCACTCCCACGTCCACATCGTCAGGACGGTGGAGAGCAGTCCTTCTGTCTGGCACCAACTTTGCATTTCTGAGCTCCATTAGCAAAGCGGAGCCGGGCTAAGTTTCTTAGAGGTCATGGTGCAATAACCCCTTTTTCCAGAGAGTTTTCCCCCATCTCTTCCTCCCGCTCCCGCCCCAACCCCAGGCAACTCGTTGCACTCCCGTTACTCACAATTTGTTGCAGTTAATCCCAGATGCCATAAACTGAAGAGCAGCAGAGTGAAGCCCCCGAGGGCTCGGGAATCCATGTTTAGCCCCGCAGGAGTAAGCCAGCCGCTCGCCTGTCTTCTCTGGTCCTGGTCTCCGAGCGCCTCTCAGCCTCTGCGCTCTCTCTCCCTCCGCTCATTTACTCCATACAGCATCCAAGCACTCCGGGCGAAGGGAAGCCGAGGGCGGACGAGGGATCCTCCCCCGCGCCCCTTGGAATAGCCCCTCTGGATGTGGGCGGCAGCGCCCGAGCCGAGCCGAGCCGAGCTGAGCCGAGCCCGCTGCCCCGGCTGCCGCCGCGGCGATTCACCTTGCGAGCGGCGGCTGGGTGGGAAGCGACAAACGAGCGCTGGGCACCTCCTTATAGGCGAGAGCCGCGCTGCACTCCACCTCCTCCCAGCCCCCTGGAAGTCACTCCTCCTCGCCTTCCAGGGAGGATCCTTACTGCAATCTTCACGCGTTGTTGATAAGCATCAGAGTCACGGAGTAAGTCAGATGCCTGGAAATTAAAAAGAAATTTTAAAAATAATGAAAATATCTTTTTTTTTTTATTTTCCCCCTCCTTTGGCTACCACTGTGGCTAGAACATTTTAAAGATCCTCCGGCTCAGGTGTTTGTTTGCTTATGAAGACATATGTTATATACACACACATAAAATATACATTTGTATCCCGGCATATACAGTGCCGAGATAGCGCTACGAGCCCTAGCCCCGCTCCCGGGGTTCAGCCTTATGCCCAGAGATAGGGGATGAGCTCGGACTGGGCAGATGCTCGATCGGCTCTCCTGTCTCGGCTGGTCCAGAGCCTCCCTGCCTAGTTCTCCTGAAGGCGAGCGGAGGTGGTCCCAGCAGAGCCGAAGCGACCTCTCGTTAGTGCCTTCGGCCCAGAAAGGTGGCCACCGGGGTAGCTGACCAGACCCGCAGACCCTGGCATGCACTCCCCTTCCAGTTAGCGAGGGTGATGCTTGCCAAAACCAGATTTCGGGAGTGATTGACGGATTGACTGCTCACCACTTGAACGAGATTATCTTCCCGAGAGGCGTACACGAAACCAGATCTGAACAAACATCCTGCCCTCCCCTGACAGGTTGCGCGTCGGCAGACAGAGCGCTCAGAGCCGGCACCGCACCCCGCGCTTGCCCCGCAACTCCCCGCACCCGTGCGGGCGGGCGGAGGCACCTCCGCTCAGCTCAGGGACTCCAGCTTAATCACTGCTGAGGTCTAACCTTGCTGCTTTGCTGCGGCGTCACCCCGCATCAATAGAGTGCTGCATCAAAGTCAGGCCAAAATTGCATTAGCGATTCCACTGTAATCTGCAAGGAGAGTGTTTGGATCAAGTCTTTGTGCGGGGGGAAAGCCGCTGGTCCTCAACCGTAATCCCTCACAGTGGCAAGGAATAATCAGAAGAAACAGACTGTTCACCAAAACTATCCTGACTTGTCAACGGAGAGCAGAAGTTTAAATTGCTGGCATGCTGTAAGCCTCATTTTAAAAAGTAAGAAGGGTGGAGGAAAGACATCGAGCTTAGCTATTAGGCACTAACTATATCAGAGGTGTCAGGAGGACATCTTAGCTTTAAACAAGTAGTCAGCTTGGAAAGCAAAAGTCCACATTTAAAAATTGACCTGATTATTTCACTTTCTGTTGTTACAAGTGACACAAGTGACATAAGGTTAAATGGGAAGGATAGCTGCCTAGCACTGAGGCTTTCAGTCAGAGTCAATAAAGGATTTAGTCAGACAAAACTAAGACTTAGAAGGAATTTAAAAGCCTAATGAACTCTACGACTATTTAGTTTTTGACTTCAAATACATCTGCACACACCAAGGTTTCGTCTTTGCTCGTGCAAAGACCTGACTCAGTAGCTCTACACTTACATCTGAGCACAATGAGATTTTGGAAACCAGGGGTAATGGTCAGTCCAAGGCTAACACATCTATATGAGGTGTTTGCTTTCCCTTACACAGGTCCTGATCAAGGTATTGAGCTAATCAGCCAGGAGAGATTTGTATGAGGGCCCAGACACCATTGTGTCTGTGCAGGCCCATTTTTGAATGTAGTGAGATCTGCTCGTTTCCCTCAGTGGATGGGGAGACAGAGGCTCTCCCATTCACGTTTTCTGATCCTAGTCAAAAACTTTTCATCTTCTCCATACTGATCATATACAAGGCTCTGGCCCAGAAATTAAGAACTGTATTGCTTTGCTCCATTAGGCCAGGAAGCTGGAATACTGAGAAAATTATGTTATTAACTTGACTTTTTCAGGTGCATGATCAAGCTTGAGAAGTGCTAGCAGTGCTTTCAGAGCTATCACTTGAGTAAAGCTAAGCAGTAGAATATATCAGAAATCTTAAGTCAGAGTGAATTTTCTCTGGCGACACACAGCTCTGGCAGACTCATAATTTTGCAACTGTGTATTCTGAAATTAGCAGAGGAATTCAGAAGGAGATTAAAAATGGGTAGGGGTGTTTCATGCTTTCCTTTTTAAAAATAACTAAAACTAAATGGACTGTGTTTCAAATATTTTCAGTGTCTCTTTAAACTATCTGGCACATTGGTACATTTTTAACTGACTCACTGAACTAATTAGTGGTGTGTTTATAGGAAAACAGATGTGGAAATGAATTATGCAGACTAATTAAAAGCTACCAGTAAATATGAGCCCCATCCTGCAATGCATCCCAGTGGTCACCAGTATGGATCTGATTGCAGGAACCTGGATCCTGGTTATATCATTGACTTTCAAATCATCCTTGTGAGACACACCTCTTCCATAATCTCCTTTGTATCATAAATGCCATGCAGGTACCTTAAGATTTGTGAATGTTTGGGTGCAGAAGCACTACAACTAAGAAGTTATGACCGAAGTGGAGGGCTACGCAGCTGTTTGTTGCAGGAAATTATGTAAATAATGTCATGTTTAAGGGCTTTTTGCCAGCAATATTTTTATTAGAGAGTAAATTTATTAATTACTATTAAAGCTGTTCAGATTAAAACTGTGGCTCATCATCACCCACAGATCTGACCACTGTGGATTTTTTTGAAAACTCGTTGGTTTAGCTTTAGTGTATCTGGACTTTATTCAAAGTTATGGTGATGGTTGCCACTGAAGGTGTTCCAAAGCCTTGGCAATGTCTGGAGGCCTTGTTACACATTTAGTTATCTGTCCTTTTTAACTCAGCAAAAACTCCTTTCTAACTCTCCCATTTATTGTAGCACATTTTCTCCTCTTCATTGAAAGCAAAGCTGACCTTAACAGTGAAGACCCTGAGACCCTTCCTTTCAATTCCTGACTCTTTGACAAAGTTCATTTATAGTCCTTTGCCAGTTACTTGATGTTCACTCCCTGATTCTTAAACAAGGGAAATACACCAGTACCTCATCCCATTCATGTGGCAAGAGTAGAGATATCCTAATGCCTGGCACCCATTCACTGCAGTCACAGTGATCATATGAGCACCTTTATAATTTCGGAGGCAATGCAGGTCATGGTTAAGTCATCTGGGACTGTATTGAAATGGCTGCATTAGTTCTGGGTGAGAAAGCCTGAAGTGGCCATTAGTTACTCTCCCCCCACCCCCCAATGGCAGCTGAGTACCCACGTTAATGCTTCTCAGGACACAAGCAGTACATGACCTGCGTAATGGGAAGAGGAAGACAAACAGCATTACCCCAGTAGCTGGTCCTATCACAGTCTTACTGGCTTTACAATGCAAGCCACAAATTGCTGAAATTAAACATTTAAGTTTTCAGCCCCAGAGTCCTACCACAGTCTATTCTACCAGTCTGGAGCCTTGTTATTTGAGCAGAAGGAACCATTTGTGGGAATTAGGTGAGAGAATATGAACAGGGGAGCTATGGAAGGATATTAACACATAAGGAAGAACAGGAAAAGCTGTGTGCCACCAGGGAAGTAGGGATATATGTATTTTTGAAGGAGAAAGCTTTTTTATTTACCTCTGATAATTATTACCTCTGAGAAAGTAAGTTTATCTGTGATCAGATAAACTTGTGTTCTTTCCTAGAGTCAGTAAACAGCATTAGTACTGCTATAATCCATGCTGATTTTGCCACTACAAGTGATAATGGTTTGGCCCATGAATTCAATGAATCCATTGGTTTGGGTAATTGCAGGTGCAAGCTTTATCTCTGACCCCAACTGTATAACATTCATGGAAGTTAAATAGCATTACACATATATACAGACTTAATTGTACATGGCTTTTTAATCACATATTGCTGTCCACATATTCCTGTTGATAACTAGGAATTTATCTGAAGAATATGGTTCCCAACAAAAACCCTAAAGGTCACATAAAAAAACCTAAAGGTAATTATATTTCATTTTCCCTTAGAATATTCCCCTATAAATAGAAAGGACTCATTCATTAAAGAGAATATTTGGGGAGCTTACATAAAACACATCGACCCCAACCAGGTTGGTGCAACAGCAGGCTGCTCATTATCCTTGGATAGTTCCACAGCATACCTAAGTCCGGAGGACAGGAGAATTTAATGATCTGCTGGGATAATCTGATGGCCAGTAGCATTTTTGAGATGCATGCTGAGATTAGGTAAAAGAAATCAGATGTCAAGCTGTGCAGTGATTATTGGAAGACAAAGAACTAAAATCCCCTCTTCCTCCCTCTCATCTTTCCCCACATTATTTTACCTCTGTCTGCTGGTATGGCTTTCATTAAATTATCGTCTGCCTATGAAGACACTTGTGTCCATCATGGCCAGATACAGCTACCAGACTTAAAAGATCAATGACCTGAGTAAATAATAGTAGAAATGGCTATGGCTAAATATTGCCTAGGGACTTCAATAGGCCTTATATGGGACACACTTCTCCCTAGGGTAATTCCAGTGACATTGCAGTGCAGGACAGAGACACAGAGGATGCCATCCATGGTCTGCTTTCTGTGCTGGTTCCCTATCCAACACAGTGGTCAGCTCCAGCTGGGTCAGTCACAGTTGGCCCTGAGCAATACCGCTGTTTTACTAAAATGCTGCATCATCCTGGTGCATTTATTGTCTCAGAATCAGCTCTCTACCAGTGTGGATGGATGGACTTTATGAGGTGTCAATATAAATGCAAACCCCATTTCTGTGATGTAATTAACCACCATCAGCCCTGAAAAGAGAGCTCATACACAAACTAATAATGCAATTTTCCCTCCTTGTTTTGAAGCCTCTCAAATTAGAATGAAGAAACCCCTAAAAGGTCCCCAGGCAGTTGGGTGTCACAGTATGGTCGTAATCCTTGGAGTGCAGCTGACTAAGTAATGGGAACATTTTGAAGTAAGGGCTATGAGTCTCAGCTAAGGTCAAAGCCCAGAGTCTGCCTCACAGTACTTAGGAACATCAAGACAAACTAGAGCAAAAAAAAAAAAATTACAGAAGCTGGAGAGGCATTTAGCAAAAATCTCTGTTTGATAGACATCCCAGTGCAGACTGGAGAGTTGGAAAGAAGAAAAGTTGTCTGTATAAATGCCTATTTCCATGCATAAGGAAGGCAGCTTTATTTGTCACTTATTGGCAGCTACCAAGTCTCCATTTTGCAGAGATTCAATCATTCAGTCATGGAATTGCAGTATCTGCCATGTTACTGGTGTGAGAAATGGCATATAATGAATAGACACTGTGACAGATTTTTCAGAAACAATTAATGATTTTGTGTGAACAACCAAGGTAGCCCTTAAGGGACATTTTTTTCAGAATTATTTGGGCCTTTACTTGTTGAATATCCAGTGTCATGATATGTCCGTCCAAAGAAGAGGGTTAAAAGAAGAGGCATCCAAAATCATTAGTCTCTATTGAACACTTGCACCTCAGTCTACCACTAATCCATGGTCTCATGCTCTAGGAGAGAAACAATCACCTGGGCCTTTATACGTAATGAATAACTTTGAATGTCTCAATCATTTCACCGAGGAAATTTGCAAGGAGTGAAAAAGAGAGCTAATTTCATCAAATAAATCATTCGTGACAAATGGCTCATCCAGTGCTTGCACTCAGAAAATTATTATTAGCAACAGCTGGACTGGGTATGACAACCTATATTCAGGCATTCTTTTACATTTCTGCCTGTCCTTCACTAATCTTTCATTGTGGATAGAGGTCAGAGAGGAGTGAAAAGAGGAAAGTTGTGTGGAAGCTAATGGAATCATTAGGTCATTTTTAACCTTGCTGCAATTATCATACAGAAGGAGCCAACTGAGAATAATGAAAGGCGAGACTGTAATTTAGACTCCCCTGAAAAAGGAAGAAATGAATACACCTTCTCTCAGAAGCCATCAGGATTTCTAGGTTCAATCCTGTGGGAATTAGCAGCTCCTGAGCACTCCTGTGTTGCTTCTCAGCATAGGCACAGGATACTCAGCATCCTGGGCCCATGTTTTCACAAAATCCCTGCCTTTCTAAAGGCTGATGCTGTCATTTCTCTGATGCAGACATTGAAGGACAATGAACAGAAAATGAGATTGATAGCGGTCCCTTAGTCACAGTATAACTGAGCTGCTTCTGAACAAAGTACTTGCTGAGGACTGGGCTGAAAGTTAATTTGGACTAAACTATGAAAATTCCCATATATTTTTAATGTTGTTGTATTGGGTTTCTGTGGCCAGGTTTTGGTAGCAGGGTGGCTACAGGGGTGGCTTCTGTGAGAAGCTGCCAGAAGCTTTCACCATGTCCAGCAGGGCTTCAGGATGGCCCTGCCAATGCCCAAGGCTGAGCCAATCAGGAATGATAGTAATGATAGTAATGCCTCTGTGATAACATATTTAAGAAGGAAAAAATGTTACTGTTCAGATGAAAATTGCAGCCGGAGAAGAGTGGAGTGAGAACATGTGAACAAGTCTACAGGCACCAAGGTCAGCAGAGAAGGAGGGGCAGGAGGTGCTCCAGGCACCTGAGCTGTGGTTCACCTGCAGCCCATGGTGCAGATCATGGTGAGGCAACTGTGCCCCTGCAGCCCGTGGAGGACCATTGGGGTGCAGGGATTCTCCTGCAGCCCAAGGAGGAGCCCACACTGGAGCACGTGGATGCCTAAAGGAGGCCTTGACCTCCTGGGAGGCCCATGATGGAGCAGGGTCCTGGCAGGGACCTGCTGACCCATGGAGAGAGGAGCCCATGCTGGAGACGGTTTTCCTGTAGGACCTGTGGCCCTGTGGGGGACACTGGCTGGAGTAGGCTGTGCCTGAAGGACTGCAATCTGTGGAGAATTGACACACATTTCACCAGTTTGTGCAGAACTGTTGCCCGTGGGAAGGACTCCCTGGAGAAGTTCACGGATGACTGTCTCCTGTGGTTTTGACCCCACACTGGAGCAGAAGTAGGACTCCTCTTCCTGAGCCATGGCAGGAACAACCTGTGATGAACTGACTGTAATCTCCATTCCCTGTCTCCCTGAGCCACCTTGAGGGGGAGGAGGTAGAACTTGGGAAGGAAGAAGAGTTGGAGAAAGGTGTTTTTAAAATTTATTTTACTTCTCATTATCCTGCTCTGATTTTGCAAGTAATAAATCTAATTAATAGCCCCACTTCAAGTCCATTTTGCCCATGACAGTAACTCGTGAGTGATCTCTCCAGGTCCTTATCTCAGTTCATGAACCCTTCATTATATTTTCTCTCTTTTGTCCAGTTGGAGATAGAAGTGAGAGAGGGACTTTTGTGGGTACCTGGCATCCCACACACAGATATATATATATATATTTACATAAGTATATGCACACAGATATACACACACAGAAGTCTGTGTAAAACAGGAAATCAAACAAGGTAAACTCACTCCTCACTAGGAGATCCATTTATTTCACACTTGCTGACTAAAAATGTTTGTTTTCTTCTAGGAAGTGGATGCATTTTCATCAGAATGAGAAAATTTCATGTAGACCTACCACTGTCTCTTCAAAGCAAAGTGATTTTAACTCCATGAGGGATAGCTGATTACACAGTGATATGTAGGCCTGAATCAGACATACTCATCCTACCTCTGACTGGAGCCACCTCGAGGTATTGGAAGCTTCTGCTTTATGCCAGTCTGGATTACAGATGGCACTAGAGTTAATGAATCCCTCCTACTCACTAAAGATCTGCTGATAACATGAGAATATTAACATAATGTAACTATGTAGAAGGATGGTTATTCAGGGGTTCTTTTGCAATCAATGTATTTTGCGTTAGTTACAAAAAAACATTAGTGATTTGAGCAACCAGAATCAAAACTAAGCCAAAATTAGAAGTCCTCCTTGGTGCACTTTTTTTTTTATTTTTTTTTTTCTCCTGACTCACAGGAGCTTTTTTTTCATTTGTTATAAGGAGTATACTTGGATGGTGTTTGGAATTCCAGGGTAAGGAAGAAAATCAAACTCACCATTGACAATTTTGATGCCTGCGATTTAAACTAGAGCAAACAAGATTCCCATCAAGGAGGAGGAATTCCAGTCAGTCAAACTTTGTGTTCACTTCTTAGATGTGTGTTGAATCAGTTGAGGTTCAGGCAGAAAATGTGAAAGAATACCAGAGAGATTTCATTTAATTTCATTTCATTGAGATTTGGTTTTCACTTGAAGGGATCCTTCTTGGCTGTGTGCAGGGCTAAAGACCGAGAGGTGAAGTGTGGCAAACCATGCCCTGCAGTTCACCAAACGCCCAGACTTTAACCTGTCATCCACACAATTTGAACATGAATTAAGTTTGAGCTTGAGAGTGAATTCACACTCCCTTTCAAAGGTTGCAGAGATGTACCAGAGTCAAAAGGCAGGATTAAGACATCGAGAATGAGTGTGGAAGAGTAGGAGGCTAGCCCAAGTTGTCTTACCTTTCTTTATTGGATTCCATGTCCCATACTATCTTGCCTTCAGTTTGCAAATCAATTTCATAAATGTAAGAACTCAAGAGAATGGTAGCCATCTGAGGAAACAGCATTTAACTAATCTTACCCAAATAGGCAGCAAAATACAACATAAACACCTTACTTGACTTTTGTACCATCTTATGGGTTAAGATGTTCGTTGCAGGCAAATCCAGGCAGCAGAGAATCTCAGCAGTGACAGGAAGGTCGCAGGCAGTCAGACATGTTCCACAGAAACTTTTAGCATTGTGTAATATGAAGAAGGAACTATGGAAATGAGCAGTATGTATTGACACATGCAAGTGTTAGTACCAGTTATGTAAATGAATTTATTATAAGCAACCTAATTCCCATAGTGAATTATCACAGGTGGATAAAAAAGAAGCATTATATTGTTTGCTTTATGACAACGATCACATAATTCCAGCTTCATTGTTTTTAACTATTTACATGAAACATTGATTAATAAAGCTTTAAAAGGCGGTCAGACAAAGATACATGAATGTGTGATATGAGTGAAATTACTCCCCAGTATAAAAAAGTAGTGAAGCTATATCAGGGATGAACATGATCTATTCTGTCTGCCAGGTTCTCCTTGACAAAGGCTGAGAAGTGACTACAACCAGCTATAATCATTAACCTTCGCTTTCATTCTTTTTGAATCTACTTTTGTGTCCACTTAAACCATCAGCCTTTGAGATATAGTCACCTTTTTCCCCATCTATATTTATACGTGCTATAGTTCTGATCCCACTATGAAGGTTGTGGAAGCCTGCACAATATTACCACAGGTCAGCTGTTACACAGACAATTATAACACTCTGCGAGCACATCAGTGAGCAAAAGTCATAACACCAAAAAAGGAAATAAGAATCATCAAGAGTTTAGGATGACGGAGAGTTAATTCATTTGCTACCAATCCATGTCACTGCAGATGCATACTATGGATTAACATTACTGATATATCCATTTTGCTAAGTGGATACAGTTGTCTGATGATACTTACTCACTTGAGATGATTGTATTGTTGTATTATTGAGGTATCTCACAAAAACTGATACCGATTAACATTAATGATTTTAGCAAAACTACAACCCAGCTTTAAAGATTTTGAGTATTTTGAAAATAAAGAATAGACTGCTTAACAATTTTTTTTTTCTGAATTATAAAACAAGTTTCTTATTAATTAAATTATTGGTCAGTGTCAAGAGCAAAAGAGAAGCTTAACAAAATATCAGATACTTGGCTATACCTAGGTGAAATCTTTCTCTTTTTATTACCTCAATAGTGATTGAAAGGAAAGGTCAAGGTTAAATCTGTGATGTTGTGCTTGTTAGGTGATATCCCATGAATCTAGTTTGTGCTTCTGGTACTGAAGATTTCCAGAGGAGCTCATCTCTGAGAATTATTCAATTCCCAAATCTGCTGAATATTCCCTGTTGCCCTTGGGAACTGCTATTTTGAAAACTACTTTTTAAACTTTCTGGGTTAAGCATCCCCTGATGGAACTGTATGTAGCTCCACCTAATTTTAATGCTGACTTACATCAGCTGGATGTCATATGGTGCTAAAATGAAATGCAATAGCCAAATCCTAAAGGTTGTATATAATTTTAAGCTACCTGGAGAAATCTGGAGTTTTTAGCTCTGAGGATCTTTGTGCTACCTTGTCTCACACTGATACAGAGGAAGATAACATTAAGTGAAGAGGACATGGAACAAAAGCATTTTTGTAATTCTGTGCTAATCTTCACAGTTGTTTGCCTTTTTTTTTCTTTTTCTTTTTCTTTTTTTTTTTTTTTTGATTTCCTCTTAAATTGTAGATTATAAGATAGTTACTGGGAGTAATCCAGTTAGGAGTATAGTGCTGTATACATATCTCTCTCTATAGATCTCATATTTGAAAGCAAAAAGTGGTATCTAGTCCTACTTTTCTTAGAGAACCTATCTTTATTACGCTCCACAATCTGTATCTGTTATGTCAAATCATAAAGCATTAAATGTAAAGCAGAGGTGAGAGATATACTTACAAAAGTTTAGTCTTTTTGATATCAAGAGAGTTAGAGGGAGAGAGCATCATGCAACACCCTCAGTAAGTGTTGAACCCCTGAATATCAGAGGGGTCTTGAAATAGTCTGAACTAAACTCCAACAAAAGCGTTAAAAATCAGCTGCTTTGATTTTAATAGCTTCTCAGGTGGTTTGGTTAGAGAGCTTTTCTCTCGCTAGGTACAGGACCCAATTTTCTTACACCAGAATGATGGACAACAAATATTTTGACCCTTAGATTAGCTCATTTGCTTAGAGGCATGGTGCTAGTAACACCAACCTTGTGGGTTTGATCCCTGTATGGACCATTCATCCAAGAGCTTCATTTGATGACTTTTGTGGGTCCCTTCCATCTCAGAATATTCTGTGAAACATCCCCCAATTCCAGAATACTCTGAAGGCAAGAAAGATCTACATCTGACCAAAAGCTCTTTATGATTTGACTTTTAGTCTGCTGAAAGACTAAATTACATGCTTGCCTTCTCTATTATATACTTTTTTTGAAGATAAACAGTTCTTTTAATGGAACAGGAGATTGCATAATCATTGTGAAGTCCTTGAGCTTTCTGATGGCTGCAGATTTCTCTGTTAAAGTCTAGATGAGCTATACAACACAAAAATATATCTGAAAGTTTTTCATTGACATTACTAGGAAGGTGAAATGACTGTCGGTCTGATGTCAGCAGGAGGTGTTGTCAAGAAGGGGAAAGAAAAAAACCTCAAAACCCCCTGCAGACATTCAAGAAGAAATTTTGTACTCTTGAGTAATTGCAATTCTCAAATGAAAAAATAGACTTGGATAAACCTGGAGGCACCTTTATGTTTTTCCTTTTGAAACCTTCCATCTCCCTGACATGACGCTTTGCTGTTCTGTCATTTCTATCATTGTGCCATGCTGGGATAGTTCCTTTTTCAGGGGAGAGGGAGTATTTTTGGTCCAAAGACCCTACTGTGCCAATATTTACAACTAAGCCTTTTTGAGATTTTTTTTTAAAGTCTTAATCAACAAACAGATATATTCTTTGTCTGTTGGAAGAGAAGCTGCAATTATCAGGAGAATTTCATTTCAAATGTCACGTACATTTTTCATGTAGGTGGTGAGGTAGGCAGTCATCTCAGTGGTAGGTTATAAGCATGTTTGTTATATACTTTGAATGTTACTTTGCTGATTTCACTGTGGTGCTTTTTTTTCTCTGATATGCACAGGAAGCCCAGAGCAGTAAAGAGCCTCCCTTCCATGCCATTTTTCCTCTTGTTAATAAATCACGACTGAAATTGCAGTTGTGAAGGTATGTAATTACAGAAATTTCATCCCAAGGAGGTGTCACATCTTGCTGCAAGTCATTGCTGTCCCTTTGTCTAGACAGAAAATGGCTGAACAACTCTTTTGTGTTACTTAATTCCTTCCCGTTCTTTCCTGTCTGGATCCTTTTCCTCTTCTCAAGTAGTTCACTAACCAATCAGGTCATGTGCCATCACATTACACCCTTCCTCATGACCTCTTTGGATCTCATATCATTCTTAAAATCATTAATTATGTGTTTTGGTTTAGCTTTGCTTTGGTGCTTTTGTTTTGTTTTTTTTTTTGTTGGTTTGGTTTGGTTTGGTTTTTTTCCATGATTAAAACTGATGTTCTGTTTAACTGCTTCTTTCTTCCCTGGAAGTCCATTGTACTGTCTGCATTGTTTCTCTCTGCTTTCTGACTCTTCCATTAGTGCTCCTCCAGGCTTAGAGAGCTCCAGTGAGAGCTCTGCTATCTTTAGATTTGCTTCCTTTTCTCCAGTTTGGGAGAAACACTTCTATTCCACTAGTGGCAATTTCCCTATTCACTCTTTTTCATTGCTTTGCATGTTGCTTTGTTATTACTGCCTTCACAAACCTATCTTCACCTGTCACTGCTGCCCTTGATTTAAAAAATAGAGGGCAGGCCATGTATCTCTCTGCATGGAGGAAATACTGCTGATAGAAAGCTGCAGGGCTAAAGCCAATGTCTAAAATGCTCAAACTTTTCTGTGCAAGATTTCCCTACAACATCATCTCCTTGATCTATGGCTGTTTTATGACAGTGAAGCAACCACAGATTAGATTCATCTGGCCTAGTACTTTCATATTTCATCTCTGTATATGTTGGAATGTATTTGCTATTTGCTGTGTGTATTTGCTATCGCTCTTTTGTATTTGATGAAGTGTTTTTTTCCATCTCATAAAGGCCCTTGGGTGGGACTCAGCTGTTTAAGTAGAGGTACACAGTATTATTTTAACCATTGCAGGGTTTCCTGCTTGGCCAGTTATTATCTCTCCAGAAGGGTATGATGCTTGCACAGGTTGTGTGCTACATGCAGATGGCTCATACTGCTGTGTTATGCTTTACCCTGGTGCACATTCCCTACTGCAACTGTGTATTAAATGGCTGTGACTAAACAACACAGGTCCTCTCATCTTATCTTGCCATCTTAAGCTTCCTCTGGCAGCTTTTCAGGAAGTCAGAGCAGTCACACTTGTGCAGAAACCAAACGGATGGACAAATTATAGCAAATGGGAAACCAAACCCCTGGTACTGAGCAATACTTTCCTAGCACAAACACCACTGAGTGAAAATATGGAGTCAGGTGTAATAGTAAAAGAGAAAAGTAGAAAAAGGTAAAATAGAAGTAAAGCAAAATAAAACATTAAGAGTAGCCTTATCAGAAAACCCTGTTAAACTCAGCCATCGTAGAGGTCAGACTGTACTGCCACATCCCTCTCTATGGCTTTTGCTAGCTTAACCCTAGCTTTGAGAAATACATGCTCACCAGTGCAAGTCTTCTGCATAATCTTCTGCTGGAAACATTATTTTTACCTTTTCTCTTAAATGATTTTCCTGATCAGGTTGTAGTGCATTTTGGAGTAGTGTTGCTGTGTGCATTAAATTAAGACTGGCATACGTTTATTTATTAGTACAGGGGCAAAAAGATTTTCACAGTGCCTCTTTCAAAGATCTGAGACCTACTGTAATTCCATTAAATTAAGCTGATTAATATGAGGAACTCAGCCACATTTACATCTAATAAAAAAAAAAGAAAAGTAAAGTATTGTTCCTGGATAAATTAGAATGTGAAATATAATGCTTTCCTCTGGGAAGTGTTTCCTCCTTCCTTTATGGACTTCATATCCTACACTGAAAAGATAAGACACAAATTTCCACCTATTAATTCTTAAAAATAAACCACAAGCAAAATTCTCTGCATTTACGGGGAGTCTCAAAATGTTAGAGGTAGTATTGAAATGTTGACCGATGGCTAACTTCTACTGGTGAGGAATGAGCAATTTAGTTAGGATGAGCTAATAATGTATTTCCAGTGGTAAGTAACAGCTCTCCATTCTGGATAAAAATGATTATTTTAATAAGGCTTGAAATTGCAGGCATGATATGTGCTGTGATAGTATGTAGGATGAACCGGTAGTGCAAAACCAAAAACACTAAATGGTGCTTGAGCAGGGAACCTCTGAGGGATTATTAAAGATTATAACAATAGTCTGTTAGCCATGGAAATAAGATTAATATGACTTCGCATAAAACAGTTATTTGCAATCTGGAATAAAAAAGCACCCAAAAGCCTTTTTCCCCCTCATCTTTTTCTGTCTTTTAAAAATATTTTGCTTTTTAATATTTAAAATGCCTTTTCACACTTTATTGGTTTTTTTTCCTGCTTTCAAGGATGATACACAACTCAATTCTACTACTAGTCACAGACTGCAGGACATAATCCTGCACGATATCCCGGGCTATCATGTTAATACTGCAAGACAGTCTACCTTTTTTAGGGTACAGTCTGGGGTTGCTAGTGATGTCCTTGTTGCATTTTATCAGCAATAGTATTAGACAGAAACTGCCCCTGGAAGAGGCTCGTGGTCTGTTACAAAGCAGTTCCTGAGGTAAACCACGGACCTTCTGGTAGCCGGTTATGTTTAGGGCATAGCAACTTCTTCGCTTTCTCCCTCTAACTTTCTCCTCAGTCCCTCTTTTCTTTGTAAGCTGGAAGGTCTTTTGGGAGCAGCTGACAAAATCTCCTGCACAGGGCTGTGCTTGGCACAACAGGACACAGATCTTGGCTGGAACTTTTTGTCAATGCAGTGATACAGATACTACACTGATAATAAAGGATTCACACAGAAAGATCAGTAGGTACAAGATGTTAGTGCTTTAAAGACCCCTCACTTTTATGATTAAAAGGGAACAACTAGTATATAATCCATCGTCCTCATAAGACTTTTGTGGGTATTAATTATGTAATTGCCTGCACAGTGCTTTGAAGATACAAAGGCAGATCCCTGTCTGTGTTAGAGTTCAGAGAGCACAAGGTAATCTAACACAACCAAAGCAAAAAGTCATCCACTGGATTTCTTGGCTACTAGAGAGCAGTTGTGAAGGTTATTTCACCATCTTTCCTAGCCTGGCTGTTAGGGTAAGAAGTCTCCTGCCTCTTTCTAGATGCACCACTCCTCAGGGATGAACTCAAGACAGCTCTCGGCAGAGAGGAGCCTGAGGATACTTGTTGCTTCCAAAAGCTCTCCTTCATGTAATCTGGATAGAACAGTACATTAGAGCAAAGCACAAAACTCAGTCCAGCAGTGAATACCCAGCTCTGCATTAGCACAGCACTGGCAGTACACTTCACAGCAGGGCTACAGCTCTCATGTGCACTGAAGATACAGAATTCCAGAGTTAAACATGTCTTCACCTTTCCTCACTTTTTCAGTGTAGATAGAACTTCAGTGGCCTAAAAGCTAGTGTTAGACTTCAGGACAACTGAGTCTACTCTGTGACCCCTCCTCCACAACCACTAATTTTTTCTTTCCTTGGCACAAGATCTAACTAATGAGTTTCCATGTCCTGGGTGTGTATAAAACATATTTAACTACCAGAAAAGTAACTCCAGGTTTAGCATACATCTATGAATTACAACTATGCCAT
The DNA here is from genome assembly GCA_013396695.1 of Sakesphorus luctuosus. Classification (NCBI taxonomy): domain Eukaryota; kingdom Metazoa; phylum Chordata; class Aves; order Passeriformes; family Thamnophilidae; genus Sakesphorus; species Sakesphorus luctuosus. The sequence goes on along the minus strand of VWZD01002026.1, from coordinate 3,053,759 downwards.
TTGAAATTGGTAGGCCTGAGGTGAGGTTCAGTTAGGATGGAGAAGGCTAGAGGCAAGAAGTTACCATTTTATAGACCAAATCTCACCTTTCTCAAGCCTGTTGTGTATAGAGCTTTAATTATTGAAACTCTCTGTCTCCATGTCATGTTGCCATTTGTCACAGTGCTGAAAATAAAGGAGAATAAAAAGTGAAAATTAAAAAGCATAAAGCAAAACATAATCAAAAGAATAGGGAAGAACATAGCCTTTTTTAATAATGTGCCCTTATTAAGGAAAGAAGCTAATGACTCCTTGCTGTTATTTTTTTTTCAGAATCATAGAATCACTAAGACTGGAAAAGACCTTTAAGGTCATCAAGTCCAACCGTTAACACAGTACTGCCAAGTCCACCACTAACCATGTCCATAAGTGCCACATCTACACCTGTCATATACCTCCAGGGATGGTGACTCAACAGCTTCCCTGGGCAGTCTACTCCAACACTTGACAACCCTTTTGGTGAAACAGTTTTTCCTAGCATCCAATCTAAACCTCTCCTGGTGCAACTTACACCATTTCCTTTTCTTATATAATTTGTTACTTGAGAGAAGAGACCAACACCCACGTCATTACAGTCTCCTTTCAGGTAGTTGTAGAGAGAGATAAGGTCTCCCTGAGTCTCATTTTCTCCAGGCTAAATAATCCCAGTTTCCTCAGCTGCTTCTCATAGGACTTAATAACAAACTTTTGAAATTTCAGAAGCACTCTTGAAATACAACAGAACTAAACAACTCATGTTCGGTTCTGCCCATTTAAGCTTTTTAATGAGTCTAGATGGACATCTTTCAAGACTTGCATAGAGTCATAAAATAAAGCCAATTCATGCTTTCCTGAGAGCTCTTTTTTAAAACCATAAAACAAAAGCATTTCTCAGAAAAAGAAGGGAGAACATTTCATCCTACTTTAGAATAAGCCACTGGAACATCCTACCTATAGAACTGTACTTGGGCTCTTCTGACTCTATTTAGTGTCCTTATAACAGAAGGTGTTGAAAGCCAACAGAAGATATTAATTTGCTGTAAGTCACTTCACGAAATGTATGGCTTGTATAATGGAAAGGGTCTTAGAAGTTAATATTTGCTGGCTTAAATATTTATATCCATTAATTTCTTCACAGGAAATCACAGCTCAGCATCAGCTGTTCACAGAGCAGAGCTGATCCTGTTTTCTTCTACCTCTGAAAGCCTGTGTTGTGATTTCGGTGGGGTAGGCATGGAAGAATCAGTTCATTCACTGTCAAATGATAGGATTCAGTACACAAAGGTGATGGCAGTCAGGGTAGAGAGCTGTGATATTTTTTCCAGAAGCAGAAAAGAGGAGTGAAAACCAGGCATTCAAAAAGCAGCGTGTATGAGTGCTTTAAATGCTCTGATTTTGACCAAGAATAAAAATGTGAAGAGCTGCTTCACAAGCACTTCTTGTCCTCTATTGACTTCCATTAAGAATCACAGTTCTTGATAGCCTGAATAACATCTTTCTGCATGTGCTTGTGCCTATGTATGTACATAGATGCAAGCTTTGTCATCAGGCAGGCCTTCCTTCAGAGCACCCACAGAGCATTCCCTGGTTTCCTCTCATTTAAAACCTAAACGCTTTTAGAGAAGCTGCTGCTTAACAGAAAGTTAAGAGGTTTTATTCTCAAAGAAACCCTTTATGAAACACTAAAAAAAAAGGCAAACAAACAAAACACTTCTGTTAGTATTGCACTCATTGTTCTCACATGAGTCTGTGAGAACAAGACACAGCCCACCTTCACTGTGAACACAGAGTTGTCCTGGGGCTCTTAAATAAGCTTTAATGGTAGGTCTATTCCTTTTGCAGTTAGGATTCAAAACAATCTTTGCTGTTCTAGATTTCTGTTTAAATTGCACATAGGAGTTGTTCTAAAAATAATCAAACCAGAATGTTCCTTCTGCACAAAATATAATGATTCTTATTACTTTCCATTTGCAGGAAAATGGAAAATTAAAAATGCATTTTTTGTATCAACACACAAAGATTGGAGAGTTGTAAATTGATGATGTTAATATGGACTAGTTTGAGGATGTTTTCACAAAGAGGAGTTTACTATTTCAGAAAAATATTCTTTCTCTTGAATTTTATGAGATTTTTGAATGCTTTTTTCAAGTGACTGTGAAGGAAGCAAGGCAAGGGTTTTTGACAGAAAATGCTCTGACAAGTCAATAGAAGCCTATTGAGATTTACTGAAGATATTGAAGAGGTAGCATGAGTGCCACCAGCCTCTGGAAAAGAGAGGATGGCACAAGTTAATTGTATTTAGGGTCATGGGACCGATGGTGCCCATGGGAGGATTTGGCAGCAGGGGAAAACCTAAAGATCATAGCAGCACGCTGTAACTTCTGCCCTTAATGCCTGAAACATGCAGTTTAAAAAGAAGTGAACACTTCTCCTGCCATTTATAGTTCATATTCTAGCAGATATTCAGCGACTGGAGAAATTGCTCTGCTTTGTTTGAAGCCAGTCTTAAAGCTTTTCTGATAAGAAGTTTAACCCTTTGTACAACAGAACTAATGATGACTTGCCTCTTGCACAAAGACAGGCAGTAGTTGGGAGATGCAAATAATTTTAAAGGATTTTGTTTTCCTTCGCTGAAAGTTATTCTAGAAGTGGAAAAATACTGTTATACTACCATTTTTATACAGATTTTTTTAAAGGTCATTTTAAATGGAGATACTGATTTAAAAAGCAGCAGACTAGTTCAATACTACAAAGCCAGTGAGGAAAAAAAGAAGCTATCCTTTCCTTTTTATGCTGATTATTTGCCTAGGTTGCATTTTTTTGTTCATAGCTATTGTAAAAACAAAATGTAAATTGCACAATTAAACATTTGGAACAGCCTCCTTTATCAGTCTATAATTCACAGTGTGTCAGGGACATCTAATAACATCCTATTACGGATCACTTATCAGATAGTTGTTGAGTTAACTGCTATTATCTTCTTTGCCATCCCCCATAATTTGATGTGAATAGTTTCCGTTATACAGGGTAGCAATATTCTTCCTGCATTGTTATGCAGCCCCTTTCCTCTCATTTTTTAGTCTTAGTCTCCTGTTCTTTCTCTTGTCTGGTTTGTGTTATCACCTGGAGGTAGCACTATATAGATGATACTACTTCATGCTTCCTCTTTCCTTATACACTTCAATTAGCTACTGCTGTAGATATTTTTGTTCTGCTTTGATGGGACTGCTATTATATTTGCAATTGCTACTGGTGATCTGTATGTTTTCTAATGCAGATTTTTCCCAGGATGGCTAAGAGCACTACAGCTCCTGCATTAGCACCTCCTGCCTGCAGTGGACATCGTAATTATCTTTGACACTCCTACCATCCTATTATTTAGGCAGCTGGCTGTGGCTGCCTTGAGTGCCTGTCACTAACTAATGCTCCGTAGATGTGGCAAGCATGGGTTTGAGGAGTCATTTCCCACTCCCCTTTTACTCCCCTTTCACTAGAAACAAGCACAGCTTTTTGACTTGTCGAATGCTGGGATCACTCGCTGCTGCTGCTGCTGCTGCTGCTCTGTGGGACACCCGCCAGTCCAAAGGAGTAGGAGTGCTGGAGCATGGTGAGCACATCTCTTTCACTCGCGAGGCCAGGCAGCCTGAGTGCCTGCTCGCTACCATGAGCAGCTTCTGCTCCTCTGCCCTCCCAGGCACAGCTCCCAGATCTGCTGGGAGAAGCTGTCTGCAGGCAATGTTCAGCGACAATACAGGAAAGGGAGGTGGAAAGAGGCAGGAGACACAGGTTCTGTGATCACTGGCCAGTCTCCAGCTGGCTTTGTGTCTTCTCGCAGCATTTTTCATGAGGATTTGCGTAATCAGGCAGAACAGTTCTGGTCAGGAAACCCCGGTGGTGAGCTCTCCCTCACTGTTAGGAAAGTAGTTTTGTGCCTGTGCAGTCTCTAGTAGCAGTCAATGCAGTCATCTTCCAGAAAGATGACTGGGGTCTTGAGAATTACAGTGCAAATTTCTTATTTTTTATAGTTCCCCTTCAGTTCTGGGGTTTAAGCACTCAGATTCTCTGGTACTTCAGTACAACAGATTTTTCAGTATTCTATAATGCATATTGTATCAGTTGTAACATCCAAAGATGCACTTATTGATTAAAGACGCGTTTAATTTTTCCAGAATTTAATTACTGAGAAATTTAATTTTTATTCAAATGGCAAAGCTGACTAAGCAGTGATTTAAAAATACCTTCTCAACAAATGACTTCAAGTTGGAATGCTTAATGTATCATCAGTACTCACTATAGCAAGTCCACCTTGCAGTGTTAATATTCCCAACTAGAAATACCCAATACTTATGGGTTAACTGTTGCCTCTCTCCCTGTAAAATACTCACAAAGAATGCTTGAGGGTATTTTGGGATCATTCTTAGCAAAATAGCACAGAATGCCTTGTGGCGAATATATTTTTTTTCCTGTCCAGATACTAATTCAGCACTCAGCTCAAGTGACCATAAAGCACAAGAACGCGTTTCCTAATAAAAAGTGAAGTTTCCCTACAGGAGCAGTGAGCTGTCAGCTATCTCTCTGACTCCCTTTATTTATTTTTCTGCCTTTCCCTTTTGCCTAGCTCTTGTCAAATTTCTCTGGAACACTTTTTCTCTGCTATTCTGCAAGAGCAGAAGAAAAGAAAATTGGGGGGGGGAGGAACTAGGAGCTTTAAAGTTTAAAAAATAAACACAATTTGGGAACTGTAGAAGCAGCTGCTAGTTGCACAGGCCATAATTTACTAGAATACACATGTCTGTAGTCAGCAAAATTAGTGTTTGCTTGGGTTTGCATTTCAGGCAACTCACCACTTTTGAAAAAAACATATAACAAAGACATCAAGGAAAGCAAAGGAAAAGGGTTTTTTTTTGGTGTGTTTTTTAGTCTAGTACACTTATTCTCTTATAAATTACCCTTCTGCAAAAAATATGTAATTTCTTTCATTTTATTATCACTGTCATCATTCTGTGAATATCAGCAGTCAGTCTAGTTACCCGTAACATAGCCTCATGTAAGCCTGAGTTCAGGATAGGAGTGACTGTGGATGTGGAAGCTTTATGAATTAGGTGAAAACCTACATTTTTTTGGCTTAACTACATTTCATTTCTCTTTCAGCAATGTGTATACCTAACAGTACAAGGCCTTGATGAGAAAAACCTCATTTTCAGGGTCCCAGTCCAAGGACTGTCTTTTCTTCTGCTTCATATTATTGTGAAAAAAGAATCACACTTTTAATGCTTGGAAATTCAGAGGAAAATTAGCTGACTCCTTCATTTCAATTCAAATCCACCAGCTAACAAAAATAAATATATCTGTGGGGGTACTTTACCTGTTGCTGCATCAAAGTGGACCAAGAAGTGACTCTCTGCATTTCTCCATTCCCACACAGCACCCTTTGTGACACACCATTTAAAGTCTCCATTTAAGGGTCTCTGAAAACCCCACAAACTGTCACTAGGGTAGGGTAATTAGACCTGTAAAATCACTGGTTAGCTCTGACATTGTAAAGCTGAAATGCCAGTGCTGTGTTAGTACTCACATAGTTAGTGTGAAACATGCACAACTGAACGTGGTTATGTCTTGGTTACAGATCTAGAGCAGAAGGCATAAGTGGAGTGAAAGATGTTCCTGATGGAACAGAAACTGCTAAAAAGTTCAATTGAGAATGCAATCTAACTTAAAAGAGGCTTTGCCCAGGCATGGATATTTGATATGTTTCCACTAATGGAAATCCTAATTCTTTAGAGGGCCCCAAGACTTAGCATGAGTCCCATGAGACATGGACGAATTCAGATGATCGGGTTTAAGTCTCTGCTCTACTACAAATTTTTATTTAATCTTGGCAACACTCTGAAGATAAAATTAAGGCTCTTAATTAAAGGCTAAAAGAAGTTAGGCCCCTAATTACTGCAATACTTTTGGAAATGTTTACTCTTTGACCTTCTTTCTCTCTTCAAAATGTGCTTCAGAGTTTTTGCTGATAATGTTGCCAGCATAAAGTCATTAAAAACTGTGATGCTCACAAGAGAGAAGACAAAGACCTGTGGTATCACAGTAGCAAAAGGCAAAAAACCTCCTAGACAACCCACTACTACACCCACTACTCCCCACCACTACAGCAGCAACTATAGTTTCTACTGTGGTCCTAAATGAAATGAGACACAATAAGAGACTATGAAATAGGTGGTTCTCAAACAACTGTCAGTACTGCAAATCCTGCCTTTCTTCTTGCTTTCACCCAAAAAACCATTGTGCTGAGTTAAAATTAACCCTATTTGCCCTTCAAACACTGTTCTTTATGACATTACTTACCAATACCACACTACCACAGCAATGCTTGATCCGATAGATGTTCCACAAAAAGAACCGAGCCCAAATAACAAAAATAATAGGGAGAAACAACTAAGATAAATTTTCTGATTAAATATTGATGTAGAAATTATTATTTATGTTTTCTGACTTTCCTACATTTAGTACTTGCTAGCAGTGTCCCTCAGTCATGAAACATTAATGATCTATTTTTATAGCTTACTTCTGTTCTTAATCTGAGTTATTTCATGAAACTACTCCTTTTTATGGTGCTGAGGATTCATTCTTTCTGCCTATTGAGCTACACCATTATTGTCACCTCAAGTGTAGCAAATTTTTTAAAAACTATTTTTAGAAGGAAGGAGATTATTTGTTGCCCTCTACAGATTAACCATTGTGAGAGATCTGAGCTTGCCCATGTTCACAGGCTGCAGAACATCCTTCAGACACATTCACTTTTGTCTTTTACCTCTCTCAGAGAGGTAAATCCTGTAAGCCTTGCAACATGTGAAGTGCTGAATCAATGTAGTCTCAAATGCATGTGATATCAGCCATGTGAGATCATAAACACCATAAACATCAGGACAGTCACAGTCAGCCAGACTGTGATCCATTTAGCTCAGCACCCAGTGTCCAATCAGTGCTTGTAACAGATATGAGGGAAGGAGTATACAAAGGACAAAGTATATAATCAAGGAAAGGATAATGTTTTCTCACTGTGTATTCCCAGATTTCACGTAATCTTCAGCTTAGAAACTTTGTAAGTCAGAGAAAATGTCTTGGTGTTTGACAGCCTTTGTGTAGTTTTTTATTCATGTATTCGTGCACAGCCTTCTGCACACAAGCTATGCAAACCCATCCTGCAAAATGCTACGTATTCTTCTCTGTTTGGAATTTGAACATTGAATTGGAGTCCTCCACGTTTTATATTTTAAAAAGCAGTGAAAAATAATTTCTCACTGACTTTCCCTGACCTACTCATGATCCTGCCTCCAGCGCCTCTTTTGTGGCCTGAGTCCTAATAATTTTTGTCACAACTCAAAAGTAAACCATTCCTTACGTTTGATCATTTTTAGAGCACTTTGGTCATTTCAGTTTTTTCTTGAAAAAGAGAAAAGAATCAGAGCAGGAACTACTGGCTATGATTTTTGCACATTTCTCCTCCTTTTTTCTATTATTTTGTTAATGCTTCTCCCACAAAAGTCTATGGGGAAATTTTAAAATAGCTCTAGAATAACTAATAATCAGTAAAGGAATTTGGATTTCTAAAGTCTTGAAAAATTTCTATGATCTCCTTTAAACTTCATCTTGCTTACAACATGCAAAAAACAATGCAGCAGTTCAGAACAGATCTTGTCCTGGTGTAAGGCTAATGGCTCCCACAGCTAGTGTATATTGATGTAGTTCTATTGATTTAGAGAGTGCTACACTGATTTTTATCAAGCAAGGACCTAGGCCTCCATGTCCCAGCAGAACCCAGTGATAAACTTTGTTTTAAAACAAGTTAGGGAAAGTAATTCTCTTGAACCACATCCTTGAGCCAGGTACATACTCCTAATGAGCAATTTGTGGATGCCTCGGAAAGGAACCGTCTGTGACAGCAGCAGCAGGTCTGCAGCTTGGCCACACGGTGGCCGTATTTCTGAATGCAGCTTGTCAGGACTGTTCCAGCACAGGAAGTGGATTTATTCCTTTTATATGGAGAAGGCAGTCACAGGCGACAGTGCCATTGTGCTTAAAGCACTTGCTATGTCTCAGCTGCCTGTCCTATATCACTGAATACAAAAACCTGCAGGAATCAGCAGATGCTGATATGCTTTAATAGAGGGAAGCAGCTTGGAAGTTGAAAGTATGTGAACTGGATGTAATTCCTGATACCCCACAGGAGATACACTCTTAATTTGGCTATGCCAGATTATTCGTTGTTCTAAAGATACTCACTGTTACGTCTGCCTGTCAGGCATAGAAAAACTGTCCCACACAATTTGTGGCAACAAGAATGGGATAACGATAGAACACACATCACTGGCTGTCAAAAAGGACGGAGTTAAGATATAACCTATTTCTAGTTTGGGTTTTAGTTTGAAAGCATGATGTGGCCAAGACAGTGCTGATCTCCCCCTGGTTATTGGATCAGCAAATCAATTAACCACTGTGGCAAGCTGTTCATTGGGAAATCAGACTGATGAAGCATAGCTTTCTGGTGTGAACCATGCAGCTAAGGTTCAGCATTACAGTGGAGGAATGCCAATAACTCTTTAGTTCTTTAGGGATTTTTTCAGTAAAATAATTACTCCATTTTATAATTGGAAACTGAAAATCACTCACTAATCTCTCAGTGATTAATGTCTGAAGTTTATTCTTTATCTATTTCATCTATTTACATTTTATTAAGAACATCAGAGGTTTATGTATCTGTTTGTTTATTTATGTGTCCACTGACTCATGCAACAGAGGAATAGAGGCAAGAACAAGAATTTGGAAATTTAAGTTTCCTAAAGAGGATTTAATGAATATGTCTTTGTCAACTCCTGCACCCATCCTTCTCAGCTAAACAGAGAACAACACTGTCTCTGTGTTTACCTGCATATGGATAAAATATGCCTTATTCAGTTTACAGCAAGATCAGGGTTGCAGTAACTGCCTCTGTTCAGAGAGAACATTAGATGGTGAACTTTTGATGCCTACTATAGTTCTTCAGGCATGTTGCTGTCTTACAAACTTCTCTTTGACCCCAGTTTAAGCGTATATGCTTAACTACATGCCAACTTTAGGAATGTGATGCAACAGGACTACTTAAGAACTTATGCATGTTCTCAGGTAGTCTGCTAAAAGTCCATTCACTCTTTGAATACACCTTTGAGATATCATCTTTTCCTTTTATTCCTCAAAGTATACTGAAAAGATAAAAAAAAAATAACAAAACAGAGCAGGAATCCAAGCAACAGAAACTGATGTTAGCTTGTGAAGCACCTTCCTAGTTCATTGCTATGCTTTTGTAATTATGACAGAAATCAAGAGATCATAAATAAAACAGGTTGTCTTCATTGCTTATGCCAGTCTCAGTAAGATCATAAAGTCTTTTCTAGAGGGGTTCTTTGATATAAATGGTTTTATTGATTGAAAAACAGTGATATGAAACTACATATGAGACTTACAGAGATCTCAGACAAGCATTGAACAAGAAATTATGTAGCAGGAATGCACTTGTGAGCTGCTACACTGCTTCATCTTCAGCAGTACCTGTCCAGAAGTCTAATTGGCATCCTTTTCACAGATCTATACTATATATAGACCTAAGACCAGGGAAATCACAATTTCTCATATTTTAGGAAAAAATCTTCAATTGTATCAAGCAGCTCTGCAAATAAAATATTTGCAGGAAGTAGTTCTTGGATGTCAGCAGGCTGGTATTTTAACACTATAGAGGTCTCTAATTTAACTGTAGATAATTGGAGTATACTTTAAAAATGCACATACATTGTAATTCCAGTATTTTAGAAGAAGTAGCGCAGGAAATATTAAGGTGGCATACACCTATTATTTTCTCTCTGACATTTAGAATTAAGAAGATGAAAGCAATTTGCAAATGTAAGTTTGAATTAGAGCATGAGACCAGTGAATATTTTAGCACTGTCTGCCAGAAATGTTTTCTGGACAGTCCAGCTGTCACAAAAAAACCCTACTGGAACATCAAATATAAGCAGTATGTGAAATGCAGGCACTGTTCTGATATCCCCATGGCAAGATCCCAGGTGCAGAGAGAATGAATGGTATGGAACATTTCATGCACTCCCGATCATTATGTGGTATTATCACAGCCTTCATAAATTTTAGACTTGAGGCAGGATTTTGTGAACACAGTATAAGAATATGGAATCAAAGAAGGCACTCATTCCAATTCCATGAAAAAATAAGAGAAAACAGGTGAACGGCAAAACAGAATCTAACAGAATATTTGACAGTAGGATAAGTCATGTCTGAGAGTTTACCTGTTGTCAATATTTTTTGTAGGCATCTAAGAAACATTCTAACAGATGAACTGGCAGAAGACAATGAAGTGGCTTTGTGGGTTCCTTGGGAAATGCCTCCCAGATAGCAGGACAGAATGCCAAGAAACGTTCTGATACTTGCTTGAAAATGTAACTGGTAAAATGGGGACCAGGACACAGTGGGAATGATGAGTTGGGCTCTTCCCAGTTCATAAAAGAGATGATATGGAGGGCAGACTGGAAAGGATTTTACAAGAGGGACAACTCTCTCACACTTAAAAGTTTGAATGAAACCATTAAAACTGTTAATATAAAAGTTGCTGGAATCCTCTTCACAGACTCACTGCTCAGCACAGCAGTTAAATAAATGCTCATTCTGCAAATCATTAGGAAATATTTCTTACTGTCTCTCTGTTAGGCACTGAGGATGCATGACCTCTGCTTAATCTGCTTCAAACAGACTCTTTAAACCATTAAGGAAAGTGGATTGACTTTACCCCACTCATTTAATCTGAAGCAGATTAGGGAATGCTAATCCACTACCTACAGATTAAGGGGTCCTAAACTTTCCAACATCACTATAAAATCTGAAAGATCATATTTATGACCACATTAAAACAAAAAAAGCTTTGGCCTGACATATCCATTAATCAAATAAGTGATTTAGACTTTTATCCATCCCTAGAGCTTGTGACATGTCTTACAACAGGATGTATTAAAGCACTGGAATACCTGGCATAGCTCATATGGCACATGCTTCATACAAACAGGTTTCAAACGGTCCCTAGGGCCTTCATCCCTTTCCACAAGGAGGGAGAGGACCACACAAGAGGCCAGAAAGATCAACCCTGACTACTTGGACTACAGCCCCTGGGAGTCCTTGTACTGGTGCTGGGAGCAACGTGGGCAGCAAGTCCTGCAATAGGCAGAATTTCACAGAATTTCACTGAGTGTTGAGCAAACTCCTTAGAACAGTTTTACAGTAAGGCCAGTTTTTTCCCCATCCCCCTCTGCCCCAGACTTGCTCTTCCAGGCTTTCGCTACTTTCTGCAAAGACATCAGTTAAAGTTACACATGTTTTCAAGCTTCTCCATATAAATATCTGTCATTACCATTATATTTGGAAATATGTTAATACAGTCATGCAAAGAACCCTCTTAGGATCATAGAATGGTTCAGGTTGGAAAGAACCTTTAAAGGTCCTCTAGTCCAATTCCCAACACTCTCCCCACTAAGCAAAGCAAAGCAAAGCAAAGCAAAGCAAAGCAAAGTAAAGCAGCCAACAAGCTGCAACAACTTTCCTTTCCCCAGTCTCGGCATGTCAGTAAACAGGTCTTCATAATGCTCACCTGTGTCTTGGGACAAACTGAAGTTCATTGTGGAGCCTGTAGCTCATTCTTTGCCAGCTTTAGAAAACTCAAAATGAAGCTGTCTTCCCAAGCTGAGGGAACTGAGAACTCTGCAGCACTCTATAGCTCAAGAGAAAAAGACCACAAGAATGGCACATTCTCTGGGCTTGGGTAGCACGGAGCTAAGAGGGAATGAAGAATGGCCTTTGACACCCACCAATTCTGTCATCTGTCAGCTCTAGTATCTAGAAACATGTGTCTATCAAAAGCCAAGCTTGGTGTGTCTGCATCATCCCAAGATTCAAATCCCAGTTTGAATCAGTGGGTTGAGTTGGTTCAGTGGGTTGACAGAGCCCACCCCTCCCAGCTGCAATGGTGGGATTGCAATTTAGCTGAGCTGAGGGGGAGCAGAAGGCTAAGAAGAGGTCTCCTCTGGCTGCTCCTCCTGCTAATCCTGTCTCTGTGGTTTAGGGACGTGTGCCTCTATCTTATCATGTTTATTTCTTCCCAACACTCCCCCATTTGGGGAAGGAGTTGCCTATGTTTTTTGCATTGTCACATAGGGCTTCTGTCCTGTCAGCAAAGGTGATGACCTGGTTGTGTCTTGGCTTGTTCAGGGTCCCCAGATATTGAACTTTACTCTGTTTCTATTACAAAGAACAAGCGAAAATTCAGTATACTACTTTGCATATTATGTAAGTTTTGAAACTTGTAACTAAGAAGCTTTGCATGAAAAAAATACCCAGTTTCAGCTGTAATATGGTTGCTATTGTCATACCTACATTTAATCTCATTGGTGACAAACTTTTTAACCAACAGCACATGATGCAGGAACAAAATTTGTAAATGACTTGTTGAATCTGGTAGAGAAATCCAAGGATCATCCTTCACAAAGGTCAGATAATCTACTTAGGGGGAGAAAGATCATTAGATAGCCATCTCCCTCTTTAAAATGAGCACCTGATTATTCCAGTTGAGTTCAAATTTTCTCCTTTGTGCAAGTGAGGTGTTATTCTAAGATTTGTTTTAGAGATTGCACTCTGCATTTAAAATCTCCTTTGTGTGTAATCTTCTGCTATCTCCTTTGTTCTTGTCAAACAGATGAAGGAAGGAACTGCTGCCAATTCTTTTTTTGTTTCTCATTTGGCATATTGCTATAAATTGTACACAGAGACCTTCATAAAAGCTTTTATTCACCATCTTTTATTAAGAATCTTTATGCAAGTGTATGTGTCTATATTTATAATCACCTATATTTGCATAAAATGGAAGAGGCCAGTACCCAGGATAAAAACAAAAAAGAATGCAAATTTTAGCAGTCTGAGAATTCAGCTATGAAATTGTTAAGCTCATTGAAGAATTTGGACTAATTCATGAGAGGTTTCATGTTTGAAACTTCCTTCCTACATGCATTTGCTTACACAAATCCAGCAAAACAGTTATAAAAACAGAATGCTCCAACAATCTTTCCATTTTTTTTCATGGAGTTTTCCAAACAGTCTGATATAATGAGGTGTTCTGCATTAGAACTGAATACAGTTCTTTATAGCTATTATGCTGGGCACATTTATATATGCATAGTGCATTTCAGAAATACAAGGTAGCACTATCTAAGTGCAATGTATTTATTCAGTGCTGTAAATATTCATGGTGCTTCTTATGTCAATAGAAAATAACAAATTATATTGTGCTTTTGGTTACAGTGATACTGTTCTCTGATTATTCCACTGATTCAATAGTGGTTCCTAGACATTAATAAGTGTAACTAATACAGGGGTGTGGCCTATGTAACAAAATACTTGTGGGGGGGAGCATTGAAGTACAATGCTTTTTTGGCTCTGTGTTTATTCTGCTGTGAGATCTGACATAGAGATAGATGACAAGCATTTTGTAGTCAGACTTGAAACTGAAACTTGAAGTGTCTGCCTTGGGAGAAACTGTAGGCATGTAGAAAACCTTTTGAATGTTGTCAGTAATTTCTAAGTACCTGGTGAAGGCTGTTAAAAAGAAACCACTGTTTACTAACCTGAGCTCTAAACTTTCATATAATTACTGTGCTAGTGGATGCTGACTGAATCAAAACAGTTAATGTCAATATGACAAAAGATAGAAGAGGAGAAAGGAGCAAAATGAGCAAACTTATGTCCAAAGTCTACAGACTGTCCAAACTTGTCATTTGCATAGCTGCAAGTAAGCCTCACTATTGCCTTTTTTCAACATCCTTTGCATTTAATCTGGAAGTCTGCAGAGACTTCATATTTCAGGTACTCGAGCAGTCAACTGGTACATTACAAAATGGCAGATGAATCATGGTAAGTCTGAGTCTCAGTGCAAATATATATAGCAGGAAAGCAAAGGTTTGCAGTCAAAGCACTCGGTAATACCTGTGACTTAGGGTTTTTGAAATTGAATAGGCTGACTATGGTTTAACAGTAAAATGTGTGGATCTAAAGCTTGTTCATGACACCTAGACATTTAAGGGAAGCTGAAGAGCTGAGTCTGGGCACACACTGGTGACATCTGTTTTGTGAGGTCTTTGCAGCAGGGTAAGATGAAGTTACCTCTTGGAGCCCTCTTTTTCTTTGGAGAATAATTTTTAGAAAGGGGGATTAACTGAGAAAAAATTATATATTTTTTGTTCCATTTCACTTTTGAATACCGATATGATATCACACCAACATCTGACAGAAAATCAAGAAAATTATTGAGTGAGATTTTCAGTGCCTAGCTCTTAGATGGATATCTTAACCTTCACCAGTGCATTAACGATTCTTGCTCTTACTTCTTTGTTATCAAAACTTGTAAAACATTGTCATTTCTTGATTCTGAACAAAAATGAACAGCTGAAATTTTAAAAAATAATCTACAAATTATGAGATTTTTAATAATGAGCAACACCACTTAGTTCTAATGTTAATGATGTTACCTGTGCAATCAATTTATATTAAATTGGATTCTCATTTGTTCATAGATTCTGTTTCTTTTTCTTCTCTGAAACTCAGAGGTATTTTTTTCTACCATAAAATAGGACTAACATGCTGACAAGGCAGACCAAAAGTATAACTTTCATGGATGTTTTACAGACATTTTATGGACTAACACAAAAGTGAAGGTAACACCTCACCTGATTGTACCCGATTGTAAGATGACCTGCTGTGGTAGACACAGATCTCTCTGTTGAGTGCAGCCTGTGAGGGAATTTAAGACTATGTGTGTCAGAAACTTGTTTCTCTCATCCTCAAATCTTATCTTAAATATGAACAATATTAACAATATCATAGAATCGTAGAACACTTTAGGTTGGAAAAGACATTTAAAATTATCGAGTACAGCTGCTAATCCAGCACTGCCAAGCCCACCAATAAACCATGTCCCTAAGTGCCACATCTACACTCCAGAGATTGTGACACAACCACTTCCCTGGGTAGCTTGTTTCACTATTTGACAACCCTTTGGGGGAAGAAATTTTTCCTAATATCCAATATTAACCTCCTCTGGTGCAACTTGAGGCCATTTCCTCCTGTCCTATTACTTGTTACTCAAGAGAAGAGACCAACCCCAACTCTCTACAACCTTCCTACAACCTCCTTTCAGGTAGTTATAAAAGCACTAAGGTCTCTCATGAGCCTCCTTTTCTCCACATCAAACAACTCCAGTTGTCTCTGCTGCTCCTCATCAGACTTCTGCTCCAGACCCTTCACCAGCTTTGCTGACCTTCTCTGGACATGCTTCAACATCTCAATGTCCTTGTAGTGCAGGGCCCAAAAGTTAATACAGCACTTTAATTGCAGCCTCACCAGTGCTGAGTACAGGGGAACAATCACTGCCCTAGTCCGGCTGACTACACTATTTCTGATACAGGACAGGATGCCGCTGGCCTTCTTGGCCACCTGGGCACACTGCTGGCTCATGTTCAGCCTCTTTCACACCAGCATCCTCAGGTCATTTTCTGCTGAACACTTTCCATCCACTCTGCTCCCAGCCTGTAGGACTGCATGAAATTGTTGTGACCCAAGGGTAGGACCTGACACTAAACCTTATTGAACCTATGCAATTGGCTTTGACCCATCAATCCAGCCTGTGCAGATACTTCTGCTAAGCCTTCCTACCCTCCAGCAGAGTGATACTTTCACCCAACTTGGTCCTGTCTGCAAACTGACTGAGGGTAACTCAGTCTCCTTGCAATAAAGATATAAAACAGAACTGGTCCAACTGCTGGACCCTGGGGAACACCACTTGTGACCTGCTGCCAGCTGGATTAACTCCATTCACCACCACTCCCTGGGCCCAGCTATCCAGATGTTTTTTTTACCTTGTGAACAGTGCACCCATCTAATCCATGAGCAGCCAGTTTCTCCAGTAGAATACAGTGGGAATGGCATCAAAGTCTTTAGGAAAGTCCAGGCAGACAACATCCACAGTGTTCCTCTCATCCACTTAGTGGGTCACCTTGTCATAGGAGACCATGTCAGTCAAGAAGGACCTTCCTTTCACAAATCCTGGTTGTCTGGGCCTGATCCCCTGGTTGTCTTGTACCCGCCACTCAAGATGATCTGATCCATGACCTGCATCTGCACCAGTGTCAGGCTGATAGGCCTGTAGTTCCCTGGGCCCTCCTTCTGGCCCTTTTTGTAGATGGGCATCACATTTGCTAACTTTGAGTTACCTGGGATCTCCCTTTTTAGCCAGGACTGCTGGTAAATGATGGAAAGTTACTTGGTGAGCACTTCTACCAGCTCTCTAAGTACCCTTGGGCGGATCCCATCTGGCCCCACAGACTTGTGTGTCTAAGTGGTCACGGAATGTTTCCATTTGGATTGTGGAGGCTTCATTCTGCTCCCCAGTGTTACACACCAGATCATTAATTATTGGGTCAGAACCACCCTGTGAGGGTGTGTGTGTGTGTGTGTGTTGGGAAAGGGGACCAAGCTTCCAGCATAGTGTCTACATGGTTAGCGAAGTCTGCAGCCACATGGCACAGAGCTTGCATGGGGGACCTGCAAATCAAGAATACCCACCTGGTAGTCCACCAACACCACACCCCCTGGAGCCTCTGACTGTCTGCAGCACCCCTCACTTTGGCTACAGGGAGTGTGAGGGGTTGGTGAACCAAAGGTCCCACCTGGAGAGAGCGGCATGGTAGACACAAAGTTTCTGTCTTGTCTTGACCTGTCCTCCTGAGCCATCAACATGTGACCTTCCAATGGTAACTATATTTTTCTCTCCTCTCTTTCTCTCTTTATTCTTTCTTCTCTTAATCTCACTTCTTTTCTCTTTTCTCCCTTTTGTAACTGAAACACCTATTTTATGTATTACACCTAAGCTGCAGGTATCTCACTGAAGTTGTATAGGGTTTTGTGTTTGCTATGTGTAACAAAGGTTCCCTACTCTATAGCAATGCCTGTTAGTCTCTTCAGCAGCCTGTTGTAATGGTTTTGTGAAGTTGCATATTATTTCTGTAAAACCCTTTTTGCCAAAACACCTATTTTTCTCACCACATTAAAGAAGTCTCTTAGAGAAAAGTGGGTTGTCTTTTCTCTAGACATGAACCCAATGGATGCTTTCAAGACATGAACAACCAGAGATTTTGCAAGAGTTCGTGCAGACAAAATCTCTTGAAGTCTAAAATTAAAGTGTACACCTGGTAAAGCTAGACCAGGGTAACACCCACCAAGCCTTCCAGCTCAGATCTTAAAAAGAGACACACAAATTATGGGTTTTCTTCTCAAAGTCTTTTTCTCCTGTGATTGCTTTAATGGTCATAAGGTACACAGGAATTAGTTTTTGGAGCAGTGTTCTGTATTTGTTGGAAAGACATATAAAAGTTTCTGTTCTTTGTCACTACCTTTCAACAGATGAAGCACTTTTGGGGATGCAAATACATGAGGTGGTCTGTGTCCTCTTAGTCTTCTTGACCAATGGCACACCTGTGCATGCTAGTATTGTTTGTGGTTTCAGTGATACAGATCTAGCTCATGGCATCCTTATTTCTTAAAATGTAATTAGAAATTTATAAAAATGGAAGATGAGTCTGGTTGTTGGGACCAGTCCTCCAAGTACTTGTCTGCACCTCTCTGGAAAATTAAATGATCCCAAGGACAATAAACTGCAGTTTAATTTCACCTTGATTTAGGAAATTTGAGCTGCCTGGGGGGAATATATGTGGTCATAATTACAGAGTCCAGTGTGTTGTGGGTAAATAGAACTTCCACAGCTAGAGTGGCTTGTAATAAATAAAGGGAGATCCCCCACATTCACTGGCTGTTCTGCTCACTGCCATATTTTTCCTTCTTCATGGCATTATGTTTATACTGGCTAATTCTGTAAGCAGCATTTTTGTCTTGCCCTCAATATCTTGTGGCACTGAGCCCCAGAGCATGCTTTGTGGAGCAGTAATTTATCCCTTGCATTTTACATCTCGACAGAATAATTTCTTTGTTCTGAGAGAGCAAATAGAATGTCAGATTTACCTTCCTCAGGTCATGTCTCTCTATATTGTGATTTTTCCAACTCTGCTCCTCTCTAAACTAAACAATATTAAACTATTTCAATTTCTTCTATCATTAGCCATAATGGTCTTTCAGAGCTAAGAGAGGTGAGAATAAATATAAGAAGAGAACATTGTTTTTTCACAGAAAGCTGATCATATAACTTTTGTTTTACACAGCTCTCAGCTGTATACTTATTTACTGATTTAGTAGAGGCATAGAAGCAGATAGTTACTGATGGAGACATCTACAGTGAGGGTGTACTCTAGCTAAAGGAGTTTGCAGAAGAGATTGGAGAGAGAGAAGTGAAATCACTGACCGAACATCAAGAGGAAGGCTGTAGAGCCTGATTAGTGTGGAGAAAAAAAATGCATGACCATGGTAAAGGAAGAGTGTAATGGGCTGAACAGAACCATCTATAGCAGATAGCACTAACTGAAATATTTAATTGACATATTGCTGGTGAATGTTTTCCTTCTTGTGATCCAAAAAAACAAATATAGATCGTATAAAAAACATAAACCAAATCCTATTAATTATTAATATTAAAAATGCTTTAAAATTTTCCATTGAAATATACATATTATTTCACTTAAAAAGTTGTTTTGGCCACTGAAAAATCAAGGAAGAAAAATTATTAAAAATAATTATGAGCAAATTACACCATATATTTTAACAGCTGAAGTGATTGATTAAAATATTAGAGACAAATAACTGGACATGAATAAAAGGCAAAAGAGGTGCAAAAGGCAGTGAAACCTAAAAATGCAGATTCCTTATGTTTTTCTCTAATGACTTACCACTCCTTTATTAAATCCGTTAAGAGGGGGGATTTTTAGGTTGCCTTTTTTTTTTTTTTTTGGGTGGTGGTGGTGGTGGTGGTTGATTGATTGGGTTTTGAGTCTGGATCATTTATTTTTACAGTCTACCATGAAGAACACTGGTGAATTCTGGAGTTCCCTGTGCTTTGGTAAACTGAATATTGTATAATCACTAGACAAGAAGCTGATGTTCTGTAATATCAACCATATAATCTCTATATTATAGAATTTCTACGTCAAAGCTGTCAGGACAATTTCCCCATAGGATCCCCCCTGAAGCAACTCCACAAAAAATATGACCATAGAAAATATCCTATGTAGCTTTTTGTTTTAATGAACTAGTTGAAATGGAAAGACTTTGGGAACTAGCTGCCAATTTTGCTAAAAATGAACGAAGCTGATGAAAACTCAGTTTCTGCTCCTTTACACTGAACTGTGTCAGTGAAGTGGAATTAAAAACTGTGGCAAAAGGCAAAAAGCAGTTCCCAGCTCCCATGAGACAGTGAACAAGTAACATTTTGGCTGATCAGGTCACAGAAAAAGCGAATGATTTGGAGTTTCAAGCTTAATAGAGTTAATAGAGCATTTGGAAGAAAAAGAAACTGCAATGAGCCTCCTACCTTACTTTGAAGTTACAGTTTTTGAGACAGGGCTTTTTAGTACCACTTTTACGCCTCTTCTGGAAGAATTGTGCACAAAGTGATGCTTATTACTGTCATTTAATCTAATCCCTTAAAATCAAGAGAACATTCAGACATTTATCAGTATATTTTCAATTGTAACATATGTTCCATAATCATAAGAAACAGAGTTGGAGGTAACGTACAGCAAAGCACTGTCAGTCACACTGGAAGTAAAATGAGATAATTTCATGGATTTGAAGGACAGTTTAAAAATCTGTGAGGAAAGTTCTCTCAAAAATCACATCTTTTTGTCTAGGCCCAAATGAGTATTTTAGGAGAAATTACGTTATACTCTGAGGCGGACTATGAAATAGAATTTCTGTATTCTCTATCTGGTTCTTTTATTCCTCTGCTATACAGACTCATTGACTTTATCTGTCTTTTGCTTCTCCTGTCATTTCTCTGTGCAGCTAAATTCTTTCTTATGGGATTTATTCACACAATGTTGAGCATATAGAGCCTGAGTGCAGTAACTGTTGCTACTACATAATTTTTTAACACACTGCTCATGAAGATGCAGTGATGTTTTTTGATGTAACTGTCTCAGGACCCTTAGAAAAAAACATGGACTGAAATATTTCAACTATCTCCTCTCTTCCCATTACAATGCCAGGAAAAACAGGAGAATAACCTGGATATGTTGCCATAAATTTAAAATTTAAATATCTAGGACAGAGTCGTAGGTATTTTGTTTTTGTTTTTGTTTAGAAATCATGTCACATCATTTCCCTAAATGGGATGGAGTAACTTCACTGAATATGTCACAGCTATTTCAGTTTTGCATCTATATGAAGGACAGTCCAGTCTCCCGTTCAGACAAGTCAAGATGATTAGTAAAACTGATGCCTTTTGATCGCGTACCCCTGTGAACAGAGACACACTGCAGACAAGTTAATGGAGAAAGATATAGGGTTTTATTAGAAGAAGCTTCCACGATCAAACCCAAAGGGGTCTGACAACCAAACCCCGAAGGTGTTACAGAGGGTCTGACCCCTAGGTCAGGAAGTCTCGGGGTTTTTATACCCCTCATGGACATCCAATCATAAGTTCTCATTTCTCTCTAATGCCCCCCCAGAAGTCCTGCCAATCTGCCCCTTCGTCATGAGGGGGAGGGGGGGGGGGCAGATGGGCCTTCTCGGGCCTTCTTGGGCCTTCTCCTGTTGTTTGTCTTCTGTTATCTTGCAGGTGTCTGCTGGAAAATAGCTCAGCCTTGACAAGGCCTACAGCTTGTGGGAAAGACACTTTAATATTCAGACTTAAAATCAGGGTAACCGAACAGAGTCTATATGATTCTAAAACTTTCTAAAATTACATTAAATCACACTTTTAGGCATCAAACCCACAAAATATAAAAAAGAAAAAGACAAGAAAAGATATAAGGATCTGCAGGAATTTTAGTTCAAACTCTCAATAACATCACTGATATCTGTTTGTTTCCATGGAGCCTATTATAACACTTTGAAGAGCTGTAAAGGAAGTGGATTCCATGAGCTCCAGTCTCTATACCCATCCCAATCAAAACAACGTCTCAGGTATATGAATAAACAAACAACAAAAAAAGGGTCAGTATCAGATTATAGGATTGCATACATCTTATTCTGTGCTCCCTGTATGCCCTGATCTAGAATCACTTGGTGAACACACAAACTATCAGCAGTCCCATCAAAACACTTCTGTGCTCTGAAAACTGAGAGCAATGTATCGTGCTTCACAAAGATGTCTTCGCTTAACCCTTTCTACAACATATGGATGTGTTATTTCTTTAACTTATGTGAGCTAGAAAACTCTGCTTTGAAGTAGATTGTCCTGAGTCACCTTGAATTTTAAGTTTGAAATCGAGTTACCTCAGCATGAAATTTGTGTAAAAGACATGGTTAATTGCACTGAGCTAAAGCAGTGTGGGGAGGACAAAACTCCTTGGACTCAGAAGTTCTCTTTGCATAAACTTTCACATATCCGATAGTTTCTGTGGACATACGTGAATGAGGACTTGAAAGCTACTACTTCTGTATAATCTGGGAAAATACATTACATGGAAAGGGATCATTATTTTTGCAAGCAAGCAAAGAGAAAAGTGCCAAACAAACATTGTGTGTCTGTTCTCAAGCAAACAGAGAAGAGCTGTGGCATTTTCCTCTTCACTTACCTAGGGAAATTCTGCAGCTGCTTAATCTGTTTGTTTGGGGACTCAGGGGAGAGGTCATGAATCCATGCAGAACTCTACTGATCATAATAATGTTAATAACTTGCTCAAGAGCAAACAAGCTTAGACAAGGAAGAATGTGGTAATGAACTGATGAAAGAAGACCTGGCAGTATATTCACACTGCACCACAGCTGTATTGATGTTTTGTGAAAAAAACATTTAATGATGGAGGGGAATGGGTAAGGTTAGAAGGTTCCAACCTCCCTGCTCAATCAGAGTCACCTTAGAGTATATTGCAGGGGCTTGTGTCCAGACAGTTCTCAAAAATCTTCAGTGGAGGAGACTCCATAAATTCTCTGGGTGATCTGTTCCAGTGCATGTCACTTGCACAGTAAAGTTCTTCCTTATATTCAGGTGAAACTTCATGTATATCAGTTTCTGTCCATTGCCTCTTATCCTATAGCTTGCCACCACTGAGAAGAGCCTGGCTGCATCCTCTTGACATATTCCCTTCAGATACTTGTCTGTATTGATGAGATCCCTTCTCAGTTGTCCTTCTTGAGATGGAACAGGCCCAGCTCCTACAGCCTGTCCTTCTAAGAGAGATGTTCCAGACCCTTAATCATCTTTGAACCCCATCGCTGGACCTGCTTGCAGGAGCTCCATGTCTCTCGTACTGAGCCCAGAACTGGACAAGCTCTGCAGCTCTTGCCTCAGGGCTCAGTAGAGGGGCAAGATCACCTCTCTCGACCTGCTGGCAATGCTCTTCCTAATGCACCCCACCATTCCATTGGCCTTCTGGCCACAGGGACACACTGTTGGCTCAGGGACAGCTTCTTGTCCACCAGGATCACCAGGTCTTTCTCCACAGAGCTGCTTTTCAGCAAGGTCAGCCTGCAGCCCGTACTCATGTGTGGCATTATTATTCTTTGGCTGCACGACCCTGTAGGCCTTTGTTGAGAAAAGAAAAATAGTTGAACTGAAGCTCTGTTGGTAACTCTGGGTGCCACTGACCCCAGAAGATGACTTTGAAGTCCCAAGAACCAACTTCATTGTTTCTTCTTTGACTTTTAGTTTCGCATTCCTGATGAGTTTCCTGTGTTCCCACATGTTTTATGAGCAATGTCTCACATATTTGCTCTGTTCCCCATAGTAATTACTTAAAGAAATCCTCCCTTACAGAGCAGTGAATGTCTAGGCATTTTCCTGGCTAGATACATTTTTGTAGGAAATATGGTGAGTTTGCTGATTTAGAGCATTAGCTAGATATTCTTAGAATACTCTCTCCACACTTATAGTTTTGTAAGGACCCTGCCAACCTCTCACCTGGTCTCTCACCTCAGTTACAGGCTTCTGAAAATCTGGTGGGTAGCCATTCAGTCATGTGACATGGATCATTTTACCAAAGAAAACTTAATAACCCAGCAGCTGTATTCATCTCACTTGACATTTGCTATCTAAATCAGAGGTGTCCAGATCAGTCTAGCTTCCTAGTATTCCTCTGTATTCAATGGAGTGAAGGAGCAATTCAGAAGGTTTTGCTGTGTCTCCTTTATAATCAGCACATGCACTGGTGTCTGGATAGGAACAATCACTCCCTGAGTGATTAATCTGTGCCCTTCATTGGTTACAGGGGAAGCTGAGACAAGATCCTGAAACGTTACAGGGTTGAAGTTAGCATACATCTATCCCTCTGAGGATCTGTCAGGACCAGAAACACAGTCAGCTCCACTGTCCTGTTTCTTTGTTCACTTTTACCATTTTCTTCAGCAATACAAAAAAGAAATGATGTGGATCCACATTCAAAGCATTTGTTACAACTTTTAGATTTTGAATGGGATGAAAAAACATTTCTTTCTGCCAAAATAGTAATAAAAAATGAAGATATCACATTTGGACAATCTAAGTGTCTGACCTTTGAAACTTAAAATTTTTCTTGTAAATAAACGCAGACTTACCTGCTCCTTTCACGACAATAACAATATTTTGATTTATTCTGCTTGCCTTTTTCACAATTACATAAAAGAATAAAACATTTTCCTAGAGCTGTAGAAATCAAATGCTCAACTATTTTTCCCAAGTTCTTTAAAAGTTATCAGACATCTTTATGTTGCAGCTGCTTCCAAAGCTCACCGATTCAAAGGCTGGTTCACAACTTCAATATACAGCACTGATGTACTGTGACAGCAGCCCAGGTGTGTCAGGGATTAGGGTATGTAGGAGGGGACATACATGCTTCAGTCAGTCTTTGATATAAGAGATATCAGATTTACTGCAATAAGCTTAGCTCAAGCTCTTAATTTATCTCCTTTTCTACTGCCCATTCACTGCAGATCATCATTACTTCATGGGACTCAGTGCTGCCTTTAACTGAGCTTACAGAATAATAGCTAATGGAAAATTAGTGGCGGGGAGGGCAAGAGGGGTGTTAGAGCCTATACTACCAATGAACCACTGATTATTTTTGCTCACTGCCACCAGAATGGACAAAACATTGATAGAGTTCTTTGTAGAAGTTGAAGATTACAATCAAGGGATATTTTAGGACTTGCTCCAGTTTAAATGAACCAAGCTTTTGAGCCAAGGAAGCATCATAGGGTTTGTCTCTTACAGTGGGTCAAGCTTTCAGACAGTCTCCATTTAAAACTAAAAGACAGGATATTTCATATTTGTCTAAGAAGTGAATGATACTGAATCCACTGAAATTCTGTATTTCAATAAAACTGCTGTTTTCTTTCCCTTCTTAGATCCTCAGATTCTGTTAGGAAGTATCAAGATTTTAGTAACTTGAGGGGGGGAGGGTTATGCAGGTTTTGATGAAGGAAAAGAAAGTCAACAAAAAGGAATTTTAACATCTGGGGAAAATCCAATTTTATTATGATTGAAAATATTTCATAAGAACTACCTCTAAGTGAAAATAATCTTCTGATTAGAATAATACAAACAAAATTCTTCCATTCATTCTTCTATTCATTCTTTTATTTATTTAGTTAAATAAGGTTTGTTATAGGACTCCCTGAAAGGAATAATGCAGTCTTTCATCAATGATGAAATCCTGTCTTTAAACATATCACTCCTTTCTGGCTGAATTATACTATATTTTGGAATTTTACTTTGATGTAATGCTGCCTGATGTGTGACTTGCTATTTAATATGATTGATAGAAGGACTTATCTGCAAAGCAATTGCTTCATATCATACCTGTAGCACAAGAGGGTATTTTTTTTTAATTTTTCATTTTCAAAGGAAATTCACTTTGTTTTTCTCATTTTAAAAGGCAATGCGAGGTTCTGAGTGTATGTAAAACTCTCCTGGCACTTAATGTATGCATAAAAGACTACCTGCAATTTAGCTGCTTGGATCCTTCTTTTCAAGCTGCTGCAGACTATTAACTCCAAAGTAAAGCCTTCTTATACTAAGCTAGTGACCTTGCTTTCTCTCCCAGCAGTCCAACCATAATTTATTTAGTACTTGGTGTTACAAGGTACTTTGATCCTGAAGGATAAAATGTTGTTACTGGATACAGTTTCAACTGGCCTTTATATGGCCCAGAAAATGATGCTTCAAATACAGATGTTTGAACACACAACCTGACTTTTCAAACTACTGTTTTCATGCCAAACCCATTATTGCTCAGAATCTGACCGGATACCAAGTCATCCATTCAATGTGCATCACCTTCATGTGGAAACCAGCTGCAATTGCAGGAATAGCACAGAAATTATGAAAGCTTATTCAACAAAATACCACCCTTGACTTTGGATCAGCATAGGTCAGTTTGTCTCCTTTATAGTCTGGCAGTGTGCAGTGCTCCTTCCCCAGGATAGGTTATATTGCCCTTGGCACACTGCTGTGCTGATTTCCTTTCTGTCTACTACATTGAGAATTTAGCTAAGGCACTTCTGTACCGTGCTTCCTGAGTCTAAACCACCTTCATGTTCAAAAGGTGTTTTTCTTGAGCGAGAGAAAAATATTTAATCCTTTTGCACATACTGCTGTTTTACGCATACTCTAGGATGTGTTTGGGTGGAGAAACTCCCACTCCTATTCTACAGTATCGGATGAGCAATCCCCACTGCACCAGGCAGGGGGTTGAGTAACAGTTCTTGGCTTCCCAGCTGAAGGACCACATATCTATTTGAATGGGAGAACTGACCCTCTGAAGTGAATGTATAAAACCTTTAAAAATCAGTTTTAAGGTTGTTCATGTGTCACCACGTATTTTGGCTGAAAACATTCTTAGCAAAAAGAAAGTCGGTGCTGGGAAGAAATCATTTTCCTGCTGAGTGGCAACATTATTAATCTGTGTGATTAATTCTGTGACTATTAAAGAAACTGCAAGGCACTCTTTATTTAGCTAATATCACTAACAAATACACATCTGTCACTCAAAATACTGTGTACTCAGCAATGTTATTCTTACAATATTAAATATTTACTATTTATTATGTTTGTTACTTTTGTTATTTATTGGCTTGCAGCAGCCAAAACCATGCCAGACAGCCTAGGGAGCAACTAGAAAAACATTTTTAAACCAGCCTGCCTTAAAGTGAGGCGATTAAATACAACATTAGCTGTTTTGGCCTTCATTCACGGAAGTGCTTGTCACCATATGTCCAAGTCCCACAAGAGGGTGAGTGTTAAGCACATGCTGGAGTTATTGGCTGGGGAGGGAAGGAACTAAGAGAAGTTTTGCTGGACCATGCCTGCAGCCCATGGCTAGAAGCATCCTCCTGCCCTTCATGGCAGAGGGCTTTCAACCTTGGTGCTGAAAATGGGAGCAAAATTTGATGGAGATTCACAGACTGTTCTTCTATAGAAACATTTCCAGCAGATGGATCATGATATGGTGTTTATATTTATTTAATTCTAGTCTCAGCCTCAGTAGTTAGAAATGCCGGATATAAAATTTCCTCTGTCTGAGCCGCACCAGTGGTCTGCAATCCATTTACAGAAGACCCCACAAAACCATTAATGCATTTTTTAGACTCCACAGCTCCTATATCTCTTTGGAACTACAATTATGAAAGCAGAAATATAGTGGATAAGAAGGAAGCAGCGAACCATCTTATAATAACAATAACTTAGAAGAATACCTCTGATGTAACACATTAATTTCTGTCCAAAATACGTGCATTGATTTTGAGGTAGCTTTTATGCAACTGCTATTAAATTGTGGATGAGTACAACTATAGCAAATACTGCTCCTTATCATGTCATCATCTCCCTTTTCTTATGATTCCTGAGGAGCTGAATGAAGCTATGATAATAATTGAAGTGATGTTCAATTTCCATGCCGCAAAAAACAGCAGAATTTTGACAAAAGGGATGTTTCCCTTTGTAATGTAAAATTGTTTAACTTTTCAGGATCTCTGTCTTGCCTATAAGTTCTTACTCAGCTGACATTAAGAATAGACTTTAGAAAAACAAAACAGACTACATAGACCTAAATGAACATTCATTCAAGTATTTATCATAAGTAAGGAGTTTGTAAACTGTTAATGGGAAAGAAATTTCAAGTTACAGGAAAAATGTCTTCTGGGCATTGGGTTTTGTTGTTTTCTGCCAGATACTACTTTATTTTTCTGCTGTATTTGTATGTAATGGTTTTTTATACCTTGTAAAAAGAAGCCAAATTCTGTTCTCAAATAATTTCTTTCTCAAGGTTTGATAATTGACTATATTCCCATGGATTTCCCTGAATTACCTTTAATTGAGACCATTTGTTATGAAACAATATCAGAGCTCAAGACCGATGCCTGTGTTTTCTCTTCACAATGTTGCTCCCAGCAAACAATCAAATTGGAGACTCCTAAGAAACATAGGGTCCTTTTTAACTAGCAATGTAACTCACTGGTAAATATAGAAGGTTATAACATCTTAAAATAATTTATGGTATTGTCAAGCCTGAAGAAGAAAAGACTTCTCTTGGGAAGCAGTTTCGGCAGGAACTTCAGAAATTGTATGTTTGATAAATAGCACCACAACTAACAATGCTCAAAGTGCAAGGATCAAGGGAACTTTAAATTAGGAATTTAGACTCACAGGTCCACATAAAACTATTATGGAGGAAGATGCTGTGACCAAGGAAAAGACAAACATTTAATGTGTCAATGAAATCAACAAGAGAAACATATATACTGATCTTTTGGGATCTGAGTTGTGACCTGTCTGTACACCAGGATGTCACTGATGAAAAGTGTGAATTTTTATCCTAAAAGAATAACATTTTCCTCCCATCTACAATTTTTGAGAATCTTAGACATTTTTCAAAGCCATATTCAGGTCTAAAATTCAACATTAAAAAGAAAAGTAAATAAAAATATAGCTCAGAAAAGTGAAATATTTTTTGCTATATGATTTTGCAGTGCTTATCATCTTTGTCTTTCTGAGCTACTTTTTAGCTGATATTTTAAAATAGTAATTGCTTCATCTGGAAATGGTTTTAAAAATGCTTATATTTTAAGATTTGCTTCTTAATAATTGACATTTTGCAATGAAAAATGCTTTAATGGAAGATTTCTGACAAGTTCAAACCCTTTTTATAGGCTGTGGCTTTTGGAATAAATGCATTACTGAGGACCAGGAGTCACTTGCTTTAAAAGTGGTCTGCTTCCCTATAGGTTATCTAAAGAGAGATGAACAGATGTGCTTGAAAATTAGTTCCTCTTGACCATACCAAGGTACGTAAAGTGTTAAGTTTTGTTAAGGCTCCTTTCAGCTCTTTTGGACGTAACTCAATATCCTGAATTTAAAGGACATCTGCATTAGTACTCTTATCGTGGTTCCTTTGCTAGGACCATATGCTTTGACAGAGATAAGAAAGAGAGGATTTGCTGTTTGTGAGTACTCATTATAATTGTATTGAATGACATAACACCAATTAACAAAGAAATTAAGGGTTCTATTCTTTGGAGAACAAGGTACCCTACTTCATCAATCCATTTAGATACTCAATATTAAACAGGTGAGTTGTTCTACTGATCCTAATTTCTTATAAACACCTGTTTTAATGTTTTATTAACACATGGACCTTGCAACAGTTCCACTTTCCATCAAAAACTTATTGTAAAAATAAAGCTAATCAGAAACAGGAAAAATATGTTTTGACAGATTGAACACAATCTGTTCATACCTTGATGTATCTAAACAGTTGCGTAAAATACTTATGCCCGCACCTCTGTGTATTTGTGCATTACCTTTAATGTTATGTTCTTCTTTGAAAGATTTTTTTATATTCCTGGTGTTTAGAACAAACTCCATATTTTTTCATTTAAATTACTGTTTGAGTCATGATACTGATGTCACAATATATCTAATAAGGAACCACTGTCTTTTCAGAGAGAAGGAAGAATGTGAACGGCATCTCTGAGTTACAGATACCTGTGTACCACAGAAGAGAGGAACAGTTTCTATCATGGCTAAAAAGGTTTCAGGCCTCATGAACATTTCAGGGAGGAACTCAAACCTGGGTCACTACATCAAATTCATACTGGAATGTCCTAAATAACATGCAAAATTATGAAAGAGAATAAAGACCACCCTCCTGCTAATCCAAAGCTTTCAGTTTCAAGTAGTACCCTTTGTAAACACCCAGATACCAACACAAACATACTCCTCTCCATACACCTATGCCTCTGTCTTCTGTATTAGTCCTACAGAGGTGGAGATGGTTGTTTTGCACATGATTTGCATAATAACCAGTCTCATTGGGACTGCTGTAGTGATTGTAACACAAAAACATTGGAATTTCCTGTTAGCCACACTCTTGAAAGTGGGTCCAGCAACACACCTGCCTGTCTGTCCGTTTCCTGGTATTTCTACTGAGCTGATCAGTGAGGATGCTTTTCCCAGATGTGCAGAGATTACAGTGATGAGAAGTCTGTGCATTGAGAAAGGAGTGGGCATAACAACAGTCCTTTGGAGAGAGGTTGTTTAATATGATCTGCAAAGGTGTACTTAGTAGAAACAAATAAATTGCTCGTAACCTGACCTTTCAAAGCCTCTTCTTTATAACTACAACTTCTAAGGTGAGGGGACGAAACTGAAAAAGAGAGAAACCAGAAAAAAACCCAAGCAAACAAACCCCAAAACAAACAAACAAACAAAAAGACATCTCTTTGAAATAATTTAACTCAGTAAATCTTCCCCAGGGGCCAGGACAACCACTTGTCCTCCACAGGGCTCTTTTCATTAAGTTGTTACCTTCCCAATGTCTCTGTTTAAATGTCTTGTTCTCACAACAGTTGAAAACCATCACAGATGTCTAAAATGCAAGCCAAATCCCACACTGTGACACATGTACAAACCAGCCTGGCCTCTGCGCTGCTGCTGCTTGCTGATGGCACAACGGATCTTATTTACACCCTGAGTTTTACTCTCTTTAAGTTCCTTTATCATATCAGTAATTTTAGGGGAAGTTAACTGCACTGGGTAAGCTGTGACCCAAAGTGTAATGTCAGGGAGCTGTTTCACCCAAACTACAAAAGCAACCTCATTTTAATACACGTTACCCTTATGTGCTCCCTCTGGGATCCGAGCAGGCTTCAGCTGAGAGTCTCATTCAGGAGTTTTGCTGATGTGATCCTTTGCCAGCTAGATAATCACCTCTTAAACCAGGCAGGCAGGCAGGCATCATTGTGAAACGAGCACATTTCACGATCGTAAAGTGCCATCTTCAGAGTACTTCCAGACCCCACACTGTGATTGCAGGCTGCCTATCCCACACCCTCCCTTTAATTAAGAAGCCCTCTCGTGCTCATGCTGGGACTGTTGCACACGTTGAACCTTGGCATCTCCAGATCTATTTCTCTTCTTTAAAGTCTTATTGCTTCTACACAATCTGCAGAGACTGTTGCATTTCAAATGCATCTTTAATGCATTCATTTGTACATAGCTTTGCCCCAGAAAAATTCACAGCAGCAATACCAAACTCTTGTCAGCTTGATGTACACACGAGTATCATGCTTAGTCTGACTCTGGATAAGCAGCCATCTTCTTCAGAAAGTTTCATCAAAGAGATGGCAAAAAAGAGAGAAAATTTTCAGCATATTTATTGTACCCACTTCCCATCTGCAATGTTCACGGTATGTCCATCAGGCCAGATATGGGGGAGGCTGTGGCACGTTGCACTTACTGGTATAATATTTCTACAATATTGCAGTCATTGAACCAGGAATGAGGATGAGACACACATATAAAATGGGATAGAAGAGAAGAAATGGAGACAATCTTAACATCAAGCTCAGCCTTACGAGAATCTGCTGCCTCTTCCTTCCCCCTCCCATGGCAGGAATGTCACCCCACCTCCTCTTTTGAAGTGGTTAAATTCACTTCTACTGATAAGAGGACTGAGTGCATGGAAGATTTTGAATCCAAAGAGAGTCAAAGTCAATCTCAAATAATCTTAATGTAAATTTTCTACTCTTGCAGTAAGATTACCTCATTATTCAGGGATTTCAAGACATGTCTGCAGGTCTTTCAAACTAGAATAGCTCGAATTCTCTCAGTCTAGTCTATTCAGCTGCCTGTGGCCTTAGAAATCAAGAAAATAAATCACATTTTTTAGAAAGATCAAAATAAGGTCTGACTATACATATTTATTTGTATATCCCTTTTTGTCTCCTGATACCATTTAACAGAGAGCTCAATATGATTTAAAAAGTGGGGGATTTGTTTGAGGGTTTGTTTGTTATTTAAGCAGTCAAACGTCAGCTTCAGTGACTCCTGCAAAACAAGATACAACTTTAATAATTTATGCAGCCTTTGAGAAAAGAAGGGATTAGGTGGTGTATCCTCAAACTAGAATATACTATTATTCAGAAATCATAATAATAATGAAAAAAAAGATTAAGCATCCATATCCAAGCTAGAATTGCTATTGTAAAGGAGGCTGTAGACAGAGGAATTGACCCTCTTGGACAGAACAACTGAATCTTTCTGTAAATTATAGGACACCCCTACAAGTCAACATCTTTCTACAGCCTGTGATGTTTCATACCAGCTGGAGAAATTATATACTGTGATGTGGGGCTTGCCACATGTCTAATCTGGAGTGTTAAATCTAGCTGAAATGTCCCAGACAAACTGAAGTCCCAAGGAAGTAATTTTGAAATCCCAGGACTCTGAATCTATGCTTTCTTTCATCTTAGGGAGTTAGACAGGAAGCTCTGCTGCCACATTCAGACTATCACCCTTTCATGGCAGTATGTTTTCTGAGATGTATCTCCTGCTTTGCTTTGAACTTTAATGATGGAATAGTCATTGTTCCCAGATTTTCGTTAGGAAGTCTGAGTTGCTGGTAAATCAGGGAAATCAGTATGATGCTTGCTTCCAGGAAGATTTTCCTTGTAATCCCAGGCTAAACCTGCTAGAGTCAATGCCTGTAATTCTGGCACAGAAACAAATATGTGGGGAAACAACATTTCTGTAGAATTATCATAATTCACAGTCCTTCCTTGCTTTGGACAATCCCACAAAGCAGGAATGAGGAAACACTTGCTCTTCTACCGATTATGCAACGGTGTTCAGTGAAGTATTCCCTGAAGGCAGAGTGATGACTTGGGATGTGGAAGATTCAGGTTCAGCTCCCTGGTTCACTGCAAAGGCAGCAGATAGGAGTAACATGTGCCTACATTTCATCTGCTCTAGTTCACAGCCATGTATGAGCACAAAGGCACCTTCCCTGCTTAGCCCAGCAGACAGAAGCTGTTACTTTTACCATGGGTCAGTTACCACACCGTTGCTCATCACCTGGCTTGTAATGTTAGGGGTGTCTTCAGTGGCTTGTGAGTGTCACAACCTAAAATAAAAAGAGAAAGATGAGCAAAATATATTCCCATTGAGTTTCCTTAGATGTTCATGTCTGTACTGCATAAGTCTCTTCACCCTTTGATTTCTTATTGTGTCTTCAGACCTGCCCGTAAACACTGAATACAATTTTAACAGTAGATAAATCACAGGAAAGAATAATAATTTCTGATAATATACATGATATAATTTTTTGTTCCAACCTGCCCTTTCTAACAACTCTCCATAGATTCCAACCGTGGACTAGCATGCTGTTTTCAAATTTATGTACTTTTGACTGCAGCCTGGATGTCTCCCACATAGCTGAACAATTATTTGACTATTGGTTCTTTGATGTTAATACCCACCTTTTATTGCTTCATCAATACTGAGCAAAGGGTGAAATAAAGTCAGCTACAACTTTTTAAGGCTTAGAGATCGTGGTCATGAAGATGGCAGAATCAAATTCCCCTTGTCTATAGTTTATGGGGTTTGTGCTATTCCTCACATCAGTGACATATTTTTGGCCACATAAGTGAAATACTAAATTCACTTAATACACTGAAGGAGAGATGCTGCAAGTCCTCCTATTGAATAAACATCAAGTATCCTCAAAAGACTTAGAAAATAATGAAATTAGATGTGTAGATTTTCTATTTTGTGAAGGAAAAAAATTATGACTTTCCAGCAGCACATGCATTTTCATTTTTCTCCATAGCAGATTAATTCTCTTCTTTGTAGATAAAATTTTATTTTTATAGTATCTCTGTCCAGATTCTCAGCTGGGATTTCAGCCCCAAGTAAACGAGATGTTGAAATGTTACAAGGAAAGCAGTTAAGTCCCATGTCAGTAACTGTGCAAATGTTTCCTGATCTGTTTTTAAAAGTAGTCAACTTTTTTAAAAAAACAAATGAGGTCTGAATTAAAACTTTATTCCTTTAGAACTATCTAGGGTTGTAGATAACTAAAATCTGTTTCTGTGCTTATGCTGTCTCTGTTGCTTAATGAGAGCGTAAGAGGTCATCAGTACATAGTAATGCATGAAGCAAAAGATCAGAATTCTCTGGTACAAATCGTGGCTGAACCTGTTTAAAAGGAATGTAGTTACCTGGCAGCTCTTAGGCTACAGCTGTGTAAGATCAGCTGAGAAATCAGAAAAATGAGGCCCCAGAGTGGTGAATAAAAAAAATAGAGTTTGCATATTTGCCTAGATCAAGCACTGCTCATCTGTCAAGCACTGCTCATTTGTCATCCTGCTAGTGCAAAACCATTTGCATAGAGTAGTTGGGGAAATTGTCAAAACAAACTGAGGCATCCCCCTCAGAAAAGGTACCAAAATCACAGAATAGATAGGTTGGAAAGGACCTCTTGAGATCCTCAGGTCTGATTGTCTTGGTTGGTTAGAGAGGGAATAGTCATACTCCCACAGTATTTAATAAAATCTGTCACTCAAATGAAAGAATATGGTATGAAAGCATAAAACAAACAGGGTAGGGTGGATAAGAAAACACTGAAAACTAATTATGATTCCTGGTAAATGTTTTCTGTTGAAAATATTTGATGGATAATGAGTTTTGATTAAGTTTTGATTAAAACTAATATTTTTGCAGGTAATATTGACTTTCTGCATTTCTTTGTTTTGTTTAAGAGAGCCAACCACTCAGAAGGGCTTTTTTTTTTAATCTGAGTAATTATATTTCTAAAAGAAATATGTTATTAAAATGTTAAAAAACATGTACACACATATTTATTCATATATTGAAAAATATAATAAATAAATAAATAAAAGAAAATTATTTCCAAATTACTATTAAGGATTGACCTATACCTAGTTACAATACTTTTTCAAACAGATTCCTGCTGCTTATGTGTCCCAAATACAGTCACCTTCTGGAAATACAAAAGTCCTCACTCGGCATCAGAGCGTGTTTAACCCAGTGGTGTGGTGACTCTCCCTTTTTGGGGGCACTGTGTCAGCAGCACAGCTTCCCACAGCGAGCACATATGGCAAGGGCAAAGGCAGCCACCTGTGCACAAATCCCAATCACTTAGCAATATTGCTAAATATGGGAAAATGGAAACTCCTGAAAATAATAATTTATAATGCTATTATGGCTTAGGAAAGCCTGAAGAGGATTAAATGATCTTTCCCACAGGAAAGAGAGAGAGTCCATTCAAAAATACCATTAAATGCAGTTATGAATGCCATGTCCTCATCCTTATCTAAAAAAACATTCCTCTCAACAGGTTTTCATGGGCAAAAATGAAAGAGTGGTTTGTTTTCCAGAACTTTCTCTTCACTGTTTCTCAAAAACATGAGACATTTCACTGGCCTGTCTCCTAATGAGTGACTCCAGACATGAACATGGCACAGAGCTGACTCAGCTGGCTGTGTTTCCGACCCACACGCAGTATCTATCTGCCTTGAAGGACAGCACTGCAGCAAGAGACAGAAGCACTACATGGTTTGGGAACCAACAGCTGAACCACGGAAAATTAGTTTTAAGGTAGAATAAACTTAGCAATATAATCATCTGTCTTTTTATCATGTTTATAATGCCAGGGGTTTGTCGATTTCTTCCCATGCTTATTTTTGAGATACTCAATTTGATTAGAATGAACCTTCCCTCTGGATGCATTGCCAAACCATAAGGTAGAGACATACTGAAGCCTATTAGAAAGTCAAAGTCTATAAATAGATTTAGAGCTACACAAAATTATTCTAGGCATACAGAGCATTTTATTATTCAATATGTCTTTTTGCTAGTGGCGTATTTTCTTAATTCTGAGAGACCTGTGTTTTACTAAGCCCAACAAGCATTTAATAACTAGCACTTTAGAGCAACTTTTTTATAAATAAATATTCAAAGGTGCTTCTCAAATATCCTAGCTCTTTTCTTAGGTAGATAAATGCAAATGTAAGGCTCTTTGAAAGGTTATGGACAATTTCTAGCTCATGAGTAAAAAAAGAATCTTGGACAGAAACAGCTCAAACTAAACCTATGCCTACTTCTGGTAGAGCAGAATGTTTTTACACAGAGAGATCTATAAACTTACATGCAGTTTTGATACCTAAATGAAAAGTTTGTGCTTCCTAACTCAACAACAGATCTGCTTTCAGTTTATTAAAACTTGTATTTTTTTCCTTATTTCTTGTATAAATTAGCTCAATTCTAATCAAAACCTCTAATTTAGATGCCTAACACTGAAGGGTATGAATATTGTATAGAGTTGAATTGGTCTGGCATGACATCTGGATCCCAGAATTCTCAAAATCAGTGGCATTCATACCTTGCTATGTAATCTTTTTTAGAAGAGAAGCTGTCCACTGGGACCTACTCTCTATTTAAATCCACAGTGTTTCAAACTCACAGCTATCAGAATGTTGGCAATTTAAATTCACAGCCATTTCCCTAATTTAAACAATGTTTTCTTGATTCACATGAAAACCAAACCACTGTAATGAAATGCATCCATTTATACTCTCTACATAGTCAAAGTTAAATAACTAATTCTGGAATGGGTACAATGTAATATAAGACTCCCTCTATCACCATAATTTTTGAGCTACTCTGTACAAAATTGAAAGGAAGATGCCTTATGCAATATCAAAGTTCAAATGTTAAAATCAGTTGCAGAGATAAAATGAGGCATCAAAGGTTTAATTTCAAAAATCATTATTTTCACAATTGAGTGCCCTTAGTTAGGGTCTACTTTTCAAGTGGTCTGGGAATGAACAAATCATTGTGACATAAAAGGATGGGATCAGTGCTCAGTGCTTTTGGATGTCTTGGCATGTTCTGTAGGTCAGACACAAAATCACAAGTGATACAACCGGTAAGTTCTCTACTTGAAATCCCCACCTATTTTGTGGATGGATTACCCAGGACCCAATACTTCCCTGAGAAAAAGAGAGTCCTGTCTGTAACTGCAGAAAATCTGAGGACTGGGGTCAGGCTGTGTCAGCTAAGGTTCTGCCCCGGGGATTTGGCACTGCATTTTTTGTATAATTTGAGTAAGGGTGGAAATTCCCTCAGTCATTATTAAAGCAGTTTCTTCTGAAGTAAAATAAAGTTTCATCCACATAATTTGGTAGGAAATTTTTTAACATTGCAGTTTATGCAATGATTAACAGAATCTATATCTGAAGGCATCTTAACTTACTAATTTCAAAGCCTTGGTAAATGCCAGGGGAAACTCAAGTAGAAGTCTCTGTCAGGTTTGAAACAAGATGAGAAAATGGTTTTCCAGGTAGAAGAGCAGATGAATATCTGAATGATGCTTGTGTTATTAATATTCCCAGTTAAAACTGTCTTGAGCTCAGAAAGTTTCCCTTTGTGAGCACTGCTAGACCCAAATGGCTGAGCTCTAAAGCTAAAGATATAGTTGATTCATAGGTCACGTTGAGCACCAGACTTGCTATCCTTTATTAACTCACTTTGGTAATACAGAACAAGTAACATTATCAGCAAACCATCAGCCTCCACACAGAGTTGTAAATGCTACTGCTCTGCATATTCAACACTTAATACACTAAAAATTTTTTAAGTCAAATAATATATATTTTTAATAATTAAATTAATTTTATTTTCTTTGTACTTATTAAATCCATCACTCACAAAATTTCCAACTTTTAAATAAATTACTGCAATCGTTGTTACTCCCTACACTTTCTGTCTTGGTACAGATAAACACAACTCTCTCTTCTCAGAATGGTACCATATTTTGCATGGATATAGTGATTCATTAAGTTTACTTTCTGTATTTAGTGATGCATATTACAATCAAATAAAACACACCAAGCCAAATGCCATTAACTTACAATCAGATACTGTATGGTTTTGAAAACATCAGCCCAGACGTTAGGTATGGTCTGCTGTAGGAAGAGTGATAACGTTTATTAATAGAAACACTGATAATTGCAACTTAATATCTTCCTTTGTACTGAATTTTTGTAAATCAAAGTCCTGTGTGGAAAAAACCAGGGATGAAAGAGAATTCCTTTATAACAAAGATGCATTCTGTAAAATAAAATAGTATCTATTATCCATTGTATTTTCTGTTACAACTCCTTGGTTTTCTGGTACCCTACAAGTCACTACTGCAATAGCTTTGGTTGCTGCAGTAATTTATATCGATTTACCAAGCTGTAGTTCTCATTGTCATTGCTATCATTGTGTTTGGATTTGTTGAATGAAATTAAAAAGTCTCAGGAGACAACTAGATTGCAGCAGACAGGTTAGTTGGGAGATTGTAGTTTAGTTTTCTCCTTCAGTTGAGTCATTCTAAAGACTCGTTTTGCAGCACAAGCTAGGTAGAAGTAACTATGGTCCTTGCTCCCTACTGAAGTAATTTGAAAATAGTTTTCCAATTTACAGAAAGCACTGCTGAATAAAGAATCTGACCTTTCCCTGAGAAAACAGCAAAATTTAAATGGACTGTTTCCAGACTGAGAGTGTCTTTGTGATAATACTTGGAATCAAATGTACTTGGCTGTGCTTGTGCTAGGGTTGAAGTTGCCTTGGTATCTTTTTTATCCTGAGCCTTGTGATCATTAGATAGACCAGATTAACAAAAGGAACTGTCCAGCTATGCTGACAAGTAAGAATAGCTACAAGTTCATGAGAGAAAGAAAATGAAACTCATATGCTGATCCTGTGACAACTACCTTGCAACTGAAAAATTTTTGCAATACAGTGGGATGTTTGTACTTAATTTTGAATATTTGTTTGTTGTAGTTTAATTTTTTTTAATATAGACAAAGAATGAAAAATTTTGTGAATTCTGTCATCATCAGAGAGACAAACTTTCCAGCCACAAGAACAGATTGAGCAGATTATATACGCTCTGTCCCCTCTTCAAAGCGCTGTGTTATTGCTAATTGGTATTCACCATTATTTGAAGACATCTGAATTCTTTTTTCTGTTCCTCAGGATTTCATGAATTAGCAAATTTTCTCTATTGAAAATCATGAATAAAACATTTAATATATGTTGTGCCTGAAGCCAGCAACTTGCTGAGCAAAGTGTACAAGGAGCTGCTTAAAACAGGTTATCTAGTGGTTCTCTGCCTTGATCAAGAGTCCTAGATCCCTTGTTTTTCACTGCAAGAGGCATAAAGGACTGGAGCCTTCCCTGGTATGTGACATTGCAAAAGTTCACATGTGCCAATTATTTCCACAAAGAGAAAATGGTCCCCAGCCTGTTCAGAACACCTCTGAGCATCACCTGCATTGCTGCATTGTTAGGCTGAGATCAACTCTCTCTATCATCTAATAATTCTGCAGCCAGTAGTGACAACACATTCTCTCAGTATCCAGTGGGAATCTTGCCATGGACTTGCAATCAAGCCAAGATTTTAAATTAAGTTGTCAGATGGTGAGGAAAGGAGGTACTGCTTTGGTTCTCAGCAAAAATAAGGCAGAGAGAAAATGATCCTGTCTCACGCTGTACCCCTGATATGGCCCTGCGTGGCATAAAAGTGGCTTCAGAGATGCTCAGATACATGCAGAAGAAAATTTGGAAGTCTCATGTCAAAGAACTGTTTTTGAAGTCCTGGTTGTAAGCACTTAAGAGGCTGAATGTATAGGAGGGCATGGCAATAAGTGAGAACATTTTGAGGCAGAGGCCTCTCAGGCACCCACCTAACTCCCTTGCCTGTCTGAAGACAGGAACCTGTGGCTTACACAGATCATCGGGACTGTCTGAGCAGTACAGA
This sequence comes from Sakesphorus luctuosus, assembly GCA_013396695.1. Lineage (NCBI taxonomy): Eukaryota > Metazoa > Chordata > Aves > Passeriformes > Thamnophilidae > Sakesphorus > Sakesphorus luctuosus. The sequence goes on along the minus strand of VWZD01002026.1, from coordinate 3,014,412 downwards.
AAGGCTCTCCCACCCAGCCCAGGCCACCATTCAGCCTTCCCTTTCCTCCCTCTGCCTGCAGCACACCTTTATGGATGCTATGCAAAGTTATACCCAGAGACAGCAAATGATTTGTGTGTGCCTGATGGCCTTTGTGGTTGATAGGTTTGCTGTCATGGAGTCAGTGATATAGAATGACAGGTCTCAGACAGTGCAGAAAGTCACTGATCTCTGAGTGTTTATGCTCTTTTTCCCAAAACAGCCAAAATTCATTCTTTTACAGCTTCTATCCAATCAGAACACAGTGTTCATTGTCTTATTTAAATGTAAATGACATGATATTTTATCTCTAGACCTCTGCATTACTTTACCTAGATTCCTTTTGGGGATCTGAGTCTAATTTTTTTGTTTGTTTGATTTTGTTTTTAATTTTAGTTTTGACTGACATTTAGTTCATTTGATAGTATGATTTAATTTAATTTGTAATAAAAGTGTGGCTGATAATCTAAAGCTTGACAGATAACTCCAAATTGCTGTGTATTACTGAAAAAATAAGGATTTAAAGTAGTGTCAACATGAAATAATAATGCCAGGAGAAAAACATTGCTGTTTCATGCTTTCAAGAAATCAAGTCTTGCCATCCCAGTATCCTTTTACTGTTTTTTAAAAAATTTTACTTTTTACCTATAATTTTATTTTTTTAAGCATGCAAAAAAAGAAGTCTTGGGAAAGTGCATATTGTGCTATTAAGTCAAATCCTTATATTACATTCTACAGCTTAGGTTTTGTCTTGGAAAAAATCATTTAATGAGCTTTTTTGTAATGTTAGATATTATTTATGCAGGTACAAGAAATGGTTCTCTACATAGCTTATAAGCAAAGAAGTTCACTTGCAGGTATGTAGTTTCTGAGGAAAACACATTTATTATTCACCTAGTGGAAACCTGAAGGAAAATACAAAGGTAAAAAAAAAGAGGTAGAATAGAGCTTTTGGGAAATGCTGCTCTCATCTTCTCAGAGGAAATTTAAATAAAATTAGAACTAGCATATTTTCATACAGCATTTATGAGCATGTCGATTTGGGGGAAAAATGTATGACCTGTTTTTACTAACTATCCAAACCACTTTGATTTCTAAAACTATTCACAAAATTCAAGGCACCCACATTCAGAAGTAACTCTCGGTAACTACCCAACCCCCTCCCCAGATGAGTTCACACCACTGCTCTACATGTCCTGCTTACTGAATCAATTAATCAGTTTTTTGGGCCATTTTAATCTCTGACCATATCAGCTTCTCAAAAATACTCCAGTGCTAAAGCAAACAGAAAAGGCAGAAAATAACAGCTCAGATTGAAATTGGCTTAGTCGGCCCATTCCCCAGAACAAAGGAGTGGGATCTGTTGAGCTCTCACATGCCTGGGGAGGGCTAGAGTAGGTGGGCAGTCCCTGGAGGCAGGGAAGTCAGTCTACTCTAAGTATAAAGACAGGGAAGATGGCCAGATCATCATAGGATAATGGAAGAGCCAAAAATAGAAAATTATATCAATTTACAGACTGTATCATATGCTGTTTCCATTCTGGAGAAGAGATTTTAAATACCGAAGGATGGAGAAATGCTGAAACTGAGGCTCTATCCCAACAGTGATCACAGTGGGTGGATGTATGTCTCAACTGCCACAAGGCTTGGGTCCATCACGGAGCTTTAGATTCCACCACAACATATAAATGTCTTTGCTCTCAATAATATTTTATTCCTTATTTTCCTAAGCTTTAAATCCTACATGGGGTCTGGTTGGAATTTGTTCCTACCTTGGTACCTTTAAGTCTTCTGAAAGTCACACCTCTTTAAAGACATAAAGGAGGCTCCCACTATAATAGAAGTATTGAAAAGAACAAGAATCCCATGCAACAACTGGAAAGGGAAAGATATATGCATCATTGTATTCCACTTTCTTCATTTTATATAAGAATATACAAGCAAGTTACAGATAGTTGTCAATAACTATATTCCCCCATTCACAATACATGAAGTTAGCTCATTTCTCAAGAACAGGGAATCATGAAGTTTCTATGGAAACTTCATAATTAATAGCTCACAGTGCTAAGCCTTTTTCATTTGCAGATTTCTAAGTATTTTTCACTGGAACTATAGTAGGACAAATACAAGCCTACTGGACACAGTTTGGCCTTTCCTACCTACCTGACTTGCAAATATTACATGGAAAAAAATCTGACCTGCTTCCCTCATGTTCTTGATTCCAAACCATTTAGGCTTTAGCTCAGTAAGTGGCTTAGGTCCCGATGAATAAACACAGTGTTCCCATCAAATAAACAAAGTCAATGACTTTGGTTTCAAATATAACTCCTTACATTAAATGCCAAACTATATTGATAGATGATTACAGATGAGGGCATCAGCTATTAGAAAATTGAAGGCATAATTGCTGTCATTTGTGCCACTTTCATAACAGAGTCTGCTGACACAACAGAAAAAAAGAACAAAAATGGTATTGGGCATTCCTATTTTTCTGTTTATAACTGTAGTATACTTGGATGCATAAACATTCCAGATTTCTACTTCAATAAACTAAGGAGAGAATATTTATACCAAACATCACTGGAAAATTAATTACCTTTATGTCCAATTAAGGTCTAAATTATTCCTGCTTGTCTGTGATATCAATGATCTTCATTTAGGTAGTAAATTTAATTTGTAATATTTAAAGCCATTGTAATGACATTTTTTAAATGAGATGAATAAATGAAGAAAAAATTATAGATGCCCTGAAAAATTTGCTCATTTATAAAACTGAGCTTATTAACCTTTAATAACTCTGTTGCTTACATGGTACGTCCATTGTCTCATACTGAGTGCTTATGAAATTTGTGAGAAAAACTGAGTATGCAGGGGAGAACTCCTTTGAGCAAGATACCTATTTGTGAGCCCTAATCACACAGAATCCCCACTTGCAGAAGACCACCCTCCTGACAGACATTGGTAGGATTGGTCACTTATTAGCTCCTTATTTCAGGACTAATTATTTTAATTCTAGAAACATGAGCATAACTGCATAAATAATTTATTTGGGTTTATTTATATTCTCATGAAGCACCTAATGATAGATACAGAAGAATTTAATCTTATTTTTAAGGGCTTAGTGGAAGGTTTTAGGTTTCTTTGTTTCTCCCTGCATCCAATTAAAGAGTGGATGATAGAATGCTGAATAACTGAGGAAGAGAGAAATATTAGGAAGAAAAAGTGTTGGGCACTTTCAACAGGAGAGCAGAAAAAATAGTGTATTTTTTTATCTTATATTCTTCTTGCCATGGTAGTTTAAGTAGGGGCTACAGTTTTCATTTGGAAACTGAAACTGAAATACTTTCAAATCCTTTGAACCATCACCGAAATGCCAGGAGATGGCCTATCATACAAATGTGAAGATATTTATTCAAGGGATTCCCAATTCACAGCCAGATCACTTCCACAATGATATTTTTTGCCTTACTAGTCGCTTTTATACGTAGATACATACATATTTTTAACATATTTTTAACTTTAATGGTTCATTACCATAATGGGAGAGTATTTAATCAGAAAAACATTCTCCAAGTCAAATGCAGATTGCAAAACTACACTTTCCAAAACTGGAGGGTTTTCAAGGACCACACATTCTTTCAGGCTCACCCACTTAGTTTAATCATGCACGTAACTAATGGGGTTAGTGCAAGAGGAAAATTCAAGCTGAGTATCCAGAAGGGAAAACAATAATCTGGACAGTTGAGATGCGCTGAGCCATGAAATTAGCATCCCTGAGGGATGTAGAAGAAACAAGAAAATTCTAAAATACCAGAAAGTTGCTGTGAGGCGAAGAGCTACATGATCTGAGATCTCTGACAGGCACCCTCTGTCTGACTCCTGGAGTGATTTAACACGTTGCTGTGCTCATTCTCCTGCCAGATAGGATCACCTCCAGAGCAGAATTGGAAGGCAAATGGGAGGTTTATCAGCTTCAGAACCCAGCTGTACTTCCTAGGTTGAACAGCTGATAAAAATGGGGTTAAGCTCATGGTTCAGGCTGTCAGTCAGTGAATGTGATGTGTAGGCTCCTTCTGGATTGTGTCAGGCCTTCTACACAGTGCAGGGAGGAGAGACAGGAGCAAGCTTAGGAAAAATAATATTTTAAACCTCCCTGGAAAGATTTGTCAGAGGACAACTGTCACAGCTCTGATAGCTTTTGTAAGGTGTTTTTTTTCCCACTTTTGACTCCCACAATAGCTTAAAACTACAAAAGAATAGCTAAGAATAAAATAGGCTGAGACACACATCTCCAGAAATAGAGAAATAGAAATAGATTTAAATAAACCAGGGTAAATAAAATTGTTAGAGGCAAAATCACACAAACTGTCTTCCACCCACTTCTGAATTGGTCCCCCATATTTCAACCTCCTTCCATCGCAAGTGCTCTAGTGATGTCTGGGACAACTACCCTTGGCTCTATTTACTTCCTAAACACATTTTATTGGGTAAAAAAAGCAGGTAAAAAGTGAGAGTTTTATGAAAGCAGACATAAAATGTTATAGGTAATGCTAAACAAATGATGTGCTACTCTTCGAAAATGTCCCTTTCTTTGGGTAAAACCCAACAATTACCTGAGAGAAATCAGTCTGCCTTCCTCAAAGCAACAATAAACCTACTCTCAAGGGCCTATATCTGGCAACTGTGAAGGCTGTGGAAAGTCAACATTATTGAAGCTACTTTCACTACAGTCATTTCTGAAAAGCTAATAGTGATTTGATATCTTGGTGTCCCAATCTGCAACAAGTGGAAAGCCAGACCTAAATGATGCTCAGAGTCCTACCCTAGGATTCAGGACACCTCAGTTCATTGCTTTTTACTGTACTGTAGCTGTTAGAACTTGTACTTAGACATTCTCCTCTTGGCCTATCAAGTTTATTACTACTTTGCTAAGCAGGAACTACCCTTGCTCTCCCCTCTGTATACTGTCTGACATGATGGGACCAATTATCAGGACCATTACACAGTTACTATAAAAGATGCTGTTAGCAATAATTTGGGCTGCTGGGCATTACAGTTTTTATTTTTTCCCATTTTTTCATGTTGTTGTTATTTGTGTGTGTGTGTATGTTATTTATGTATATTGCAGGCGGTTTATAACACTATGGAAAACAGTTCAGCACAGTCCACCTCTGACAGTCAACATAAGCCCTTCCTGTAGCCAGGCTACCATTCTCCTAGACTATACCTATGATACTACCATGGACAGTTCTGAACTGAATTTTAGAAATTGAACTGAGACCTTTGTAGTGTTTACAGTAACTGGATGAACAATCTTTAAAATTTCCATTTAGCTGGCATCAAAATTTGGAGGTGAAGTGCTTTGAAGTGCCTTAAGATCTGTTTCTCCATATGCTAAGCTAAAAGATGATTCTAATCTGACTTGCACAAGGAGTATCTAATTCCTCAGCCTTTGGAAGTTCACACATTGGGCATTTCTCCAAATACCACACCCAGTTCAGCAAACATTTTTTGGGCACACCCACCCCACATCAGCATACACAATATGCACTATGCAGCTGAAAAGGAAGGAACCTGGATTTAACTCTTCTCTTTGAGATGCAAATCCACTATTCTGGAGAGTGCAATAACTACTAATCAACTGCCTAATGGGAGTTGGCATTTTCAATTTCTCCTGTAAAAACCTGTTCCACACTGCGCAAAAGACTGGAGGGAATGGGAACAGAGTGCAGCAGAGCCTGACTCCGTGTTCTCATGATAGGCACTCACCTGGAAACAGAGAAATATGGCTCTCTATCTTCTCTAATAGTACTGTTTATGCACTTCATTCCATGACTATTTAATTCAAAAGATATAAAATTAGGAGTCCATGAAGAATTAATTAATTTATAACCATTGTTCACTGGCTTTCATCCTCTGAGAGCAGAACATTTTGTGCTCTGGAATATGAATGACAAGTGCTGCTTCTCTGCCCTTTGTTTCCTCTGCTTCCAGTTTCACCAGTTCTTTTACCTTCACTTACAGCTTAAGAGTTCTTCGGTGCTGCCTTGTTTCCAAAAGTGGAGAGCAAATAGTGTGTTATCATTGCAGGTAAATAAAAAAACCTGAAATGATAAACATTCACAAATTCTGAAAAGCAGGATTCACCATGGAATTCCAGAGTGAAGGTATGCATTATTGGAATGATGTAAAGTGCAGAAATACCCATTGTTTTTACAGGATAAACAAACAGCTCAATATTGCAAGCCTTTTCACTCTACACTTACCCAACAACATCTGTACAGTGTAACAGTCTCTTCTGCCCTGGTAATTCTTTCTGGCCTCTTAAAAAGAATGAAGATAATTTTATTTTCTTTGCTCACTATATTGTAGGTATTCCATCATCAGTAAGGGGATTAGGAGTGTTGCTCTCATGGAAGTCATGTTTTAAGACACAGCCCAAGACTTTAAGCCACTGAGTGCCTGTTCAGAGTGAATTATATTTCTGCCCATAAGAGTCTGTAGGTGAAGGTGAGGTGCAAGGACTATGTAAGATCCATGAATCCTTTACTTTCCAAGTATGAATATGATTTTGCTTTTGTTGGTATAATCAGAGCTTCAGGTTTTTTTCTGTCCATACAAGAAGTGGAAAAAACCCCAGTAAATGAATGAATCTATCTGAAGTGTAGAAGCAAGGAAAAGTCAGGAATCATGTTAGTTGCTTCTAACTTTCAGAAAGCCTCTATTTTATAGACTCAATACTGTGGTAATCTTTCTGTTTTCTAACTACATAGCATAAACCAGGAGATGGTGTATGTTCTATTTGTATTTTGGAATGTTTCTTTTTGTTATAAGACAGAGGTAATTAATTTTTATTATTGCCTACAATATTGCTGTTTCATCTTATTTGATCAAATATGTTAGAAATTCAAGGGGAGTCTATAATGTGACATTAAGCTTGTTGTGGAAAAGACCTCAGTCCCATGAAAAATTTGTTTTGTGAGAAAAAAACTTTTGGCAACCAGAGGGAAAAGTCCTTTTCTTACAAGACATACGTCAGCGCTTGAACGCTAGTCTCAACCAAGGAGGAAAAACTCTCTTGGTCTTCATAAAAAGATTGGGATGTGATGTTTACAACACAGCTTAAGTTTTTTTACCCTTTCTTTTTAGATAACATAATTAGAAACACATGTGTGCTGACACATGATTTGTACACACTGGAACACTGTGACATACATAATCTGAACAATGATGTTCAAAGCAACTGATCTAGACTGCTGTTTTCAGCACAGGGTTGTGCTGCTTGACACTAATGCAAACATATCAAATTTTTCAACTGTTTCTGGAACCAATTTATTATTTTAAACCACCACATTTCTTCAAAACAAGAGCCGCAATGAGACATTAAAGATTTCTTGCAATGAGATATAATTGTGTATTCAAGTTCATGTTTTCTACCCAGGTAAATCAAGCTTATAATGTAAAGATCAGAGAGAAGCTTGAATAGACATATTAGTCTTGGACAAACTGAACTTAAAAATAGAAGCAATAAATATAGTCCATGGAAATTAGCATTGTCTGGAAATCTACATATTTACCCAGGATCTTGGGTACCTTTTGCAGCTCAGGCTGAATGTAACACCATTTCAACTCCACCATTATTACTATTGTGCTAAGATGTGGAAAACTATCTCAAATTCAACATAACAAACACTCCTACATTCTTCAGAAGCAATGGTACTGCACAGGGATTTGCAATAGTTTTCAGAAATACTTCTGAAATCTGGTTAATGCAGCTAGCCAGCCAGTTTCCCCTCCAACATATGGTTTATGGGTATACTGAAGTGCTTGATCTGAAGGAAAATTTTGAACATATGTTTATTTTAAAAGGGCTGTTGCAGGAATTTATAAATATGATGTAATTTCAGAGGGGGGAAAAAGGAATTTTAAAAATTATAAAGAGAAAATTTGTCCTTTTCCAACTTTTTTCCCTTTATGTAATTTTTTTTTCCTCCACAGGCAGAGATAAACTAGCCCAAATGCCTCAAGGCTAGCAACACTTAAATTCAGGAATTCATGCATATAATCCATAATGACAAGGGACTGTATCTGAAACTGCCCCTATTAAGAGGAATTTCAAACACTAAATCCATATCCATTAAATAATTCTGATTAAAATTTTAAGTATTCTGAAGACAATGTGAGCCTATTACTCATTTAAACCCCTCTAGCCAGCTGTGCCAGTGAAATGAAAAGTTAGAAGTCTAAATTCATTTGCGGGTCCAGGGCAAAGTTCTCTAATGTTGGAGAAAATCAAATTCAGTTACCTAAAATATGATTTTTATAAATCAATAAATGTCATCATTTATTTTTTAGGCATAACAATTTATAAGCAAGACATATACTGCTCTTCCAAGACTCTTTTATACAATAATGAATAAAAGGACTCAGAATGATGCTACTCTAACCCATATATCAGAAATTCCCAAAGAAGAATAAAAAATTACCCCCAAAGCCTAAAAAATATATCATACATAAACAAAGTCATAATATTACTAGCAATAGGATAGGAGACAATGGGTGCATATCAAGATCTCCTACCATGAGACTGAAATTATCTCTTAAATATTTTACTCTAATATCTTTTTTAGAATTATTTTTTCAGGTTTTTTCACATTTGTCAAGGCTGAATTTGTTGCATTTTAAGACAATCTGCAAACACAGCAACTGTGCTTATTCTCTTTGATCAGTCTTGGCTCTGTTAAAAAAAATCTGCTCCCCATTTTCTCCTCTATTAATTTCTCAGCAGCTTTGAGCAAACTTTCAATACTTTCACAATGTATAGTTTACTTGAAGAATTAGTCAGACTTTCTGAGAGGGAATGGGAGCATTAACGAAGCCTTGTGGCTGTTTCCATAGTCATAAGTTGGAAAAAATGCATTATTTTTTATTGAAAAATGGAAGAAATGGCTCATAATGCAGCACATATATTTCCCCATTTGTATAGGGCTGTGTGTATTTATGTAAGCATATAGCCCTTGTGATATTAGAAGCTAATAACTGATTACAGAACCAAATTATAATCCAGACAGTCATGTTCTGCCTGTCTGATTTCCCCTGCATTTTGAATTTTAAATGCTATTCTCCATTCACTGTCCATACACAATCATGTCATGTGAATATGTTCTTTAAATGGGTGGTATTTCAATTAAAGTTAAAAGGTCATGGATCTTTATCTAAAAAAGGTATAGATAATCAAGCAGCGAAACCTTTATTTCCTTTCCATCATCACTCATAAGACTGGCATTAACACTCTGAGGTCTGCAAACTCCTTTGCATTTTGTTGCAAAAAAATTTCCATCCAGTTCAATGAGTTAAAGGAAGTTTTAAGGTAAAAGCCTTGTTTGACCATTGAAAAGAGAGTCTGCAAATGGAGAAAATGCTAGTGTAGCCATTCAAAAACCCCATAATTCAGTGTGCACTGAGAAAGACCACCTAAGAACTTTCCATAATGCTCAGCTGTGGGTCCTGACAAAAGAGATTCATTGCAGCCATTTTGTGGACAAAGTTACAAGAACAAATCTTAAGAGAAATCAGGGCTCTAACACTTGTGTCTTTCCCCTCCATACTTTTCCTGTCATGTTGAAATCAGATGTTTCAGGTGAAATCTCAGCTGAGAATATAATGAAGAGAGACATTCCTAGTTTTGATTAACATATGGTCCAAATATGCTAACAAGACAAGGAGCTGGGTCACTTGTCTCAGTTTATACAGAAAATCAGGGCAAAAGCTGGGAAGAAAAGTCTGTTGAGGTCTGAACCAGTTTGTGTTGATAGCAGTTGGACAGTGCAGCTTCCCACATTACGTGTTTGACAGCAGTTCAAGAGAGGAAATTGTGGCAGTCCTCAAACTGATACTATGACAGAGAATTTATTATTTGTTCAGTTCAACAAGTTTCTTGTTTTATTGCCTCACATGGCTCCATGTGTGCCTTTTCAGATAGTCCCTGCAGGTGACACCAGTGTCACATTAAGGCAGAATCCAACAACCTCTGGAAATAATTTGCACCACTGCATTGCTTGCAATAATGAACAAAGACCCTCAGTCCCAAATGTAGCTGAGCAGTGGACTCAGCTGGTGACAATTCTGAGGATACTGACCACCAATAATAAGGCTGAGGCCAGTTATTTATTCCACTTATCAAATTTGCAGTGGTCAGAAGGTAAAGATTTTGAGGTTTTATCTTTCCTTAGAGTGGTGTTTTAAGGAACTATTCCTAAACTACATTGATGTTTCCCAACTGGTGGATCAGAACAGATGATGAGAGTCATAAGGCATTGGAAATATTATGAATCTGTAACAGAAAGAAAATCTCATTCCCAAAGTATTCATATCCTTCAGGGCCAAGTGCTCTCTGTAACCTCTCATAAATCGAGTTAGCACTGTTACCATGGACACTTTCTCTTCTCCCTTTAATAAGAAATATGTAAATTTGGAAATAAGTAGAAAGAGAACTACACGATGTTCTTTTCCCCTGTTCTTTTGTTCTTACTATTGTGTTTTGTTGGGGGGTTTTAATTCATTACCAGCATTTCTAAGTGAAACATGAAATACTTTCCCTCCCACCTTTTCCCATCAAATATAAATGAATACTAGTTAGAAAGGGGAAGTATATTAACTCAGTCTCAGTAGTTTAGTGAAAAAACAATCTCTTACTCATGTTAAGCAGTGCTAAAATCTTCATATGCAACAGGTTAGAAGACCAAAGAAACACCAAAGCAAGAAGAACAGAAACCTACGGTTGCAAATTCTTCTGTGATGGGAAAAGCCAAGCTATCCAGGCAAAAAAATCATATTTGTTACACAAAAGGAACTTATTCATTTATAATGAAGAAAAAAACCACAGGAACAACAACAAAACCAATAAACATGCAAATTCCTAACTCTGCCTTCAAAACATATTCAATTTTAAAACCTGTTTATCCTTCAGACCAGCTGAAGAAATAGGAGAGAGGAAGAAAAAAATGTAATCTCTAGCTTTAAGAAATAGCTTATGGAAAAAGCTTAAGCTGCTCAGACTATTGAGTGAACAAGATGATTTCATAATGCAATTTGTGCCAGTTTGGTAATGACACTAAACATGTAGAATAAAACACAAGAACAATCATCTTGCAATTCAAGTCAAAGGTTATTTAATCTTTTTAATGCCTTTTTTCTGCTAGTGCCAGACTTCCTCCAGAAACTAGCTGGATTGAGTGAAGCTGGACAATGCAGTGTTTTAGTCTAAGAAACATTCCTTCACTTGAATCATCTTCTTGGAGGTGCTCCATTTTTACAGAAGGAAACATTTTTCAGGTGCCTTCAAAAGGAAGCAGTGAACCAGGTTACAGACTGCTTTGCACCTGGGAGCTCTGAAGGGACCTTGGATATTGCATACTAGGCAGGAGGTGAGAAAGGGAGCATGATCTTTATGTATGTGTTGAAATAACAAAGTTAGATCCAAGTTGTACTTCCTAAAGGCTACAGAGAAAGTCAGAAGTCAAAGATTTCTTTTGGCTGATGAGCTGCTCTATGATACAGACATCTGCAAGGTGTAGAGAGATGCAGTTTAAGCAGTCTTTGTTGGTTACTTTTCTTTTTTGGATTCTGAAGTCGGTTCTGGTATGGCAAATGTTTCAGTAGGAACTGACCCCATCTAAATGCAATTGTTTAATAGGCAGCCATTTGATTGATTGATTGATTGATTGATTTGTTGGTTAGAGAGTGAGCTGAGACATGGTGGGAGAGTCTTTTCACTGGTGATGGACACACAGCTGAAGATGTGTTAGCTCGTTTTCTGTAACATCTTTCTCTTTCCACTGACAGGAGTCTGTTTGATATACTTGCACTTGACATCTTTTGGGGCAGACATGATGAATCCCATGTGACTCATCATGTGCAGCTGTATCCAGACCTCACTTTGCTTCTCCTCCACTTGTGTCTGCTAAGACTTGAACCTTGTAGGGAAAGCTTGCTGGGAAAAGATGAAGCCGAGAGGAAGATGTCAGAGGGTTGAGGTTTTATTATATATGTAGTGGTTTGGTGTTTACACACTGGCTGTGTAAGTGAAAGCTTCCCTCTGATACTTGCATCTCCTCGCATTCAGGGGCTTCTAAGTGATTTTAGAAGGGAAAATCACACCCTCTTGAAGCTGATCGATGGCCCCAAGGTTTGATGCAGAAGAGAGATTGCTATTGCTATGGTCCCAGGGAAGCCCCATGTTGTAGTTTGGGATTCTTATGTAAATTCTCTCCCCTGCCACTAACTGCCCATGCTAGGAGTTAACAAAAAGAGTCGTTAACTGCTGATTTCTTGGGTGGGGGCAGGTTGTCTCTTTTGTTTTTGGGGACTACACACGGCTGAGGGGAAGGGGGGTTGGGAGGCGGGGGGGAGTCAGTTGCCTTCCGGCTGGGACGGCTCCTGGCTGTGGGTTTTTTTTCTGCTGGCTGCCCGGACTCCTGCCCGGGACTGTGCCTCACTCCTTGCTGCTGGGCTGCCTGCCACTGGCCTGCTCGTGGGGGACGGCTCCTCGCTTCTGCCTGC